>CAWUFW010000268.1:2107500-2480000 GCA_963921515.1 Calotriton arnoldi | reverse complement strand
TGGGGCATGTCTAAATGTAGGGTCCGTCAATATCAACTGCACTGGAGAATGTTCAGAGTAAGTTCTAGGGAGCAGTTCACAATTCAACACTAGAGGGACCAGGCTTCTAGAAACCAGCCAGTAATCAATCCTGGTGTGTGTGTCATGTGGGGCAGAGTAGTGAGTGAACCCCCGGGATGGTCGTCGGATGCTGCCTCCAGACATCCGTGAGCCCAAGCTGCTCCATGAGCGCCGATAGGCGCTGGCTGCTGCAGGAGGTTTCCTCGATAGGCCACTTGATCTGTCTTTCTTGAGGTCAAGTATACAATTAAAATCTCCTCCCCACATTTGCGTCAACTCGGTGTTCAGCAAGCGCGCTGTCAAAGTCTGAAAAAACTGAGGGTCGTCATAATTAGGTCCATATATGTTAACCAGCCGAGTGCTGAAGCCCTCAGCGTGACAGCGGGCTACAATAAATCTACCATTGGGGTCGACCTCTTCTTCATGCAAGGTCAAACCAGATCCAGGGTTAACCCAAATAAGGACCCCCTTTGCGTGCTAAGTAAAACATGCTGCGGAAAAAAGGCCCTGCAATCGCCATTTTGTGAGCATCTTGTTTGGGGGGCAAGATGGGATTCGTGTATCATTGCTATATCTACGTGGTGTCTTTTCAACATGGCAACAACCTTTCGTAGCTTGCGATAATCATTAAGGCCCTGGACATTCCATGTCCAGAGTTTAATTGACTTGGTCGTCATGTGTGGTATTCGCCAACAATGTACATTACATATTCCTTCCCAGTGTCATACGTCATTGCAAGGAGCGTAACTACAATCAGAATGCCCTGAGTTGTCTTTAATGTGCTAATGAACCTCAAACCACCCCCCCTCTCCCCACCACCCACGTTCTGCTGACCCCAACTTGGCATAGTCGATCCCTCAGCTCCCCACCCGTAAATACAAAACCACAGAATATATATTCCATAACCTAAACAAACCCAGATGTCGATGGTGGGTTACACACCGGGGCAGATGTTGCCTACTAAACATTGAGAGATGGGTACCAGAGCCTATATAACAATGTGCTCCCCCAATACTGATCAGCTCAATTATGCATAATATTAAACGTAGTTACGATGTCGCCCCTAAACCCACCGGCAGGATACCATAACTAAGCTACCTCCCCACACCATCCCCCAAGTGAGGGCACACCACAGTTTTATACCAAAAGCAGAAACGCATTCAGGGAAATGTACTGTTCTTCCGGGTCAGGAGTATCATCGTCCAAGGAGGGGCGGGTTTTTGGAGATCCCCTGCTTCGTTTATCGCTCTCTTCTTTTCAAGAAATGTAAAACCCGTTTAGAGTCGGTAAATATGTGAAATTTCCCATCTGCGCACACCCTAAGTTTAGCTGGGTAAATCCTATTATATTCCAAATTCAGGTCGCGTAGCTTTTGTTTAACAGGGACAAATTGACGTCGCGCATCCTGGACAGCTTGTGTGAAATCTGGGTAGATATCTCTGTGCCCTCGTATCTCGGGGATTGTAGTTCCCTGGCTTTCTTTAATGCAGCGTCCCGGTCTCTATGGTTGAGTACCCGGGCAATAATAGGGCGAGGAGCGACCCCAGGGACCGGTCTGGGAGCGAGAGACCTATGGGCACGCTCAATGATGAACATGTTAGAAAAGGTATATTTGCCCAGGAGTGTGACCAGCAATTGCTCCACAAAGAGTTCCATATTGGGGATGTTGGAAGATTCAGCAATACCCACTATGCGCAGATTGTTCCTCCTTGAATGCGCTTCCAAGTCCTCTGCTTTAGACTGAACTGAGTGCAGTAGCTTTTCTAGCTTCGTGGTGGAGTTCAAAGTAGAGTTCAGTGTGTCCTCCCCGCTGGACACCTTCTGCTCAACCGTGTCCAATCTAGCAGCTTGTTTGTCCAGCCTCTCCGACATCCTGTCAATCCTGAAGGAGAGGGCGTCTATCTTTCCATCAATTTTCGTGAGGCTGAGCTGCATGGCCATGAGAATCTGCTTTAGATCGGAGTCGGCGGCAGTGTCACCCATCTCCGATCCAGACTCCGATGCGTTTTTCTCGGTATCTTGTTGTTGGGGGTTTTACGTGGTTCAAATTGCAACTTGGGTTGCGATAACCCTGTGCGGCCCATGTTCGTCCCTGGGATCAAGTTGAGGTCAGTAGGTAGTATCACCCTCAATGTAGGTCGCTAGAGCTCCACACAGATCACCTTGCGGAGGCACCCATCACCGGGGTCAGGGCCCCACCAACTGCGTGAACAAAGGTCGCGTCCACCCACCACGAAGCACCCCCACCTAATAGTAGATATTATTGGGGGACCGTATCCAACAGCAGCCCCCCAGCCAGTCGCCAAGTATCCAAGTGATGCAGGCCGTAGCGTCGTCCGCACAGAGGCAGCAGATGGACACCCCCCATTAGATTACCAAATCCTGCAGTTCACGTCTAGGGTGCACCACCAATCATGCAGAGCCCACAACCCAGGAGGCCGGGGGGGAGAAGGGCAGGCCAGCAGCCGACCCCCACACATAAGGCACGGCGAGCTCAACCAGCAACCTGGTCCCAATACTGAACGTGCTTGTCCTACCGGAGTCTCCAGGGGGTCGCAGCACCAACACGGTGGCAGGCACAGGAAAGCTGCGCCGCACCGAGTGCTCCAAGCAGTAGAGGAGTGGCTCACCGGAGACACAAATTGAGAAGAGGCTATCGCCGCCTGGAGAGGGCTGCAATCCACGGGCGCTTCACACACACAACCTCAGCATCGAGGGTCTGCCCCACTGTCCCAGCTTTGCGCACAATATTGCCCAAAAGTCCCCGTGTCCTCAGGGCAGCCCCAGCACAGCCCCCACATCTCGTTGAAGGAGGTTGATGGAGCGAGGGGGACGACAGCCGCAGTACTCCCAGCAGGAGGGGCAGGCAGTTGAGCAAGAGCGCCTTCGATTCAGCACGGCGCTCATCTCTCGCAGTCCACAGGGACGCCGACTCCAGTGCCGGGAGGGGTCAGGAATGCCACAGTCTATAACTGGGGCAGCGTAAAGAAGCTCAGGCTGCCCCCACCACTCACCGCCGCAGCCGTGGGTCCAACGGCGCTCCGGGACACCCAGCAGATGCTGAGCTGCCATGCCTCGTTCCGGCCAAGACCAGGAGCCAGCAGGGCGCCAAGGAACTTCAGCAGCCTCCGCAACGTCGCGGAACCACTATCCAGGCAAGGAGCAGGCCCAGAATTCACAGGAGCGGCAGGCACGGAGATGGGCCCCGCAGCGACCGCGCAGGCTTCCAGGTAGGCCGCACGCAACAGTCGCCAGGCAGGAAGCAGGCCACAGCTCCCAGATCGGGCGAGTCCACCTCGCTGCCTCGGTGCGGATTTTTCTATTTTCTTTTTGGGGTCCCACGGCTGCTAATGCATCCCACCGGTACCGGCAGCAGCCGGGGGGCGATACGGGGCAAATTGGAGAGCAGGGTCGAGTCGGATGATTGTCGGCTCGCGGAGCTACCCTAAAGCACGGCCTTCTTGAGGCCAGGCAAGCTTCGCCCCCCAATTGGAGGTAATACTTTGTTGGGAAATGTAAATATGCTGCCAAGTGAAACATTTTAATCTAGCAATTAAATGGATACACCAGCAATGTGAAATTACTTAGACGTGTATTGCAGAAAGAAAAGTAATTTACTTCTAAACCTAGAACATGTGTCCGTGCTCCTTTCCATTCTAAACTTTGTGGACACATTTTCACCTATTTGTGGGATTTGAAACCGCTTCTGTAGCAATTATTTCAAAGCTTTTGCAGGTCTGTAGCTGTCGCACAAGGGTGCATCATACACGGCATGGCCCCTTCCCTGCCTATGTGCTCACTGTTTCCTATTGGCTCTTTTGGTAGAACTGTGTATTGAAATCTGCTTTTCTTATGTTCAACTTTTTCCTAAAACAAAGTTGTGGCATGTTGGATCAATTTTTAAAAATGTACCCTCCATCACAGTCCTCCTTCATCGTGTGTAGCTGATGCCTCAACTCTCTGGGATTTAAGATGTACATGGCGTATGTTATCACTACCCTTTTTTAGACTTCGACTCTTGTCTCTGAAAGTCAGACAGTAATTTACTTAAATATGTGTAATACTTGCTATGCTTACAATTAAATTGTAAGTCATTACCCAACTGTTTTGCACTATGGTAAAACATGGCCAGTGTTTGGTGTTAAGTTATGTGAGCCCATGGTTTTATATAACCGCTGTGCTGCTCTGCTGACTTCACAAATTTTCAGCAAGATTGGTATATTTCACAGTGGCTACATTTTGAGGCTGGCCTGATTTGGGCAAGAGATCTGGCAGATATTCTCTTCCAGTTGCACTTCTTTTGGTGGCGGTATGTCTGGCAAAAGATGCTAAGTGTTTTATGAAGCATGGTTTAAAAGTAAACTTCATAGATTTGCGGTGGTTATTGAGACTTTCTTATACCACATTTCTATCTTGTGGGGTATACCTATGCAGAACTGTATTTACCTGGGTGTTCAGAATTGCAAATATGCTTGTTTTCTTATATGCACTCTTGTTTTTGTGCAGTTTATTCATGGTTTCCCCTCGGAGCTGCTGACTGGCATGCTTGCTTGCTTTGACTATCCATGCAGCTGCCTATACAACATTTTGTTTTAGAATTGCAAGAGTTAACAAACTTCTTCTTGAATATTTAACTAGAGTACATATTCTAGATTTGCTACATCAAAAATTGCCCCTGTTGAGGCATTGAAGTGTGGCTTCTTGCTTTGGGTGGGCTTTGCAGTACTCCAAATATATGTAGATGTGGGCCAGGTTTTGGATCACACACTCCCTCCCTTTCTGTTCATTGAAGACAACTGTCCCTCATCAGAAGATCTTGATAAGGAAAAAGATCTGCACAATGTAGTCTGACAATTTATTTTACTACTGGAGCAGGCAATGCCCATACTAAGCATGTAGGAGGCTATACTATCCACCTGGAAGAATGTGGAGTTCTGTCACCAGCACTGGAAAACGAGACTTATAAAGGTTCTTCAATCCTGGTCTAGATGACATCTGAGAAACGCTGAGCCAATTTGTTGCCAGGTCCAATGACTTCAAATTGAATCCCCTGTAAAAGACAGACTTTGTATTACAAAATACAGTCTCACTTCTATGTGGTCTCATTGACTTTGAACACTCTGAGGCACTATGGCATTGATTGCTTCTGTCCTCCATTCCCTTGCAAAAGAAGGGACTTGTAATGTTTCTTTATTATGTTAATTGACTTGGATAAGCTGGCTTGGATTAGCCTGGCTTGAGGTTGCAAGAATAGATCATGGTGCTTCCACACTATTGCATGGTACTATTCATCAAAAATGCAGCTGAGGTGCTTACCCAGAGCAGTACTGGGGCTCTTACTTGCCACTGCTGGTCATCTAAACCAAGGGCTTAAGAAATATGTTCTTATGTGTACTTATTTGGTTTGGGTTTCGTATAGAAATACTTTTCGAACATTACATCAAAAGTAAGTAATTTTAACTTTTCCCCATCTGGATAGAGGACAGTGAAAAAGAATATGACAACACATCAGATAGAAAGTAGTCTAACAAGGAGGTTCAACAGGGTAACTTTTTTTAATTTCATAGTTTCTTAAACTCCACCCCCTTTTTTCTCCTCCAATATTTAATTGGTTGGCCTCCGATCACAGAATGAAGTACCACCAGATAACATCTAGTGACTTTTCTTCACCTCGGAATCGATGCAGGAGCCCAAATGGCAAAACTGGTACAACAAATTTTCATTTACCAGCAGAAACTTCATTTGTTTATTCTTCACTGTTGGGGAGCAAAAATTAATACCTCAACAAATGGTGGGTTATCTCTAGGGACCCTCTTACCTGTTCACTAAGAGGACTGGATTGAGTCTTCTAACTTGCCATATCCTCCTCATAGGTCTCCATTTTGCTACAACCTATTGCCTGAGGTAACACTATGTCTGGCACGAGGAGTAGTATGATAGCTTTAGGCTATGTGCCTGAGGTGCTTTGCTCATGTTCTTTGCATGTGGGTACAAGAGGTCCGAACACAATAGCAAAAGTATCTCTTCCTGAGGTGCATCTATCTTATTGTGTAAAAAAATACGAGAGCGACCCCTTCTAGCCAAGAGCTAGGGTACTGTAATCAATGTACAGAAAAACAATTTCTCTTGGCGATTGTCGAACCAATGTATATGTGCACTACTACTACCAACATTCAAACCATAATACTTCACCAGTCCTGAAAAGGAAGAAACTAAGGGATGTGTATATATACACATCCCTTGGTTTCTTCCTTTTCAGGACTGGTGAAGTATTATGGTTTGAATGTTGGTAGTAGTAGTGCACATATACATTGGTTCGGCATCTGTCTTATTGCCATGAAAGTGCATTGTTCATACTAAGTGCTTCCATTTGTTCCCTTGTGATTTTCTTACAGTTTTGCAGCTGCATTTAAAGGACTCTAGTTTGAGAGAAGATCTACAGTTTGCTGTCTAAATATTGAATTTGACAAAGTATTCATTTTGATATCTCTATATTTTAATTGCTTTTTATTGTGGTTCCTGACATTGACTTTGTGTGTTTGCAAAACGAGTTTTCTGTAGTGGATTTTTTGCTGACTGAATCTAGGCACACACAAGCTAAGTTAACCATTAACTTCTGCCTCTTTCTAGTGGTTTCAGCTTGAAAATAGGCATGCACAACCACAACCTTGTTCAAGAAACCTCACCTGATGCTTATATAAGAGTGCTGAGAAAAACAGCTTTTTGTTACAAAATCAAATTAAAGTGTAAATTTATTTGCTAACTTAATTGCAAATCCATGCACTTGCGAGTAACAAGTTGGTTTTGATTGAGGATTTTTTCTGAAGCAAGTCTCTTTAAAACTCTGCTCTCTTTGACCATTTTTCATAGTACTTTGTTGCTAATTCAGTCATTGTGTAGGTGCCATTTTAGTGTAAGCAGATGCTCATCAGGAATATGTCCATTGCTCTGTGTCCCCTGTCCAGCAAACTTTCATAACAAAAGTTTTCTTTTTATTTTTTTCAGCGTCTTCAAGAAGAGATAACAAAACATTCTCCTTCGTTGCAAAGAAATGCTTTGTACATCAAATCTGTAAGCAATATTTTGTATTTTTAAAGTAACTATTTAGTTATTTGAATATTGAGCAATAGGGGTAAACCATCATACTCAAATGTTTTCTCTAAATTGTGTTCTCTGGATTCAAGACTTACAGTTGGGACTTTAACATGTTTTCGTTGAGGCTTCCAGTAGTCACTTATGTGTTCATTGATAGCTAAGAAAGCTATTTGTATAGATAATATGAACATTTTAGCTATGATGTAATGTTAAGTGTTTTGCCCTAGCCCCCATGCAGTTCTTGTATTAACATTTAGCAGCATCATCTTTATGAGCCAACAGAGCGCCTGTATTAGTAACTTTGCTCACTCATACTCTCCTTTCCTCCACCAATCTCTACTCTTATATCCGTGTCGCGTAATCAGTAGCATCATTTGTATCAAGTATACGCCCCCAGATGTCCCCAATAGGACTCCTCATCCTCCAAATGAATATTCCTCTCAGATTCCTACTACAAATGTTCTCCTCCAAAGGCATGGCAGTTTATCAACAATTGCAGCCCTACCTATTTGAGACCCTGGGCTGCCTGAATCACCTCCTAGTCATTATATACTGTACCCATGCACAACATCTTTCCCCACTCTAGTGGTGTAAGTAGTGCTGTCTGTTTCTCTAGTCACATCGTACTTGTGGGTGAGCGAGCAACCGAAAAGTAACCATGAAACAAAACTATTCAGAAGCCAGTTTTCACCCCCCAAGATCAAATGGAAGGGAATCAGTTAACATGTATCGCTATGAAAAAGAAATGTCCAGCAGCTGTATAGTTGTAGCTACAGAAATGGCTGCTGGATGGCACCAGATTGATCCTCAGACACTCTCCCTGCTCCGTGCCAGCAGCCAGGCATAAGTAACTGGAAGCAGCTGGGGGAAGGCAAAGGACACTGGGAGTGTTGGTCCTTAGTCTGCTCTCTGGAACATTGCCATGCCTAAATAAGATGCCCCTAAAAGCTGCTAAACTGGCAAGAGCAGATTAAGAGTTCCATTCTGCAAGACCATGAATCACTGTTGAGGTTTAATTGTGGCAAACTGATTTCCCTTGCACCCTGTTACCTGAAGCCTTTGGAGAATTAATGAACTGCTGGTCAAAGCATTGTTTCAGAAATGTTAATGCTCCTTTTGCCCAAATGATCTGCTGTCCCAGCTACTTGTAAATGTTTGATCTCATACCATTATAACAGCCACAATGCAGGCACTCTTAAATGTCTGTCTCACAATTCCCTCCATACAAAATGTTGCATTTGTGGCTCTAGTCTTGAAATAAAAGCCCCTTTGGAAGCTGGAAACTATTGTTGAATGTTAAAAGTTCCCCCCACCAGGAGACTTTTTATTTTTTTCCAGTTTTTATAAAGCGCAAATTGTCATCTGAGATTGCTTGTGGAATGGGAAGAACAATGAGTAGGGAGACAGTTGCAGCCATCACTTTGGTCTTAGGGAATGTGGTAAATTGTTCATAGGAGTCCCTGTGGTCTGCATGACTCGCAGCGGGGGCCTGTGTGGGAATGCCCAGAGCACCAATAGGGATTGCGCTGTTCGAGCTCAGCCAGGCCTAAGCGTCAGTAAAAGGCCCCGCATGCCCGCAGCAGATAGTGGGGAGCCTCACCCGTCTGGTTGTTTTTTTTTTTTTTTGTTTGTTTTTTTTAACACAATTTTTATTGGGTTTCAATTTGCATACATAGTCAGTAAATTATTGAGTACATATAATAGCATCCCGTTGCACCATTACAGCAGGGTATGTCTGTCTCAGTTCGCACAGTACCATCGGAGCAAAAAGCGAAACCCATGTTTTCTTTATAAGTGAACCACAGAACATAACTTGCAATAACAAAAGGCAAAAGTAAATTAAAGAAAAAGAAAACCCACCCGCTAAAAACCCTCCCACCCCTCCCATGTCCATTAGTCCACACAGTACAATAAGGTTTAAGTAAAAAATAAGGGAAAAAGGGGTCATGTATACCGTTGCAGTTGTAAAAGGGGTGTAAAGAGGGGATCAAACTCCAGCATGTGGAACAGGCAATAATATAAATTTTGGGGCATCAGCAATAGGTTATAATAAATTGCTACTCGGTGTCAAGCGGGTCAGCCGCAGGGGAAGGGGGGTACAGGTGACGTGGGCTCAGGCGGCGACACTGGGGGGGGGTGAGTGAGTCAAGGGCTTTAAGCGTCTCTAGCATTTGATCCCAATCCATAGAAATGGGAGTTTTGCGGTGGCCTCAATACTCTTCCTGTCTCAGGACAGTGCTTTCCACAGTGCCCCACCTGATCAATTCCGCCTGCCAGACCGCTGCTGTAGGGGGGTGGACAGATTTCCACCTCATGGTGATAGCCCGTTTCGCTAACAGCACAGCCAGGTCCGCGAATTTATATTGCACTTTCAATGTCTTGGGGCGTTTATGCAGACCTAGTAGACAGCTATCCGCAGCCGTCCAGTCGGCCGTGCCTGTGACCTCTCGGACTCTGTAGGCTATTGTTTGCCAATAAGTTCGCAAGCGTGGGCAAGACCACAACATGTAGAGGAGATCAGCATCCGCCTCTTGACACCTAGGGCAGGAAAGTTGGGCGTCTGGGTAGATACAATTCAGTCGGTGTGGGGTCAGATAGGCCCTGTGTAAGATCATGTGTTGTATATATTTAAATTTAGCATTCCGGGAGACTTTCTTGGGGAACTCCAATATAGTTGCCCAATCCCTGTCCGTGAGTTCTTTTCCCAGTCCCGCCTCCCATTTCGCCTGGAGTGGAGTCGGAGACGTCCCTGAGTGAGCGCGGATCCCCTTATAAAGCCATCGGGTAAGGTGTCGACCAGCCCCCATCAAGTATGTAGCGTATGCAAGTTCATTTTTTGGGGGTTCTACCCCGTCAGGGGACCAGTGGCGTTTGATGTAGTGGGTGATGGTGGCGTGGAGGAGGAACAGAGTGGGAGGGACTCCCTGTGCACGGGTGAAATTGTCATGATCCGTCAGAGTGGCGTCTACAAACAGCGCTCCAACAGTGGAGACCCCTTCCTGCTCCCAAGGGGACACAGTCCGCTTAGTTAAGCCATGTGCGCCAGGGATCCCAAGGAAGGGTATGTTGGGAGAGTAAGGGAGGGTTTGTCGCGTGTAGTTAAGGGACTTCTTCCAATACGCCAGCGCGGTTCTAAGCAAGGGGGGAGCCATTGACGGAATTTTAGCCCGCGGCAGAAGTAAGGCATGTAGTGTACCCCGAGCAAGGAGGCGATCGGTGTACCCAATCTCATGAGTGTGCTTTCCCGCTAGCCAATATGACAACCACTGTAGTTGACTGGCCATACAGTATGCCCGAAAGTCTGGCGCCCCCAGGCCTCCCTCAGCAGGTTGAAGCTGCAACTTTGCCAATCCCACTCTCCTGCGTCCCCTCCCCCAAATAAGGTCTAACAAAAGGGAGTCCAATGTCTTGAATATGCCGGGCGGGATAACAACCGGTATGTTAGTGAAAAAATATCAAAGGCGGGGAAGCATCACCATTTTAGAGATGGCTATCCTGCCCATCACAGACAGTGGCAAGGAAGTCCAGAAGGAAATCTGGCCCCGGAGAGATCGTAGTGTCTTCTGTAGATTGCCCTCAATCAAATCCTAGGGAGTTCGATAAATTTGAATACCCAGGTATTTGAAGGTGTCTGGGGCGGACGTCAACAGAAGGTCGCCAAAGGGTATCGGAGCAGCGGCCTCCCTATGTCGCATAAAGAAGGCATGGGATTTCTGGGCATTAACCGTCAATCCCGATATCAGTCCAAAATTCTTAAGTAGAGTCGGGACGGGTTCCAGACTGGTCGTGAGGTCATTAAAATAAAGGATAATGTCGTCATATGCAGACGCAATATATGTCGTGTTAGACGCGGGGATCCCCAGTCCCATGGCCTCCTTTTGGATCTTGAGAAGGAGGGGTTCCAGCGCCAGGACGAATAATATTGGTGACAGGGGGCAGCCCTGACGCATCCCCCTGGCCACAGGGTAAGCGGCCGAGATGAATGTGCCTGTCCGAGCCCGGGCCGTAGGAGAGGAGTACAGCAGTTTGACCCATCGCCGGTATCCCCGTGGGATGCCAAATTTCTTAAGCGAGGACAACATATATGTCCAGTCCAGGGTTTCAAACGCTTGTCGCATATCTAGAGAAATGCACCCGGCGGTGTCGGACTGAGTTGCGGTGGTTTCCATCAGGTAATGGAGGCGTCTAATATTGAGAGAGGTGCTACGGCTCGGGACGAAGCCGCACTGGTCCGTGTGAATAAGTCTGGGGAGGTAGGGAAGCAGACGCTGCGCTAGTATTTTACCGAGTATTTTATACTCGGTAGCTAACATAGAGAGAGGACGGTATCCCGATATGTCTCGAGGGTCTCTGTTGGGCTTGGGAAGGGAAACAACCAGTGCTTGCATAGTCGTTACAGGAAGTGTGCGTTTTTCTAGTGCTGTTGTGTAGAGTCAACAGGCGCGGAGTAAGTTGCTCAGCATAAGTCAAATAAAACTCTGCTGGGAGTCCGTCCAGCCCTGGTGTTTTATTCTTAGGGAGGCTCTTAAGGGCTCCCATTATTTCTGCTGTAGTGATAGGGGCATCCAAGTCCGATTGTGCATCTGTCGACAGTACAGGGAAGGTGAGGTCGTCCAGGAAATTAGTCAGGAGGTCCTGGGGCACAGCGGTCGGGGAAGCGTAGAGGGACGCATAATAGGTGCAAAACGCCGCATTAATATCAGCCTGAGTATTAGCCACAGTGCCATCCGGAAGCAATACCTCCAATATAGGGTGCGGGGGTGGGGTATCGCGGATGAGTCGAGCCAAAAGGGTCCCTGATTTGTCAGCCTCCTTATGACTATATTGGGTGTATGTACTGTAATCTATTAAACGGAGTCGTTCAAGGAGCTCTGCATATTGAGTCCTGGCATCCTACAGTGGCGCCTGCCGGGTATGATCGGAAAGAGCCTCCGTTTCCAGTGTGTTCGGGGAGTCCTCCACGGAGACGAGCTTCTGATGTAGCTCGTGTCGGACCCCAACAGTAGCCCCTATGGCCACCCCCCTAATCACTGACTTAAACGCATCTCATTCAACTAGGCATGAGGATGCCGAGCCTGTATTTTCTGTAAAGTAATTGGCGATAGTAGTACCCAGAGTGTCCCTAAACACCCCCTCTTCCAGTGTGAGCGGCCACAGTCTCAAAGTCGGGACTGGGGGGAGGGCCCTTCCCCATTCGAGCAGCACCTCAAGTGGATTGTGATCGGATAACGTTTTCCCGAGGTACGTAGATTCAATCACCTGGGAGGACAGGGAGCAGAAAACTGTCTATTCGCGTATACAGTTGGTGGGGGGGAGTAAAATGAGTATTCACAGTCAGACGGGTGTTGTGTGCGCCATATGTCACTGATTTTCCCCCCCCCCCATCCCACCGCCCAGGCATGTAGGAACTCCGCTATCTTGGTAGGTACTGCGCCCTGCACTGGGGGATGAGAGCGGTCCAATTGCACATCAAGAACAGAATTAAAATCCCCCCCCCCCCCGAGAACCCAGGGGCACTGTAACCAGTCCATCAAGACCGCGTTAAGGCCAGTAAGATAAGCAGTCTGTTCATAGTTTGGGACGTGCAGGCTGCCCAAAACAATTGGGGTGCCGTCCAGCCTGCCCCGCAGGAGAACATAGCGCCCTGCAGTGTCCACCCTCCGTTCCAGCAACTCGAACTGCACTCCATTTCTCACCCAAATAAGTGACCCACGTGCAAAGGCAGAATAAGATGTATTATAGATTTGCCCTTTCCACTTCCTCTGCAACTTAACAACCTCCGAGTCAGTCATGTGCGTTTCCTGGAGTAAAGCTATGTGGGCCTTGCGCCTGTTCAATTGAGCATAAATGCGATGTCGCTTATGCACAGAGCCCATTCCCCGCACATTCCATGTCAATATTTTATACTTAGCCAAAACAGCCATGCATCAACATTTGTGGAAAGAAGAGCGACCTAGGGTGACATCATATACACAACACATTAAAGAATAGGGTGTGGACCAGGAACCAAAAGAAACAACCCCTGAAAAAACAGTCCCCAATACTAGGGCCAGCCATCGAACTGTGCTGGTCCAAACTCAGATTAACAAACATTGAGTCCAAACGGTTATACCATGCAGTGAATGCAACTGCAGGGGGGGCGGGCCCAGCACCAAACACTCGTCGCATGAACACACCCAGGAGTGCATCCCCACCGGGACAGTATAGGATGATTAACAAGGAGTTATGCCGGACCTGGGAGAAAAAGGGTTAGTGAAGTGGAAAATTATTCCTACACCATACAAATAATATCAATATCTTGCTGAGTCTAAGTCATAATTACAAAAGTGTTGTAGAGGACAGGCCTCCATCTCAGCCAAACAGGTCCTTGACCACCTGAGGAGTAATCGAGGTGAACAAAGGGTCATTGCTGCCAGAGTCCGATGGCGTCACCTCATCGTCTGATTGTTCCGGGGAGGAGGAGATCTGTGTAGGATCTTGCATGGCAGCGGCCACACCCAGCGCTGATTGCTGCTCTAGCACGGCCTGTTCCAGGGTTGGCTTCTGTGTAGAAGGGAGCGATCGCAGAGTTCCGGTAAGACTGGGCCTGAGCCGGTTGGGCTGCGCCCGCGCCCCCCGCACCCGCCGGTCAATGCCATCCAGAGACTGAGCAGGCAAGGTGTGTTCAAGCCAGTCGTTTGCCGCCTCGGGGCAAACAAAGAAATGGGTTTTCTGGTTGAAGATGATCTTTAAACGTGCGGGGAACAGCAGAGCGTATTTCAGATTGAGGGCTTGGAGCTTCTTCAGCGGCTGGTAAGAGGCCCTCTGGCGCTGTACCTGCACGGTGTAGTCCGGATACAGTGAAATTCGGGCGTTTTCGAACAATATCGGGGCATTTTCCCGTGCCCTCTTGCATGGTCTCTGTAATTGAGAATGCGGGCAATAAGTGGTCTGGGCGGTCGGCCAGCAGTCGGCTTGCCCGTAGGGATACGGTGCGCACGTTCCACACAGAAGAAGGCAGAAAGACCTTCCGGGGCCACCCTGTCTCTGAGCCACTGCTCAACAAAGTTCGTTGCGTCAGCACCTTCGGATCGTTCCGGCAGCCCAATAATGCGGATGTTATTGCGTCGCGCCCTCCCTTCCGCATCGTCGGCCCTGTCCAGCAGGACGGTCAGTTCTTTCAAGTGCACCAGTTGGGCAGCATGTTCTTTTTGTTGAGGCACAAGGTCAGCCAGTGAGCGGGTGTGGTCTTTGACAGTGGTTGCAAGGTTACCATGATCTGCTCGCAGGAGGTTAAGGCCAGTCGTGAGCGTGCCCATCTGGTGCTCGAGGGCCTGGCGCGAGTCCCGTATCTCCTGTAGGATCAGGTCCAATTTATCAGGGGGAGGCGACAGGGCAGTCGGCGGGACACAGCTAATCGAAGAGGTCTGGGAGGCCAACTCCGCAGACCCCCGAGGTGGATCCTCCGTGTCAGGCCCTTCCGGTTGCTTCCCCCGCTGGCGCCCCATGGCGATGTGCGCAGTGGCGCAAAGTGGAATGAAAGGGCCACTAGACGCCTGTAGCAGTCGTCACACCCAACACACCGCCAAGGCCACGCACCACCGGGCGAGTGTACAGGCCGCACGGGAGCAGTCCAGAGGCGGCAGGCAGGGGGGGAGATACTCCAGCCAGGGGCAAGATCAGGGGCCTGGGAGAGCGCGGACGGTACTCACTGTGTCCGGTTCCAGCCTGTGGGTCCGCGCCCTCTCCAGGAGGCAAGCAGAGGGCCCAGCTCCTAGGCAGCGCAGCGCCGGTCCACGATCGCGGCCATCCAGTCATGCATGTATTTGGCTCACCGCAGGGCCACGGAGCCAGTCCACTGCACCCCCGGTCAGCATCCAGACAGCGGGCCTCCTCGTCGCACAGGGTCACAGGGGCGCTCTCGGCGTACCCCGGAGGGGCTCCAGCCAGGTATTCACGGGGGCACCAGCAGCAGCTCCAGGGCGGGCACCGCAACCACTCCCAGTGGTACAGCTAATAACTGCGTGGTAGCCGCACCCACGGCTCGCCGCCAGTCAGGAACCCAGTTCACGGCGTTCTCACGGAGGGCAGGCGCGGGGCCGCGCAGCAAGGCTCTCCGCGCCGCCCCCTCCCTCTCAGACAGTTCGCCGTGGGGCAGGCAGCACCCTGCAGGGTATAGGCCCCCGAGCGAAAGCCGATGCAGGAGCCGGGCCTCCCAACCTCCGGGCCCCTGGTCCAGCGGCGATCTGCCTCTCACCGCGGTGTTCCAGCGCTGGTCGTGCTCCAGCTCGCGCCGTCTTCAGTCGCCGCAGCGGCAGGCAGCGGTAGCAGCTGGTTTCCCGGCACCGGCCTCCAGCGGCCCTCTCCACTGATGACGCAGGGCCGAGGAGCGCCGACGACGCTCAAGGTCAAGGATTACAGCCTTCCCAGGGGCCCACAGCCCCGTCGCCGCAGGCGCGTGATCGCGGCGAACTCCGCAATCAGGTGGACAGCTTTTTCCGGTAAGAAGGC
The DNA here is from genome assembly GCA_963921515.1 of Calotriton arnoldi. Lineage (NCBI taxonomy): Eukaryota > Metazoa > Chordata > Amphibia > Caudata > Salamandridae > Calotriton > Calotriton arnoldi. The sequence goes on along the minus strand of CAWUFW010000268.1, from coordinate 2,464,355 downwards.
TCCCAGGGCCGGCAGGAAGGCAGGGTGAACAAAGTCCCGGCCGGGAGCTCCACTACGATGCGGCCGCCATGTTCGGCGCCTAGCCACGCCCCCACCCGTCTGGTTGTGTATCAAGCGGCCGCCTCCGTCACCGCCAGCTCACTGCAGCTGGTTCTGAAGGCCGCCAGTCGCAGGAGGCCTCTCGGCTCTGCTTGTACACTGCACCACATCATGCTTGTTTCCTTCCCACACTGTGGAAGTAAGTGAGGTCTCAGTTAACGCATCGTGGCACAGGCCCCCCACCTCTTCGTCCGATGCAAAAGCAATGTCGAGTCACAATGGGGATATTCTTGCCATCCCCATGACGAGTAGGTCACGGCTAACAAGCTTTCTCGTCATGACTGATAGATAATAGAGAGGACGGTAGTGGATTCGTTCGGCGGGTTACATGAGCCGCTTCAGAAAACTGCCATCTTACTCGATGGTTGGCCACGCTCCCCGCACGCATCCACTGTTGTGCAGGGCCTAAATTTGCACTTGGCCCATACACCAGCACAGTGGGTTGACCCCACATTAGTCACCCACAATGAGTCTGAGCTGAAACTGCCCAGACAAACATCTGCCCTTTTCTCTGACTCGCCCCGTCAGCCTGCACCCGCTGTCTGCTGTGAGCGAAATGAAAATCATCTTTATTGGCCAAGCAGTTAATCATGGAAGTGCACACGTCCGTATCAATGCAACAGCTGACATCAGAACCCTTGGAGAGATATGCGACGAGCACAGCTGTGTCACAGGACGAACTGTGAAATGTCATGAACCTGCATGAACATCCACTGTCCTCAAACAAAATAAGTAAACCCTTTGAGAGTTAAAAGAAAAAGTGTAAAATGCTGCTTATTACCATTGTTCAAAGGAACTCGTTTTTTAAAACAAAACACACTTAAAAAAAATAAAACAAATGTTAGCAAAGCCTCGCAGAGTTCATAGTCGTCTCCTCAAAACAGCTTCCTAGAATTCTGATGCCTTGCTCTCATGCTTCTTTCAGGGTCTCTCCGGGGATACTCACCATTGTCAATGCCTCTCACTCAAGGCATCTTTCTAGAGGCTCTCATCCAACTCCTAAAGAAGCCTAGTCTAGTCCCTGATGACATCACCAGCTACCAGGTCATTACTCACCTACACTTCATCAGCAAGATCATTAGAAAAGCAATCTACACTCGACTTCGAGATCACATCAGTATTAACAATCTCCTACACAAATAGCAATCTGACTATGGATCATGCTGCAGCATGGAGATCGTTACCTTACACATCATAGAGCATGCCCTCCTGACCACAGATGAAAATGTCCCCTTCTAATATTGCTGGACCTCTGTCTACCATTGCATGCTCATACACACTATGGAGTCTCAAATGGGATTCACTGGCAATGTCCTTCAGCCAACACCAGTTTGTTCACATGGGCACCTCCAGGCCACAAAAAGATCCCCATCACCGTTAAAGCTTCACTACTGTCCCCTGTCATCTTCAGTCCTCTACATGGAGCGTCTTGGGGCTCTTCTCACAGATAACCGCATCAAAATTCACCAAGAACCTGATGATACACAACGCTCTTTGAAAGTCTCCTCTGCTCCAGACATCCAACACCTCAAGGACTTCCTGCACCTCATCCAGATGGATCTGGATGTTCAGCACTTAACTAAAGCTCAGCCCCACCACAAAAGCAACAAATAGCACAAACCTTACTCAATGACCTGAACCTTGACTGCTTTGAACCTCAACATCCCCGAATGCCAATTCCCTTGGATTTACCCTGGACACCAACCTCATAATCAATGAACACATTGTTAGAAATACAAAGCTGGCTGGGTAGCAGCTCTCTCTTCTAAAGAAAGTGAAGCTATTTCTTCCATAAAGCAACTTCAGAAATGGTGTTCAAGTGCTTTTCCTCTTGAATCATTGTGGTTAACGCTTTGTTCCATTGCTTCTCAGATTCCACACTGACCCCTCCCTTACAGGCAGCACATGTTGTCCATGGCCTGAAGAATTATGATCACGTTTTGATGGAACTCAATTAGCTTTCTTTCCGGGCTGCACCATCTTCAAAGCCAGCTGAATAACTTACAAAGTCATCATGACCAGCACTGCTGCTTATCTTACAGACATCCTCACCATCTCTGGTGGATCGTTGCACACAGTCAGGACACCATCAAACTGGAGACTAAGAAATGTAATAAGCATATTGAGTAAATTAGAACAGCAGCTCTTCCCAGACTCTAGGTCAATTCCATAAAATGTGTATTATGTTTGCACCATTCGTCTACATCTGACACATTCTGTGCTAGGGAGCCCATATATTTTGCTGAGTTTGCTGGCACTTAGGTAAGTTGTGTAGAGTGTGTTGTACTGGAGTAGCTTAGACCTGGCCTTTCTTGACACCCTAGATGCTTTGGATAGTATTAGGGTCCAGTCTCTTTCTGTTAGTTCTTTGAGCATGTCTTGTCTTAAGTGTTTCTACAGGCCTTCCTGAACACCTACACTTAAGACCTTCTATGAAAAAGTGCTCCGGGATCCCCGCACGTGGGCGAGAGTATTCAGTGCATATGACTATCAAGACATCTGCTCAGAGAGAACTAAAGTTACTTCTATGAGTCCTGCCCTGTCACAAGTAAATGTGACACCCAGGAAGGCCACAGCTTTTGTCCCCGTAGTCAGGCTGGCACCTAACCCAGTGGGAGAAAAGGTACCCCCATAAAAGGGTTGGAGTGACCACAGAGGAGGGTACTGCTCATTACCCTGGCCACGCCTGTGGGTGGCGCACAGGCTCTGCATAACGGGAGAAGGGTTTTCCAATCTTGAATTTGAGAGCAGGGGGCTCTGTGGGATTGCTTGCAGTAGGGCAAACTGGAACTGCTGAAAAACGAGATAGGGTTGCCCCCCGGAACTTTTACCCCATTGGTTAGGGAGTGTCCATGAGTCCCCCCACCCACCCACTAGCTGGTGTTGAGCATATATGTGGCACCCCAAGGCACTTCCTTAGAACACTTACTGGACCTGCAGAAGATCAGAAGAGTACGGAACCTGCTTTCTGACCTGGGAGGAACACTGTTGGACTGGATTTGCTCCTTCTTGTACCGAGGACAAAGATATGGACTACAAGGGTCAATTGGCTGGCCTCCCGAGTGCCTACAGGGACGCAAGCAGGCTTTTTCTGGACATGCTCAGCAGAAACTCGACTGGACTTTGCTGTTGGCCTCTTCCTGAGAATGTATGATGATACAACACATACCATCACAACGCGGTATGTTACATCGCGGTCTTGACAACGCAAGTCGTTACATCGATTTGCGCTGGAGGGCGCTGGACTTAGGAATAGTGTGAATTACTATTCCAACTCCAGTCTACGTACAGTAGGGAAGCTGTTGGAATAGTAATTCACACTATTCCTTAGTCTAGAGCGCCCTCCAGTGCAAGTCGATGTAACGACTTGCGTTGTGAAAACCACGATGTAACCATACCGCGTTGTAATGGTTTCGTGGTAAAGGATGTTTCCCCTTCCCGACAACCTGAAAGTCTCTATGTGCCCTCCATTTAGGTCCTGGGAGTCTTTGAAGTGTACACCAATGATTGTTTGGGCACCAGAAAAGTTTGGAAACTTTTTAAAAAACTTTTCATCCAGAGTTCTAGAGCTTAAGAGGACTCCAGGAAAAAGTATCCAACCAGCAGTTCCACAAAATCAGACACAATTTTAGCTTTGTCTCACTCAAGGCTCCCAGCATCTTCGATAAAATGGCTATGTCCCATTCTCCTCTGGGACTTAGAAAATTTTCAGCAAAAAGTCTTCAAAGCTCCTGAGGGATCAACCTACTCCAAGTATCCCCTTCTGCTTTGAGACTTGAAAACTTTTATGACTCCCAGACTTTCAAAAAGACTAATCCATTTGTTGTATCTAACCGGGGCTCCATCACAGTCTGCCTCCAGTCACGCCCAGACTGCACCATTTAGACCCTCTCCAAAAAGCGGTGGCAGTCTTTTTGGATGTGACCATTTTTTAAGTCAAATACTTTAGTAGAAAGCTTAAATCTTTCACAAGCCCTTTTTTTTTTTTTTTTTTTTTTTGTAAAAGTAGACAGATGAAGGATAGAAGGACATTATAGCCCTATAGGCTGCCATTATGCGAGTGTAAAAACAGCGTCTGTGCCTTTAAGGGCACGGAGACCACCTGTATCCCATCCTGCCCAGCAGGTGGCAGTTGATTCAGTTCTTTTTCCTGGCTCCTGGTGACAGGATCTTGGAGCACTGAGCGCAGCCTTTTTGGCTTTTTCTCTTAAAACAATCTCACATAGATTTTTGTGACGACTGTTTCACTCAACGGTTTTCAACTGTCTCATTCATTTTCTGTCAGGAATTTTTGGCATTTAGTCAAATAAAATGGCATCTTTATTTGACGAGTGTTCTGCCTGTGGGAGAAAGAAGGCCACGTCAGACCCTCATGATGTCTGCATCATCTACCTTCTTGAGAGCCATGTTCCTGACAAATGTCAACACTGCAGGAAGTTCTCCAGGCACAGTCAGAAGGTGGGACATCCAGAGAGCGAGGAGAGGGTCATTGCTCTACCAGGGCTCTTCCACCTTCCTCGGAGAACTCCAGGCGTGGAAGGTCCAAAAAGAGAAGTACAGCCCAAAAACATTGTTCCAGATCGATGTTGAGACAAGGTACCATTCCAACTTGTTCTCCGTTGAGGACTGGGTCCACGTCAAGGCTAGGTAGGTTAACGTCGAAAGTAACTACACCATCGAGGGACAGAAGAAGTTCGACGTCAAGGAGTGTCTCACGCCAAGACCGTCTAGGCATATGGAAAAATAAAAAAAAGTGCTTTTCATCATCCCCGAACTCTAAATACTCCTGGGTGTACTCGCCTTCTCCTGTGGTGCTGCCAGACTCTCCTACTCCTCTGCCTCCATTTTCTCCTCCATCACTGCCTCCTCCACCAGTGCCAATTCCTCAACCACAGCCTGTGGAAGCCCCTCCTCCAAGGCCTCAAATTTCCCCACGAGTAACTCGTTCCAGATCTTGCCATCATTCGTGCTACTCCAGACATCGCCATAGGTCCCGGCGTTCTTCATCTAGGCCATCCTCCCAGATGCGGTCATCGTCGTCATGTGTCCAGGACTAGGTCACGTACAAGGTCAAGTTACCCTTCAGCCTACTATTCCACTTATTCTTACAGCGCAGGTAGAACCTCTCCAACGTGTTCAGATTCTCCCCACGTGTTCAGATTCTCCCCAACCGCTGGTTTTTCCTGTGGATGATGTCAACACCTTTTAGGAGGTCCTGGTGAGAGGTGCTGCAAAATTAACATTCCGATGTCCGCTTCTACACCATCAACATCTGTCATCTTTGAGACGCTTTACCACAGATGAGCGTCCAGGCCTTTCCTGCTTTTGGTTCCAGGTCTGTTGGAACCAGCAATGGACTTGTTCCTTTCTCCAGCCTCCGCCAAACCTTCAAAAGAAATACAGACCTCCAGAGTAGGATCCACTTTTTCTCCGCTCCAACCCTCCTCCGGATTCTGTGGTTATCCGGGTGGCAAAAAAGCACCATTCTACAACTCCATCTACTGATCCACCAGACAAGGAATGTAAAAAGCTGGATTCAGTGGGGCGAAAGGTATTCGGTACAGTTGCCACCACCATGAAGGCAGCAAGTGCATCGGCTCTTCTGGGCAGGTACGGCGGGACCTTTTGGGTGAATGAATGACTGAATGAATCATTTATATAGTGCGAACAAATACTCTTAGGCGTCTAGGCGCTACAACGATTTCAGCTATCTGATAGGAGCGGAGTATGAGAGATCATATTTCCAAGGCAAAAAGCCAGGTCTTCAAGCCTTTGGGAAAAGGAAGATGTAGCTCTAAGCCGGATATAGATAAAGGAAGAGTGTTCCAAAGATTGGCCGCTGCGACCGAGAAAGCTCTTCCTCCCCATCGTTACCTTCTATATCTTGGAACAACCAACCTATTTTTATTGGCTGATCGTAATTGTCTGATGGGGACATACCGGTGGAAGATGTTCATTCTGGTCATAAATTGTGTATTGCCTTATGCACAATACACAAGGCTTTAAATAGAATTTTTTTCGTGCTGGAAGCCAATGCAAATTCTTGATGGCAGCCGAGATAGAATGGTATTTAGGAATGTCTAATACCAGTCTTGCTGTCGCATTCTGTACCAGATGGAGTTTATTAATGTAAGTCCTGTTAGATTCTAAAAGAAGGGCATTACAATAATCCAACTTTGATAGAATTAGTGATACAGCAGCTTGCTTCCGAGCGCCAAGGGAAGGAAATGGGAATATCTTTCTAAGGGTCTTTATGATCCAAAAGCAAGAAGAAAACAGTCCTATTAACCTGGAGGTTGAAAGATAAATTTGTGTCAACTATGACACCAAGGTTTCTTGTGGATTCAACCAGAGTGGGACAAGACCCCAATGTTTCTGGCCACCATAAGTGGGACCATTTGGGGTGATTACCAAACATCAAAACCTCCGTTTTGTCACCGTTCAGCTGAAGGTAGTTCTCTCATCCAGTGGGGCAAAAGGTATGCGGTACAGTTGCCACCACTATGAAGGCAGCAAGTGCATCGGCTCTTCTGGGCAGGTACGGCGCGGCCTTGTGGGTGTCTTTGCTGACAACCTCCCAAGAGACAAGAGGGAGGACTTCCTTGAAGTGGTCAACGAGGGTATGATGGACTCCAACCCGATCATCAGTGCTGCAGCTGATTCAACCTTACAAGCAACCCATGAGTACTGTCCCTGGGGTGGGCTTGCGAAGGCATTCATGGCTCCGTCTCAAGGCTCTGAAACATGAATCCCAGAAACTGATCCTTAACCTTCCATTTGTTGGGGTGCTTACAGCAGGCTCTAAACCATGAATCTCTTCTTCCCTCCCTTCCGTTACCAACTCTGGTAGGGGGAAGTATTTATCATTTTCTGGCAGAGTGGCAATCCATCGCAAGACGCCTGGGTAATAAATATTGTTCAGAATGGATATTGTCTCAAGTTCACCAATCCTCCGCCGAACAGTCCACCAAAACCATCCAATCACCACCTACAGTTGCTGTGCTCGGAAGTAAGCATCCTTCTACAGAAGCATGCGGTGGAGACTGTTCCTCCCAAACAGGGGACAGGGATTTATTCCCTCTATTTTCTGCTGAAAAAGAAAGATCCCAAAAACTATTTCAGACCCGTTCTCGATTTGAAACTGGCCAAAAAGTGGATTCGACGAGAAATTTTGAATGCTGGCACTGCATCACATCTATCCCTAGCTACTTCAGGGAGGCCTGCTCTGTTCGATAGACCTCCAAGATGTGTACTTTCATATACCGTAGCCAAAAACCATCACAAATTCTAGCATCGCAAATTCTTGACATTCGTCGTGGGTTACGATCATTACCAGTACACAGTGCTTCCATTTGGCCTCAAGTAAGCAACCAGAATGTACTCGAAGCAAATGTGTAAGAAGCTGGCTTAGTATATGATGCACACTTATTTAAGTGAAACACCTTGCACTAATCCAGACAACCCTTATGGTGATTTTAGTGGTCTTAGACAACCATAGAAAGCTCTCCAAGTGGTAGCTGTGGGAGCAGCCTTCAGGCTTAGTCCAGAAGGAGTGTAACGCAGCTTGGTTTACCAGATCTAATCATGTAGTGTATGTTAAATAAAAATGAACCACAGTGTATTTATAAAGATATGTCTATTTATTATACAACACTCACTAACACATTAGTATATCTCCTGCCCGGAAATATCAACACAAATGCACACAATCTTCAATTGTAAACGGGTAAGTAAGCACAATACACAGTGGTCTCCAGGGGGAGACCAAACCATATACTAAGAAAGTGGAATGCGAACTGCGACCTAAGTCTGGACTTGGACCAGACGACTGGGGACCCAAGGAACCACCCAAGGTAATTACCCAAGAACCCCACGGAGTCTGTCTGCAGAGTGGAAACACAGCCGCGTACTCAATGGAAGTAAACTGGGAAGTCGCAGTTGCAGTTTTGAAGAAGGACCCTTCCCAGTGGACCCTGAAAAAATCCCATTGAAGACAGAAGGTTGGAGAGTCACCCCACCCGTGGATAGCCCAGGAACCAGGATACCTACAACAGGGAAGCCGGGCGCATCGGTGCGAAGTGACATCGGAAACCGCCATAGACCACAATGGTGGACTTCAGCAAAGATGTCGCTGGCGAAGACTTTGCAAGAGTCCGGTGGAATCCAAGGGTGGATTCTTGAAGAGAAGAACCTGCAAGCAGAGGGGACAGTCTATGCCATTCGGAGGTGACTAGGAGGCACGGAAGAGCAATGACCACCGATGACGGAAGATGCAGGAGTGATGATGGTGGCCTTGTCGCTGCAGCTGTCAGGACCAGGCAACGTTGTGGAAGCCCAGGAGCCGTTCACAAGCTGTCCCACATCGGAAGTCGAGAACCAGGGGGTCGGTGTCCGGCGGGAGCACCAACAAGCCTTGGCAGCAGCAACAGACATGGAAAACGATGGCGTAACGTTGGGACCAGCAAGGTCCAAGAGACTCACCAAGTGCAGGAGAGTCAGAGCAGGCCCCGAGCAAGCAGTGGAGCCCACTGAAGCAAAAGAAGACCCTCGAGAGGACCCACAGGCCGAAGGCAAAGGAGTTGCAAGAGGACCTTGAGCAGCATGGCAGGAAGAGATGTTGGAGCTTCTTGTTGCCCAAAGATCTCTGGAGTGCAGAGCCAACAAGCCTTGGCAACGGCGAGTCGACGTGATGCACAGGGGTTCGATCCCAGCACTTTCGGAGAGGATAAGTCCGGTCTAGGGAGTTGCAGAACCACCACCTGTGTTGCTGAGCCTTTCAAAGTCCTTGGGATGTCAGGAGCAGCAGACCGGTCAGCTTTGTTGAGGTGCCTGCAGATGCGGGGGAGTGACTCCTGCACTCAAAGGTAGATTACTTTGGGTGTCCTTGATGTCCACAGGTCTGTTGAAGTTCCTGGAAGAAGCACAGACAATGAAGAAGGCTTGCAGAACAGCGAGACCAGGAGCGGCAGGAGTCTTCCTTGATGCAGTCTCATTGCCAGGCGAAGTCCAAGTGTCCAATGGTTGAAGAGTGACGTGGTTTCAGGCTTAATTCTTGTCCCACGACAAATCCGAGGACCCACCCATGGGTAAGCCCTTAAATACCCTAGGAAATGTGTTATGACGACTAAGGGGGCCCTCCCACAGGAGGGCCTGGACAGAGGGGAGGATACTCCCATGTCCTTTGTCCAGTTTCGCGCCAGAGCAGGAGCCAAGGATTCCCTGAACTGGCTCAAACTGGAGTATGCAAGGAGGGCACCAAAAGTGCCCTTCAAAGCAGTCTGGTGGCGCTGGTAAGCGCCTCTACCCCAGCCCAATACACTAAGTCCTGTCTGGGAGGTGGTCACACCTTACTGTGACAGAAAACCTATTGTTCTACCTTCCCCCTGCTCAAGCTCAGCTCAGCAGCAGGAGGGCAGAATCGTGTCTGGGGTCTGCAGCAGCACTAGATTGCAGGCAGACCCTGAAAGGGTGTTTCGGGAGTACTGGGGGGGGGGGGGTTCCCGGAGGAGCCCCCCAGTGCATGGAATCATACCTCCAACACCGGTAACGATGTGGGGGTATGCTTCCAACATGTTTGATACCAAACATGCCCAGGTTCGGCACAGTCACGATATAGTTGGCAATTGCTTAATGATGGATGGCCACTATGTATCACAATGGCTGGCTGCGCTTACAAAGCCTGGAGAGTTGACTCCGGGGTTTGTAAGGGTGTCCTGGTCATGCAGGGGCACCCTCACACTTATAACCCAGCACCCTGCCTTCAGAATTGAAAGGCCCGCCTTAGGGGTGACTTATAGGTTTTAAGTGTAGTGAACTCCGATATAAGAAAACTTATATCTGTTGTAAGTGGTGCTAGAACCAACTTACACAGGCTGCAATGGCAGTCCTTTAGTCACAGTTTGAGTGGGGTCTCATGGGTGGCACAATACGTGCTGCAGCCCATGGGAGACCCCTGGTGTACCTATGCCCTGGGTACCTTAGAACCAAATACTAGGGACTTAGAAGGGTACACCAGTGGCCAATTGTGGAGGTACAGAAGTACTTACCATAGTCAATTTAGGGAGGAAGCACAGTGACTGGGGTCCTGATTAGCAGGATCCCAGTCAGACTGGTCAAAAAATCATACGGACACCAGCAAAAAGTGGGAGTAACCATGAAAGCAGATATACTTTCCTACAGTATGGCAGTGGTAGCTGCCCACCTCAGAAACCGCTGAGTTTTCGTCTACCCCTATCTAGATGACTGGATTATCAAGGCATCAACGCTTCAAGACGCTCAACTGCATTACCAGCCGACAAGCATTCTTCTCGAAAGATATGGGCTGCATATCAATCACAGCAAATCAGCGTCTGCTCCAGTCCAACGCTCTACATTAGGTGGGGCCTCCATCACCATTCAAGCAAGAGTGTGTCCTTCGGAGGAGAGACTTATCAATCTGTCCGAAGTGTCACTCTCTTAGGAAAGTCTCTCAACCCACAGTGAGAACAGTCATCTTTCCTTGGCTCGATGGCTTTGTGTATCTTTCTAACTCAGAGTCCCCGTCTCCACATGCGTCCTCTTCAGGAATGTCTCGAGGATCAGTGGGATCAACTCACTAACAATTGGGAGGGCAAGATCACACCCCCCCCCCCCACCCCCCGCCCCCCCATGCAAAACAGTCTCTGAAATGGTGATTCTCTCTGACATCTGCTACAAGGAATGCCATTTCATCAGGATGGCCCTTTCCAGACCATAGTAACAGATGCCTTGTTGCTAGGGTGGGGAACACACATAGATCACCTCCAAATCCAAGGAACATGGTCACCGAGAGAGATGACCTACTATATCAATCTCCTCAAGCTACTCGCAGGTCCACCTGCCGTTGAAGGCTTTTCTCTAGTCCTTCAAGACTCTCTCCCTGCTTGTTCAGACAGACAACACAACAACTATGTACTACCTCAACAAGCAGGGGGGATGGAGGTCCAGACCTATATCTCATAAGATCTAGACAATTTGGAAGTGACTCATAGCCCGAGACCTGCAGATCACTGCAACTCATCTCCCAGGTGTTCAAGCAGACTCCTTAAGTAGAGTCCTGCAGTAAAACCCACGAATTGGCCCTTCATGACGACGTCGTACAGAACACCTTCAGACTGGGGCGCTCTGCACATTGACTTTATTCGCCACTGCAGAAATAAAATGCCCAGGCTTTGCCTTGAGATTCTTCGTACCAGGGACACTGGAGAATGCCTTATGGATCGACTGGTCTAGCAAATTTCTCTACGCCTTTCCTCCGATACCCCTGATCACATCGGTTCTCATCAAACTGTCTTTTTCGAGAGCTAGAATGATCTTGATTACTCCGGAGTGGCCACGTCAATGGTCGTTCACAGATCTTCTTTACTGGTCAGAGCGTCCACATCTCAAGTTGCCATGCAGCATGGATCTTCTCATTAAATTCGGAGGCCAGATGGTTCACCCCAATCTCTCCTTGTTGAATTTGGCAGCATGACTCCTGAACTAGTTTAGTATGGACACCTGAACCTTACACAAAAATGCATGAACCTTTTCAAGGAGGCTAAACGACATTCAACTAGTTCATTCAAATGAAAGATTTTGCATTTGGTGTTCTAACGTGGGCCCAACAACCTGCCAAGAAGATTTAATTCTTCCATATTTACTTCATTTGGCGAAATCTAGCTTACAATTCTCTTCCCTAAAAGTTAATTTGGCAACTCTTACTGCCTACAGAAAATGTCCTTCACATACCTCTTCTTTCAAAATTCCCGTTATCGAGGATGTTTTTAGAAGGGTTGAAAAAGGTTTTCCCTCCCATTAGGCGTCCTTCTCATCCCTGAGAGCTCAATATAGTTCTCTCACGCCTCATGCAGGACCCTTTTGAGTCCATTCACAAATCGTCCTTGCAAATCTCGCTTGGAAAATGGCTTTCCTCATAGCGATCATTGCCAAACGTAGGGTTAGTGAAATCCAGGCACTGTGTTCTCACGAACCATATTCCATTTTTATTCCAATAATGTAGTGATGAGGACTCACCCAAAATTCCTTTCTAAAGTCATTTTGGATTTTCAGGCCAATCAGACTATTTCCTTGCCTACTTTCTTTCAGCATCCTTCCACACCTGCTGAAAGGACTCTTCATTCCTTAAACGTTAGGCGAGTCTTGAAGATTTATCTGGACAAAACAAGAGACATACACAAAGTCAGAACAGTTATTTGTAAACTTTGGCCCTGCCATACAGATCTAGCCACGTCCTAACACTCCATCTCCTGATGGATAGTATCTTGCATCCTATTATGCTACCAGAAAACAAATAAGGTTTTGTCCAGTAGACTTAAAGCTCACTCTGCTAGTGGGAAAGGGGCTATGGCTGATTTTATGAGGAATGTTCCTATAGCTGAAATCTGTAAAGCGGCTACATGGAGGTCTGTTTACACTTTTACCAAACATTATTGTTTGGACTCGGATGCTAGAACAGATGCTCAAGTAGGATAGGTCTCCCTGAAAAATGTATTTGCTTGATTTGGTCGTTCCTGTCTTTTCCACCGCTCTTGGTGGGGTTGGCTTGCTATTCTATTCAGTGCTTATGACTATCAGTGGAGATCCCCTGAGAGAAGGAATGGTTTCTTGCCTGTAATCCCAGTTCTCTCTCAGGGGGATTTCATTGAAGTCACAAGCAGTCTTCCTGCTTCACTGGTGAAGATGACAGAGGAAATTATTGGCTCTATCTGATACTGCCACATCTCGCCAAAAAGAACTGAAGCAACTGCCACCTGCTGGGCATGATGGTAACCTGGTGATCTCTGGGCCCTTAAAGGCACAGACGCTTTTTTTTGCACTCACATAATGGCAGCCTATATGGCTACACTGTCCTATCCTTCATCTTTCTTCTTTTACAAAATGGGTTTGTGAAAGAAATTTAAACTTTCTACTAGAGTATTTGGCTTTAAATAGACCTATACATGGGTGTTCCTTACCCTCTTTCAAGTGGAATCTGAAGAATTTGGCCAATATAGCCTTCCTTATAGGCTGCACAATGTTCTTGTCTTAAGTGTTTCTACAGGCCTTCCTGAAGAAAGGCGAACATCTACACTTAAGAAGACATCATATGAAAACGTGCTTTGGGATCCCTGCACGTGGGCGGGAGTATTTAGTGCTTATAACTTTAATGGAGATTCCCCTGAGAGAGAACTGGAATTACAGGTAAAACCATTCTTTTCTGGGCCCACCCCAACTGGTCTTTCTGCTAGGGGAAGAAAATACCTCCTCACTCCTATGCCATTGTCTCTGCTCTGGGAGCAGTTTTCACACCTCTTTCACACCTAATTCAGGCCAAGTACATGCTGTAGAGTTGCTGGAGAGCCAGTGCAAATTAACCTCCAAGCATCTTCAGGCAGGATAAAGGTACCATTTGTAAAGTTACATTTCCAATTTATTTAATAAAAATCTGACTTCACCATTACATTAGCTTGTTATTACCTATAAAAATAGGTCTTTGAATGAAGTCTGTAGCTGTTATATGTAAAAAGTTACAGATTAAGTGTATAATCTATACTTTGACTTTTCAAATGTGCCAACTACAGCCTGGCCAGTAGTTATGCCATTTTGGGCATAGTCACTGGGACAACATGCCATTTCTAATGCCACACATGTTCCACTCTTATGTTTTGTGGGCATCAAGGTGTGTAGGAGAGTAGGATCTGCTTCTTATGGTTACCCCCACTTTTTGCTGATGTTTCACTGTTTTTCGACTTTAGTCTGGCTGGGGCCCTGCTATCCAGGACCCCAGCCTAGCTGCTTCCTCTCTAAATTGATTCCATGTACCTTAGGTATACCACAGATTGGATTCTGGGGTGCCCTTATAAGTCCCTAGTATATGGTATACTATGTACCCAGGGCATAGGTACCCGAGAGGCCTACCAGGGGCTGCAGCATGTCTTATGCCACCCCTGGGCAGCCTTCCAAAATGACACCACAGGACTGCTACAGCAGCCTGAGTGGTGGTGCATGCACCCCTTACTGAGATATAGGGTTCACTATATCTCACCCTATCACTGCACATATACACCTATCAGTCACCCCTATGGCAGGCCTTATCAATCCTGAAGGCAGGGTGCTTGGTTTTATGTGAGAGGGTGCCCCTGCATGAGCAGAGCCCCTCTGCAGCCTTCGGAATCTCCTCTCCGGGGTTGTCTGTGATGCAGCCTGACCATATACTCGAGTGCATTATAACTAAACGGTAAATGCTAACTTTGGACTGGCTGCACGGAAACATGTCATGTTTGGTGTCAAACACCTTGGAATCATACCCCCACACCAGTAACTGGTGTGGGAGTATGATCCCACCCTTCTAGAGGGAGAGACATGACGGCACCGGTATACCCGGTACCAGCTAACAGAGCCCTGGCATCACAAAATGGATGCTGCAGCCACAGACACGAGTCTGGCCTCCTGCTGCTGACCGAAACTCCGGCAGGGGAGGCCTGGACAATAGGTTTCCTGTCCAGGGAGGTGTAACCACCTCCCAGACAGGCTTTAGTGTATTGGGGCTGGGTGGGTGCACTCTCAGAGTGCTTTGAAATCCTGCACTGGGGGCACATTTGGTGTCCCTGTGCATAGCCCAGTTCAAACCGGCTGCAGGGGCTACCAGCCCCTGCTCTGGCGCGAAACTGGACAAAGGAAATGGGTGTAGCCACCCCTCTTTCCAAACCCTCCCATAGGTGGGTCCCCTGAGTTAGTCCAACCCCTTCCTTAGGTATAAGATAGGAACCCCTGGCAACAGGACTTTAGATATCCCTGGATGAAACTCTGAAACTGAATCCTGGACCTTCGACGATCTGTTAAATGCCAGATGACTGAAGAATCTCCCTTGGAGTAAAGGAGTTACTCCCCTGCTTGGCAGGCACCTAAGACTCATCTGTCCGGTCTGCATCTCCGAAGCTCCCGCTGGACGCCGACGACTTTGCAACCCAGGAGGTGGGTTTCCAGACTTCCCAGAGGCTGACCCGAGTCCCCAGCAAAGCTGAGACCCGTAGCCCTCGTGTGTACCGTGGAACCGGAACCCCTGGACACCGTGCACATTTGCAAGTGCATAAGCTTCTGGTCGATCCTAGAGGCTGTGCTTTGGGTTACTTGTAGCCCCGACCCCGAGCAGTGAATCCACCGAAGATTGCTGGCCTGGCCACTCCCAGTGACCCGTGGGCCGCCATTTTGTGATTCCGCTCGAGGTCCCTTCGCGATCCCTTGTCCGTCGACTTGTGGGTCCCTCAGAAGGACAACTCTAATTTCAACGGGCCCCCCTGGTTGCTCCAGGCCTGCCCTGACTCTCCCTCTCTTGGGGAGTCCCTCGGACCTCGCTGGTCCGCACCGAAGCCTTTGTTCTCTTCCTGCGTGGGTTGCTGTTGCCAAGGCTTGTTGGGTCCAATCCGGACACCGCAGCAAGCGACTTCCTTCGTGGGACAGCTCGAATCCAGCTCCTGGTCCTCGTGGACACCTCCTGGTCCTCGTGGCTGCAGAGACAATCTTCACCTCTTCGAACTTAAAGCACCCGACATTGGTGGGCATTCGACTATCGTACCCCTGGTCACTGGCTAGTGACCCAAACTCTGTCCCCTCTGCTTTCAGGTTCTTCACATCCTCGATCCAGGCTTGGATCTCTTCGGACACTTCGCATCTTCCCGGCAGCAGCACTTTCCAGCAAGCGGCCAATGAAAACGACGGCGCGGCCCGACACCATTTGACACCTATGAACCCGGCTTCCCTGGGTGAGGTAACACGAGTACTCCGGTGCTCCCGTGGGTGTTGGCCCTAGAACCCTCTAAGTCCAAAAGGGTTTGTTCCTATTCCACTCCGAAGTGTCCCTAAACTTTAAAACTCTAACCGCGACTTTCCCCATAGACGCTAACGGAGCTCGCGGCTGTGTTCACACACTGCACACGTCCCTCGTGGGTCCCCTGTGTCACTACCTTGGGTGGTTCCTTGGGGTCCCAGCGATTCTACAGGCTCTAGGCCTTGTGTCTAGTTAAGTCGTGGTTCTTATACCACTTTCTTAATATATGGTTTGGTACGCCCCTAGGGCTAATCGTATATTGTGCTAATTTACTGTGATATTTGAAGTGTAACATATGTGCTTTGACCTCTAGCCTCATAAAGAGACAAGTAGGGTGTGTTTAGAAATAAATACATATATTTTATAGATATACCTGGGGTGGTCTCCTTTCATTTAGCCATTCAAGAGGTTATAGACTGGTAAAACAAACCGCTATACACTCCTTCAAGACTTAGCCTGAAGGCTGCTCTCCATAGCTACCACTAGGATAGCTTTCAATAAAGGTTGTCTTTAAACCTATCATCAATAAAGGTCGTTTGGACTGGTGCAAGGTGCCCACTATAACTAGTGGACAGCATATACCAGGCCAACTTCTCACATTGGTGTGCAGCGGTTGGATTCAAGCTTGCCCTTGTTTTACCAGATAATCTCAAGTGAGTGACTAACTGAAAACCACTAAAAGGTACCCGAGGTACATATAATTCAAGCTTAAAGTTACAGTAAGTTCTACTGAACTTAGAGTTGTGTGTCAAGGGCTTAGCACACCCTTTCTACAACTCAAGAGAGTTTAGTAGGCCACACTAGAGTAGGTAGTGCATACACCACACCTCACTAGTGATGTCTTCCAGGCCAGGAACCAGTGGGTCCCTGCCAGAAGCCAATGGGCTTCCACCATCCAAGTATGACAACCTCCAATTCTTGGAATTGAGAGCATTGTGTAGTACTAGGAAATTGAAGACAGGAAAAACTGCAAACACCCAACGCCTCATAGAGGTACTGCTGTTGGATGATCTCAAAAAGACCTCCGGGTCTGATGGGGTAGGCAGAGAGGGTGCGGCAGCAGATGAGGAAAGGCCAAGGGGTGAGGATACCCATGACCTAACCTCTGAAGCTGACCAGGAAGATGACAATGATCTTAACCTGGGAGATGCAGCTCCCCCTGCAGATGAGGAGGATGGCCACAATGGCCCCCTCTTTATCCCACCAGGGAGAGTTGAGAGTGCCTAGAAGGTCAAGATCTCCTTCTCAGGAGTCTAACCATTCTGACACCTCAGTAGGGACCTCTGTTTCCTCTCATAGGAGGGAACCCTCTCATGAAAGGAAAGAGAGACTGCTCAAGTATGAAGAAGCTCAGCTTAGAATCAGAAGAGAGCAGTTGGCTTTAGATAGGGAGTCCCTAGAGCTTCAGAAAACTAGAAGAAGGTTGGGACTAGAGTCCCATGGTGGCAGCCACTCCCCTAGAGATAGGGAAAGGTCTCATGACCATAGAAACCTAAGCAAGATTGTCCCTCCCTACCAGAGTGGGGATGACATCCACAAATGGGTTACTGCACTGGAGAGGGCCTGTAAAGTTCAGAGGGTCCCCCAGGAGCAGTGGGCAGCAATCTTGTGGCTCTCCTTTGCAGACAAAGGTAGAGATAAGCTCCTCAGTGTAAGAGAAGAGGATGCTGACAACTACAAAGTCTTGAAAAGTGCCCTGATTGAGGGGTTTGGCCTAACCACTGAACAGTATAGGATAAAGTTCAGAGATACCCAAAAGGCACAAAATCAAGACTGGGTGGACTTTGTAGATTGTGCTACTAAGGCTCTGTAGGGCTGGTTACTTGGCAGTAAGGTGTGTGATTTCAAAGGATTGTACAACTTAATTATGAGGGAGCAGATCCTTAATAATTGTCAAAATCAGCTGTTGCATCAGTACCTGGTGGACTCTGATCTGACCTCTCCCCAAGAATTGGGAAAGAAGGCAGACAAATGGGTCAGAACCAGGGTGAGGCAGAAGGTTCAGAACCAAGGTGGTGACCCAAAGAAGCAAGATTCTAAGAACCCTGAC
The DNA here is from genome assembly GCA_963921515.1 of Calotriton arnoldi. Taxonomy (NCBI): domain Eukaryota; kingdom Metazoa; phylum Chordata; class Amphibia; order Caudata; family Salamandridae; genus Calotriton; species Calotriton arnoldi. Next base: position 2,446,380 of record CAWUFW010000268.1, on the reverse strand, counting down.
AAGGGTGGGGAAAAGGGTAAAGACCAGAAGTCTTCTCAAGGTCCCCAAAAATCTTCATCTGGGGGGGAAACCCAATCTAACAAAAGTAAAGGCCAAAAGAAACCATGGTGTAAGATCTGTAAACAGAAAACACACTGGACCAGTGATTGCACCAAGTCCAAAGACTCAAGTCCAGCCACCATTGCCCCCAAGGCAACTGTTCCCCCTAATGCAGCTACAACTGGTGGTACTCAGAATAAGGGTGTAATAGGGTTAACCCTGGGTTCTGAGATGGGCTCTGGCCTAGTCAGAGTTCCAACTCAGGCTGTCCTGGTCTGTGATGGAGGCATGGACGTGTCCTCCTTTGTGAGTCCCAGTAACTTGGGCAAATACAGACAGCAGCCTTTGATAAATGGAAAAGAGGCTTTGGCATTCAGGAGCACAGGAGCAAGTGTCACAATGGTGACAGAAGATCTTGTGGCTCCTGGGCAGACTATACTTGGTGAGATGTACCAAGTGACCAATGCTAGCAATGTCAGGACAGACCATTCCCTGGCAGTTGTTAATTTCTCCTGGGGAGTGGTAACTGGCCTCAAGAAAGTTGTGGTAAGTGCAGACCTCCCTATTGAATGCTTGCTTGGCAATGATCTAGAAACTTCAGCTTGGGCAGAAGTGGAGCTCAGGACACATGCAGAAATGCTAGGGATCCCTGCACATGTATTTGCTGTGACCAGGTACAGGCCAAAAAGGCTAACACTGAACAGGCCCTGGATTCTGGAATAATGGACCAGGTGCCTCCCAAGAGGAGGAGCAGTAGGGTTAAGGCAGAGCCTTCCCCCCTGACTCAGAATACAGATCAGCCTCCTGAGGGAGATGATCTTAGTCCTGAAGAAGGAACTGTCCCAGAGGAGCTTGAACAAGATCAGGTTGAGTTCTTGGGGACAGGGGGCACTTCCAGGGCAGATCTGAGCCAGGAGCAGCTGAGCTGCCCCTCTCTTGAAACCCTCAGAAAGCAAGCTGCTGATGAGGCTGCTGGGAATGCTAGTGGCACCCATAAAATATATTGGGATGATGGACTCCTATATTCAGAGAGTAGAGACCCCAAGCCTGGTGCTTCCAGGAGGTTGGTAATACCTCTGAAATTTAGGGGCTTCCTATTGGCACTAGCCCATGATATTCCTCTGGCAGGTCACCTGGGCCAAAACAAGACTTGGGACATAATTGTTCCTCACTTTCATTGGCCCCACATGTCTGAAGACACTAAGGAGTTTTGTCGCTCCTGTGTCACCTGTCAAGCCAGTGGGAAGGCAGGTGGAACCACAAAGGCCCCCCTGATGCCACTACCTGTGGTGGGGGTTCCCTTTGAGAGGGTGGGGATTGATATAGTTGGTCCCATGGATCCTGAGACAGCCTCTGGGCACAGATTTATCCTGGTGGTGGTGGACCATGCCACTAGGTACCCAGAAGCAATTCCACTTAGGACCACCACAGCCCCTGTGGTGGCCAGGGCCCTCTTTGGAGTATTCTCAAGGGTAGGTTTTCCTAAGGAGGTAGTATCAGACAGGGGTGCCAACTTCATGTCTAGTTACTTGACTGCAATGTGGAAGGAGTGTGGAGTGAATTATAAGTTCACCACACCCCATCACCCACAATGCAATGGTTTAGTTGAAAGGTTCAACAAAACCTTAAAGGGCATGATCAAAGGTCTTCCCGAAAAGCTTAGGCGCAGATGGGACATCCTGTTGCCCTGCCTTTTATTTGCCTACAGGGAGGTGCCTCAAAACGGGGTTGGTTACAGCCCTTTTGAACTTTTGTTTGGCCATCCTGTTAGGGGTCCTTTGTGTCTGGTGAAGGAGGGATGGGAGTTACCTCTCAAACCCCCTAAACAGGACATAGTGGACTATGTACTTGGTCTCCGCTCCAGGATGGCAGAGTATATGAAACAGGCAACTAAAAACCTTGAGGCTAGCCAGGAATTACAAAAGGCTGTGCTGACTGTGTACCAGCCAGGACAGAAGGTGTGGGTGTTGGAGCCTGTGGCCCCAGCAGCTCTCCAAGATAAGTGGAGTGGCCCCCATACAATTGTTGAACAGAAGGGAGAGGTTACCTACTTGGTAGACCTTGGAACTCCCAGGAGTCCCCATAGGGTACTTCATGTCAACAGACTGAAACCATATGTTGACAGGGCAGACATGGGCTTGCTCATGGTTACTGATGAGGGACAGGAGGAAGAGAGTGATCCACTCCCTGACCTGCTCTCACAGAACCCTGATGATGGTTCAGTAGATGGTGTAGCCTTGGCAGGCAGCCTCACTGTCCAGCAACAAACTGACTGCAGAAAAGTTCTCAGCCAGTTCAGGCATATGTTCTCCCTGACACCTAGTCAGACTACCTGGTGCAATCATGAAGTGGACACTGGGGGCAGTCTGCCTGTCGAGAATAAAATCTACAGGCAGCCTGATCATGTCAGGGATTGTATAAGGACAGAGGTCCAAAAGATGTTGGATTTGGGAGTCATTGAACCCTCAGATAGCCCTTGGGCTAGTCCAGTAGTCCTTGTGCCTAAACCTCACATCAAAGATGGCAAGAGAGAGATGAGGTTTTGTGTGGACTACAGGGGTCTCAATGCAGTCACTAGGACTGATGCCCATCCCATCCCAAGGGCAGATGAGCTTATAGATACTTTGGCCTCAGCCAAGTTTCTGAGCACATTTGACTTGACAGCTGGCTACTGGCAGATCAGACTAGCTGATGATGCAAAGCCAAAGACAGCATTTTCTACCCTAGTGGGCATTATCAATTTGTGGTGATGCCCTTTGGTTTGAAAAATGCACCTGCCACTTTCCAAAGGTTGGTGTATACAGTCCTTACAGGCCTGGAAGACTATAGTGCAGCATATCTAGATGATATTGCTGTCTTTAGCTCCACCTGGGAGGATCACCTGGTCCACCTAAGGAATGTTTTGGAGGCCCTGCAAAAAGCAGGCCTAACTATCAAGGCTACTAAGTGCCAGATAGGGCAGAGTCAGGTTGTGTACCTGGGCCACCTTGTGGGTGGAGACCAGGTTCAACCATTGCAGAGCAAAATCCAGATCATAATGGACTGGGTTGCTCCCACTACCCAGACTCGGGTGAGAGCCTTCTTGGGCCTGACTGGGTACTACAGAAGATTTGTAAAAGGTTATGGATCCATAGTGACCCCATTGAATGACCTTACCTCTGAGAATGCCCAAAAAGGTTCAGTGGACAGTTAGCTGTCAAAAGGCATTTGATGACCTGAAGCAGGCCATGTGCACTGCTCCCATTCTGCAGAGTCCTGATTACTCCAAAAAGTTCATTGTGCAGACAGATGCATCTGAGTTGGGGGTAGGGGCTGTACTGACACAATTGAATGATGAAGGTCAGGATCAGCCAGTAGCTTTTATTAGCAGAAGGCTGACCCCCAGAGAGAAACGTTGGTCAGCCATTGAGAGGGAGGCCTTTGCTGTGGTTTGGGCTCTGAAGAAGTTGAGGCCATACTTGTTTGGCACTCACTTCATTGTTCAGACAGACCATAAGCCCCTCTTATGGCTAAAACAGATGAAGGGTGACAACCCCAAACTTTTGAGGTGGTCCATTTCCCTACAGGGGATGGACTATACAGTGGAACATAGACCTGGAAGTAGCCATGCCAATGCAGATGGACTCTCCAGATATTTCCACTTAGAACATGAAGACTCAACTGGTCAAGGTTAATTTAATGTCCCTGCGTTTGGGGGGGGGGGTTTGTGTAGGAGAGTAGGATCTGCTTCTTATGGTTACCCCCACTTTTTGCTGATGTTTCACTGTTTTTCGACTTTTTTTTAATTTTTTTAACACATATTTTTTTATTGAGTTTTGCCAATCATTTATACATATTACAAGGTACCAATGACATTTTTGATTTTCTCACAGCCGGATGAGGGAGTGTATATGTTGTTCTTAACGTCCCATACATAGTATTTCATTACATTACATTTCCTAGATATGCAGCATTTGTAATACTAACAGTACTGGAATTACATCAGACACAGCATATCAAGCATTATCAGCATGTTAATTACCATTATTGAAACTACCCATCCCCACCCCCAAATGCTAACCCTATTAACAAGAAACTTAAACTCTGCCGCTGTGTTGTAAATACCCCAACTCAGGTAGATAATACTACGGGGTAGTCATGTCCGATATAGGTGGGAAGGACAGGAGAGGAAGGGGGGCACAAGGGAGGCGGGGGGGGAGGGAAGGAGAGGGAGGGGGCGGGGGGGACGGCGGCCACCTCAAACTACGCAGGACGCATCATCAATAATCAGTGATCATCCAAGTGGACCTCCAGTGTGCCCCGGGAACCCTCTAACCCCCCCTCCGTAGTTACTTTGAACTGTTCCACCAAATACGCCCAGTCCAGGGAGATGGGTCGTTTTCGCAGCCCTCTATATTCTTCATGATGAAGCGCTTCCGTCTCCGCTACGGTCCATCTAAGAACTTCCTCCCTCCATTTACCCTCGCGCAGCGCCGTGCGCGATTTCCAGCGCTGAGTAATCAATTTTTTGGCAAGCATCAAGGCTAATCCCGCAAAGCGGCGCAGCAGCTTTGCCTTCTTGGGGAGAGGAAAGAGGCCCAGAAGGCATGCATCTAAAGTATTCCAAGGGGAGTGTTCCGTTAAGATTGAAAGGCTCTGCGTAACCTCCGACCAAAACCCTCCCAATACAGGACAGGACCACAACATGTGGATAAAATCAGCATCATGGTTTGGACATCTTGGACAGCCAGAAGAGGCAGCAGGAAACATCCTCTGGATGGCCCTCGGGGTGAGATATGCCCTATGCAGTATGAATAATTGTATTGTTTTTAGGCGGAAATTTCGGGAGACCCGTCGAGGGTGCTCTAACATCAAGGCCCATTCTCTATCATCCAATTCCCTTACCAGGGACGTTTCCCATTTTTGTCGGAGAGTCAGTAGTGGAGTGCCCAAATGTACCCGGAGCCCCTGGTAGAGCCATCGTACCAGGTGGCGGCCATGCCCCATTATATGAACCGACTTCAACAAATGGAAGGTGGGAGGTTCTTTCTGATCCACCAACCAGTATTTCCGGATGTAGTGCAAAAGTGCTGCATGTGTGAGGAAGAGGGTTGCCGGGACTGCATTAGTATGTACAAAATCCTCATGAGACATCAAGCTGCCATCTAAGAATAAATCTCCGACTGTCTCCGTGCCAGTCTGGGTCCAACTCTGTAATCGAGCATTAGATAAAATCCCTCGCCTAGTGGGCAGGCCACAAAGCTGGATATTAGGGGCATATGGGAAAGGTATTTTTGCATATTTGTGCGCTTGCTTCCAGTAATGCATTGCCACATGTAAGAGAAAGGGGGGATCTCTCAATTTGTCGACCCCGGGGCATAATTGCGCCTGAAGGATACCACGTTGTAGATGGTTCGCGGTATATCCTATCTCAAATAAGTTACGGCCCACCAACCAATATGCGAGCCATTGTAATTGCCCCACTATACAGTAGGCCTTAAAGTCGGGAGCCCCCATGCCGCCAGCGGTACTCTGCAATTGCATTTTGGCTAATGCTAGCCTATGTCTACCCGCTCCCCACAACAAGGACACCAACAGGGTATCCAATGTTTTAAATATCCATGCAGGGAGAATCACCGGGAGGTTCACAAAGTGATAGAGGAGTCTAGGTAACATGACCATTTTGGACACGGCCAAACGACCTGCCACTGTTAATGGTAAGGTATTCCAAAAAGAGACCTGAGAACGGAGTGAGTTAATAGTTCTAACCACATTCCCATCTATAGTATCCGCAGTGGTCCTGTAAACGTGGATCCCTAGATATTTAAAAGTTGTGGGTGCCACCTTAAATAATAACTGCCCAAACTGTAGGTGTGGTCTATTATACCTATCATAAAAAGAAAATGCCACCGATTTTGAGGCGTTAAGGCATAATCCGGATATTTCCCCGAACCGTGCAAACTCCGCTGCTGGTTCATGCATAGTTTCATTCAAATCTTTAAAATATAATAACATGTCATCTGCATAGAGTGACACAGAATGGACTGTTCCAGCCAGCGGTATACCATATGGGGCCATAATTTGACGCAAACGTTGCGCTAAAGGCTCCAAAGCCAGCACAAACAATAAGGGCGACAAGGGGCAGCCTTGGCGTGTACCACGATAAACAGAATACATTGGTGAGATAGTGAACCCAGTCTTGGCACGGGCTGTAGGGTTAGTGTAGAGCAATTTTACCCAATTGCAATATGATGGGGGAAGACCGAATTTAGCCAATACGGCTAACATATAAGGCCAGCTCAGAGTATCAAATGCCTGGCGTACATCTAATGATAGACACCCAGCAAACGGTGCTGATGACGAAGCCGCATGGATCACAGCATGTAGACGGCGAATATTTAGTGAGGTACTACGGTTGGGTATAAACCCACATTGATCCGTGTGCACTAATTGGGTTGGAGGGGGAGTAATCTAGATGCCAAAAGTTTACTAAGTACTTTATATTCAGTGTTAAGGATTGAGAGGGGCCTATAGGACGTAAGGTCAGTTGGAACTTTATCAGGCTTTAACAAGGATGTGACCAGTGCTTCCCTAGTGGTGGGGGGCAAGGAGCCTTCTGCAAGTGAAGTCGTATAGAGCTGTAGCAACTTGGGGACTAATGTTTCTGCAAAGGTTGAATAAAACTCAACAGGGAGCCCATCTGAGCCCGGAGTTTTATTATGGGCCAATGCCTTTATGGCCACGCGGATCTCCGCTGCGGTAATCGGAGCCTTCAGCTCCTCGGCCTGAGGGTCTGAGATAGTAGGAAGTTCGACCTCTGCCAGAAAGCCAGTGATTTCATCTGACATGTCTAGGAGGGGAGCAGTGTACAGGTTAGTGTAAAATTCTCGGAATGTGTGATTAATGTCAGCTTGGGAGGTGACCAATGTGTGATGGGCATTAGTTATCGCCAGTATGGGGGTGGGGGTCATTTGAGGTTTAATCAATCGCGCTAACAACATGCTAGCTCTATCAGCTTCCGCATGCGTGCGAAGTGTGTACGCTTGTAGGTCGATCACCCATAGCCGTTCCAACAGTTCTGCATATTGTATCCTGGCCTCTTGCAAGGCCTCTACCCCCTCCTCGCTTACTTGGGCTGCTATCTCTTTCGTTTGCAAAGCACTTTCTAGATCCGATATGTCTCGAACCGTCTCACTCCTAATTCCCACCAAGGACCCCATGGCGACTCCCCGAATCGTGACCTTAAAGGCCTCCCATTCTAAGGATCTGGACGTGGCTGTGCCCTCGTTCTCTACAAAAAATGTGGTAATAGCCGTAGTCAATGTGGCCCGAAACACCTGATCTTCTAAATGCAGCGGTTGCAACCGCCAAGTGGGAATAGGTGCGGGGGAACGACCCCAATTTATCACTAGTTCTATGGGATTATGGTCCGAGATGGTCTTGCCCAAATAGGTACATTGCTTAATGGTCGGGGATAAGTCAGGTGTACATAGGAAGTGGTCTAGACGGGTATGCAACTTGTGCGGATAGGAATAGAAGGAATATTCACGCATGTTGGCATGCAGGGACCTCCAAATATCCAGTAAAGCCCAACCCTGTGCCCATCTCGTTAAAGCGGCCGCTTGTGAGTGAGCAGCCGTGTTCTTGAAGGGGGGATGTGAGTGATCTAGCCCTACATCAAACACTGCATTTAGGTCCCCTCCCAAGATCCATGGGTATTGCGACCAATCCGAGAGTGCCCGGGAGACTCGTGTTAAAAAGGCCTCTTGGTCTACATTCGGAGCATAAATGCATCCCAGCACCACCTGCCTACCATCCAATGCTCCTCTTAAAAATACATATCTTCCTTGGTCGTCTATCTTACTCTCACTAAGAGAGAAGGGAATTCCCGCCCGTATCCATATTGCAGTCCCTCTAGAATATGCGGAATAGGCCGTTGCATATAGTTGTCCCCTCCAACGTCTCTGTAATTTCAGAGTTTCTGAGGGCAGTAGGTGTGTCTCCTGGAGATAGACTATTTGGGCTTTACGGCGATGTAATTGTGCAGCTATTCAATGCCGCTTGTGCATCGTGCCCATTCCCCGAACATTCCAGGATACAATAGTATAAGATTTGGCAATTGACATCAGGATACATTAATTAGGTCCCTCCCACCCCACACCCACGGAACCCCCCCCCCACCATCGGATTATGCGGCAAAAATACAAACAGTACAACTTCATACCAATACTGGGTCCAACGATCAAACTTCGCTCGACCAAACTGTGTGCTAAACAACAGCAAACTACATTTTGAACGGTTGCAACCGCTTTCGGGGGAGGTTGCATAGAGCATAAAACGCCCAGAACAGGCCGGGCCAGGGAGCTTACCAATCCTTCCAGTTCACTCGACCGGAGCACATTCTAATTATCCCCGTGATAACGTACATACTGATTAATACAAATTCAGGAAGCAGCAATACCAATTATATGGAATGTGTACATTTCACATTTTGACCATTTGGGTGTTATATTCCATGGGATAAACGATCAGGTCACCCCAAGGGATCATTGCTGAGCTGCGTAAGCCCCGATGGAAACAGTGCGACACTGCCGCCAGAGTCCGAGACGGAATTAACCTCCTCGGATGGACTTGTGCTGATGGGTGGACGAGAGACACGGAGGGCTGTGGCAGTTCGAAGGGCCTCCCGTCTACCTTCCATCACTTGTTGATGAGGCGGAGGAAAAGATCCTGTACTCTGCGTGAGGAGACCCCTACTGCGTCTCCGGGGAGCACGTTGCGATTTCGGCTGTGCGGTGTGCAAGCGTCTGGCAGGTAGGGTTTCCGGGAAATTTCTGTCCAGCCAATCCCAGGCACTGTCCGGCGTATCGAAAAAAACAGAACGCTGGTTATATATGATTTTCAGTTTTGCTGGGAACAGTAATGCAAATGTGAGGCCCGCTGCACGAACCAGAGCCTTAACCTCCATGAACGAAAAACGTTTACGCTGCACTGTCAGTGTGAAGTCAGGAAAGATCGAGATTTTTGTATTATCCACCTGAAGAGGACCACCGTCTCGTGCTGCCTGCAATATATGGTCACGGTCTCTAAAGTTCAGAATCCTAGCCAAGATTGGGCGGGGATTCGCACCAGGCACAGGCCATCGTGTAGGGACTCGATGCGCTCGTTCGACAGTAAAATGCGTGGACAAACCCATAGGGGCCACACTAGTTTGCAACCAGCTCTCTATGAAGGACGTGGGGTTGGGGCCCTCTGATCCCTCCGGGAATCCCACGATTTTGATATTATTTCGCCGAGCCCGGCCTTCTGCATCATCAGCACGAGTCTGTAGGGATTCAACCTGCTGGCGCAATTGACGTAGTTGTTCGTCATGGGTGTTCACTTGTGGTTCCAGTGTTGCTAACTTTTGTTCTGTAGTTTTAACCCGATCTGCCAATTTTCTGTGGTCGTCCTTGAGTAAGTTAAGGTCCACTGAGATCGTGCCCAGCTGATGTTCCAACGCGGACCGTGAGTCTTTGATCTCCTTCAGTATCATATCCAATTTATCCACTGGGGGGTTAAAGACAGCTCCGCCCTGCACTTGCTGTGAGCAACCGGGTGAGTGCTCCGAGGTCGGCGAAATAGACCCCGTCCTCCCAGATCTGGAGGCCATCCTTGGCTTTCCTCTGCCCATAATTACCTCTAGATTGGGTGACTGGGTGAAAGTCAAGCCCAATATTGGGGAGCCCAGATTGCACCCCCGTGAGCTGCGCAGTGTCTGGCCCAGCAGGGGTCAGGGTCTAAAGTGAACACCAAGGACAGCAAAGATAGTGTCTCTAGCCAACTGGGGGGGTTGCAATTTAATTCGCGTCGATGCGAGGCAACGCAGGGGAGTCAGAAAGTACAACGCCTTCTTTGCGTAGTAAGAGCTTCACAAAGGATTGGCACCCGTGGCCATTATTCTTGACCGCTTTGGTAATCCACGTTAGCCACATATGTCGCAGAAGAGCCCTGTCATGTTCCGATAGCGCAACAAGGGGAGCCTGTGTGTTGAAGTATACCTCTGGGCCCGTAGTCGACCCCCTCCACCAGCAACTCGGGCCTCAACAGGGAACCAACAGGAAGCCCCGCCGCATGTCCAACTGTGTGGCCAGAGGAGGGAAGTAATCACAGCCTGTAGGAAGGAGAGTAGATGCACCGGTGCCCAATTACAGCCGTGTGAAGGAGGCAGGACGCAGGTAAAAAGGATCCGACGGCCCCCGCCGATGGACATCCACAACTCGAGCCCGCTGGCTCCATCCAGGGAAGGCCCCCTCCGTGCGCCACTATTTATCGACCGCTGGGCTTCCCCCGCAGTGCTGCTTCCCACGTCCTCACTCAGCCATCCACTCACTGGGGGGGGAGGGGGGGGAGATCGGTAGGAACGGAGGTGATCACGGTACTTTAGCCGTTTCAGCAGGGAGGCAGCGCCGGAGATTCCATGCCCTGACCGGGCAGTACACAGGCAGTCGCCCCCGGCAAGTCCATATTGCGGCTTCCGACCAACAGCAGCCCCAGGGACCGGTGGACCCGAGGGAGAGGGGGGAGAGCCCCTGGGAGCACAGGCACCTCGCGCTCAACCAGCAGGCCCACCACCCCAGTCGAGGATGATCTAGTTGGCAATGACCTTGCGGGCGTACCTGGGCGACGAGTGGGCGCTCCCGGTCACTCCGGGCGACACCGGTCGAAATCCCTCCCAGTGGGGCCCCTTCCAGGCGGCGAGTCCGAGCTCCGGTCGGGGGGCCAGGGTCCGGGGACTCGCGTCCGTACACCAGCCGTCCCCCAGCTACATCCGCCCAGCCACCACGCAGGACAGGCCGCTGCCTCGTTAGCTCCGCCCACTTATCAGGCCTCGCGCTGCTCCGGAGTCCGCCACACCAGCAAACTCAAATCTCCCGGCCGTCCCAGTCTTTCAGGAGAGCCGCATCATCGTCCCGGCTTCAGCAGGCAATTAGACGTGTATGCACCTGTGTCTGGAGGCGTCAGGAAAGAGCGGATTTTGGCCGGATTAGCTACCCTGGCCCGGAGCACTTCGCCTAAGCGACCGCCATACTGGGCTGCAAGCCCCGCCCCCCCTGTTTTTCGACTTTAGTCTGGCTGGGGCCCTGCTATCCAGGACCCCAGCCTAGCTGCTTCCTCTCTAAATTGATTCCATGTACCTTAGGTACACCACAGATTGGATTCTGGGGTGCCCTTATAAGTCCCTAGTATATGGTATACTATGTACCCAGGGCATAGGTTCCCCAGAGGCCTGCTAGGGGCTGCAGCATATCTTATGCCACCCCTGGGCAGCCTTCCAAAATGACCCCACAGGACTGCTACAGCAGCCTGAGTGAGGTGGTGCATGCACCCCTTACTGAGATATAGGTTCACTATATCTCACCCTATCACTGCACATATACACCTATCAGTCACCCCTATGGCAGGCCTTATCATCCTGAAGGCAGGGTGCTTGGTTTTATGTGAGAGGGTGCCCCTGCATGAGCAGAGCCCCTCTGCAGCCTTCGGAATCTCCTCTCCGGGGTTGTCTGTGATGCAGCCTGACCATATACTCTTAAGTGCATTATAACTAAACGGTAAATGCTAACTTTGGACTGGCTGCACGGAAACATGTCGTGTTTGGTGTCAAACACCTTGGAATCATACCCCCACACCAGTAACTGGTGATGATCCCACCCTTCTAGAGGGAGAGACATGACAGCACCGGTATACCCAGTACCAGCTAACAGAGCCATGGCATCACAAAATGGATGCTGCAGCCACAGACACGAGTCTGGCCTCCTGCTGCTGACCGAAACTCTGGCAGGGGAGGCCTGGACAATAGGTTTCCTGTCCCAGGGAGGTGTAACCACCTCCCAGACAGGCTTTAGTGTATTGGGGCTGGGTGGGTGCACTCTCAGTGCATTGAAATCCTGCACTGGGGACACATTTGGTGTCCCTGTGCACAGCCCAGATCAAACCGGCTGCAGGGGCACTGGCGCGAAACTGGACAAAGGAAATGGGTGTAGCCACCCCTCTTTCCAAACCCTCCCATAGGTGGGTCCCCAGAGTATGTCCAACCCCTTCCTTGGGTATAAGATAGGAACCCCTGGCAACAGGACTTTAGATATCCCTGGACGAAACTCTGAAACTGAATCCTGGACCTTCGACGATCTGTTAAATGCCAGATGACTGAAGAATCTCCCTTGGAGTAAAGGAGTTACTCCCCTGCTTGGCAGGCACCTAAGACGCATCTGTCCGGTCTGCATCTCCGAAGCTCCCGCCGGACACCGACGACTTTGCAACCCAGGAGGTGGGTTTCCAGACTTCCCAGAGGCTGACCCGAGTCCCCAGCAAAGCTGAGACCCGTAGCCCTCGTGGGTACCGTGGAACCGGAACCCCTGGACACCGTGCACATTTGCAAGTGCATAAGCTTCTGGTCGATCCTAGAGGCTGTGCTTTGAGTTACTTGTAGCCCCGACCCCGAGCAGTGAATCCACCAAAGATTGCTGGCCTGGCCACTCCCAGTGACCCGTGGGCCGCCATTTTGTGATTCCGCTCGAGGTCCCTTCGTGATCCCTTGTCCGTCGACTTGTGGGTCCCTCAGAAGGACAACTCTAATTTCAACGGGCCCCCCTGGTTGCTCCAGGCCTGCCCTGACTCTCCCTCGCTTGGGGAGTCCCTCGGACCTCGCTGGTCCGCACCGAAGCCTTTGTCTCTTCCTGCGTGGGTTGCTGTTGCCAAGGCTTGTTGGGTCCAATCCGGACACCGCAGCAAGCGACTTCCTTCGTGGGACAGCTCGAATCCAGCTCCTGGTCGTCGTCGACACCTCCTGGTCCTCGTGGCTGCAGAGACAATCTTCACCTCTTCGAACTTGAAGCACCCGACATTGGTGGGCATTCGACTATCGTGCCCCTGGTCACTGGCTAGTGACCCAGACTCTGTCCCCTCTGCTTTCAGGTTCTTCACATCCTCAATCCAGGCTTGGATCTCTTCGGACACTTCGCATCTTCCCGGCAGCAGCACTTTCCAGCAAGCGGCCATTGAAAAAGACAGCGCGGCCCGACACCATTTGACACCTATGCACCCGGCTTCCCTGGGGGAGGTAACACGAGTACTCCGGTGCTCCCGTGGGTGTTGGCCCTAGAACACTCTCCAAAAGGGTTTGTTCCTAGTCCACTTCAAAGTGTCCCTAAACTTTAAAACTCTAACCGCGACTTTCCCCATAGACGCTAACGGAGCTCGCGGCTGTGTTAACACACTGCACACGTCCCCTGTGGGTCCCCTGTGTCACTACCTTGGGTGGTTCCTTGGGGTCCCAACGATTTTTCAGGCTCTAGGCCTTGGGTCTAGTCAAGTCGTGGTTCTTATACCACTTGCTTAATATATGGTTTGGTACGCCCCTAGGGCTAATCGTATATTGTGCTAATTTACTGTGATATTTGAAGTGTAACATATGTGCTTTGACCTCTAGCCTCATAAAGAGACTAGTAGGGTGTGTTTAGAAATAAATACATATCATATATATATATATATATATATATATATATATATATATATATACATACATACATATATATATATATACCTGGGGTGGTCTTCTTTCATTTAGCCATTCAAGAGGTTATAGACTGGTAAAACAAACCGCTTTACACTCCTTCAAGACTTAGCCTGAAGGCTGCTCTCCATAGCTACCACTAGGATAGCTTTCAATAAAGGTTGTCTTTAAACCTATCATCAATAAAGGTCGTTTGGACTGGTGCAAGGTGCCCACTATAACTAGTGGACAGCATATACCAGGGTTATGTATTTAATATTTAAAATCAAGTTTTCCTACCTATAAAAGGGTGATTTTGACAGGTCTGTGTAGCAGGGTGTAAGCTGGTGCTGCCAGACTACAGGGTAGGCCTGAAGCCACGTCCTCACTGCCACAGTAGTGGATGGCACAATAGGTGCTGCAGCCCAGAAATGGCATGTAAATTTCCATGCTATGGGTGTACTTCTGCACTTTAGGCTACAGCCTTATAGAAAAGGTAAATGTTTCAATCAGGTTTAAGCCAATTTCAACATGCTTTAGGGGCCAGAGCACATACACAGGGCACTAAATAGCAGTGTCCCAGTGTTAGTGTTCAAGATTACCAGCAGGTGAATCCCGAAGAAGTGAAAAAACTGGGGGTGACCACCCTAAAAGGGATCACTTTGTAAAATGCAATCTTTTTACATTAGGTTCTCTAAACAAACCACAGATGCGGCACGAGTAATTCACCTCTCAAAGCTCTTCTCAGTCAGTCATTAATTCAATTTCCACTTGATCCACTTAGTTGAATATCTGTTGCCTCCATCCAAAGTAAATCGGAGATTCATGATGGTTTGATTCCCTTCTCTTTCCCAGTTTATTGCTTTACCTCTTTGTTGTGACTAAGTTTGAATGTATCACCTTGAATTTATTTATTTTCATTTTATGTACTCATTTTAAAGCTCATTCATGTCTTGAAGGGGCATCCATCCTTTAAAAAGAAAACATTCTGATGGGAACTGAGACCAAATCATTACATATATCATAAATTGGTGGTGAGGAGAGGATTGGAAGAGTTTTGAGGGACCGAGAACTGGAACTAAGAAGTTTTTAGCAGTGTCAGTGATTTCAAAGTTAAAGTTTATTGTAGCTTCGATAAATTATCAGACTGCATACATAATAAAATAATAAAATCGATAAAACATTTTCTAATGTCCTGTAAACATAAATCATGCCATATGTCCTTTACAGTGCACTATTAAGACAGAACATCCAAATATAAAACGTATCAACAGTGTAAGTGGGGAAGCATTTAAAACAGTCAACACATTTCTTGTAAGAAGGATGTAAAGTTAGCCTCTCTGAAGTTGTGTAAGATAGATTTTTTTAAATTACTGCTGAAGGACTTCGATGACTGCTGCAATCATTCTCATTCCCAGGTTGGTGGGAAGGAGTCCAGGATCACAGTCGGTACTCCAGTGTTTCAGAGCTTGTTAGATTAAAAAAAAATATATTTTGAGGTAGAGTGATCTGCTCAGGAGACCCTTTGAAATTTGTGAGATAGTCGGTAGAATGTACAGGTAGGTGTTGCGTTTTTTCAGCTGAAGAGTTATGTATGTGGGACAAAGCAGCCAATCCAATCCAATCCAATGCATTGATTGAGAGAACATGGTTAAATGTTTTACTTTTGCCGAGGTGTATCCGCCATGAGAGACCAGCAAGGCTTTTTGAGGGGCCCGTGAGAATTGAGGAAGACCCAGTGAGCACAGTATTCCTGTAGTTATAATGTGAAATGACTAATTCTTGAACCACTGTGTAAAAATTGCTAGGTGGTAGTGGGTGATTTTCTTGAGTGAGTTTAAGTAGTATATTGACAATTTTACTATCCTGTTGATGACTATTCATCATATCCTGGAAGTTCCAAGATAAAACCCAATAATTATGCATGTAAAGTTGGAAAAGGGGATAAGCCACCTAGTTTGAGTTGTTTCTCTCTCTAATTGGGTCGGAATTGTTTTTATTCTTTTTTTGAATCTTTTTCAATGACAAGATGGGCTTTTTTTCAGCCCCACCTCTTCCTACCTAGAGCGGTCACACATCATTCAACTAGTGGAGTCTCTCTTGTTCTGTTGAGGTTATATTATGCAGATTGCCTTTACTTAGCAATTCTATTTTACTTCAGTAAAAAATTGTAGCTTGTATAAAATGTGACTTTCATGTTAATCTCAGTCCCACACAAGCATCTGTTGGAGCATTAGGTAAATTTTAGAGTGCTTTGTAATGTCTATCGAAAGCTTCATGAACAGTGTCCAACTTTCGTTCAGGATAAAATCTACTTGTCCAAACTGGTGTGGCATCCTTGACTAAGATGCTGCACCGTATACACAGCTGGATGGCTGAGTATTTTATGCTAATATCCACATTGTCAAATGGTCTTCCTGACCACCTTCAACTTTACAAAAAATGACTTGGCATTTAGGAAATGCAATGAAATTGATCTGTTTTCCCTCTAATTTGTGGCTAGTTCATATTGATGATCAGATTTTGTAGCTTAGTTCCAGGAAGCAATGTTTACCTTTTTTGCATGCTTTTCAAACAGATCCTACCATGACATTTCGTTCTCAATTCTGTGAATTTGCATACAAAATAATTGTGCTTTAGATTTTCATGTTGAAGTGAAACATGATTTCAAAATCTTGGAGGGTTCTCTCAATCACTTAAAAATCTTTTTCAGAACAAAATACGCCGCCTACCTGCCTACCTTACCATTCAAATGGTGCGCTTCTTCT
The DNA here is from genome assembly GCA_963921515.1 of Calotriton arnoldi. Lineage (NCBI taxonomy): Eukaryota > Metazoa > Chordata > Amphibia > Caudata > Salamandridae > Calotriton > Calotriton arnoldi. The sequence goes on along the minus strand of CAWUFW010000268.1, from coordinate 2,430,060 downwards.
ACAAAGAGAAGGAGTCTGTAAATGCCAAAGTCCTTAAGGTAAGTAATTTATTTGTGCAAGCCTTTCTTACAGCAATCCATCTTGAACGTTTTTGCTTTTGTCCAAGCGTTTCCACAGAGGTATCCATCCTCCAAATGTTATGTATGAGGCACAGTGTTATCTTTTTCGCTTAATTAAGTGGATATGAACCATGGAAGAAAATTAATGTAAGATGTCATTCAGTCTGCTATGGCAGAATTTGGTGTGCTGTTTATAGGTGCAATATAATCCATTTTGACATCTGTAGTGCACACATGGGAGGTCATCATTTGGAAAGGTCTACATTGACATTTTGTGGTCGAATGAAAGAGTGGGCGAAAGATGAAAGAAATTTAAGAAAAGCAATGCAGCACACATAGAAGCCACACTATGAGGCTCAAGACCTCATTGTTCTTTTGCTGAAAATTCATGAGAATGAGTAAACCCAGTCCTAGCTCCTTAGCATGACGCTTGCAGTGGCGATACAGTCCCGATCAGAGGCACTAATTTATAGCAGCCAGGGAAGGGACAGCAGACACACGAGACAACCCCAGATCTCATGCTTATCGGATAATATACACAGATCAACAAAATCCTCCAGGAGCATTAGGGAACCTGGATAGATTTTTCCAAAAGAGTGTTCAAAGAAAAGTAAAATGTGTTTTTTTTTTTTTTTTTTTTTCTTTTCTTTTCTTTTTTCTTTAATACACCATGGGGGATATTCGGGCTATATTTGGCAACATAAACTCTCACAAGTACTTATATCCTATAACCTGCATTATCCACGCGTCCCTTTTTTTTTTTTTCTTTTCCTTTTTTTTACCGTTAACAGATTGCGTAACGTGATAGGTTCTGTATCAGTTGTACCAGATATCGGAAGGTTATCTAGGGTTACAGAGTAAAGGGTTTTAAGTGTTACTCTCTTCTTTAAAACCAAATTTGCCTCTCCCTTTCTACTGCACTATGTAAATAAATCCGGTATTTGTAAAGCGCAAACTACTCACCCCTAAGGGTCTCAAGGCACTGGGGGCCGTCGGGGAGATTGTGAGCTATTTATTGCCCAGAGTCACATGGTGCTGAGCTGCCGCCGGGGTTCGAACCGTGACCCCTGCGCTCCGGAGTCAGCCGCCCTGGCTGCTGTGCCATATCTCTCCCTAAACCCTACATCTTCCACCTGGGCTGTGTTAAACTCTCTTGGCTAACTCTCGCTCATAACGGTAGTGCAGAAATTGAATGACTGGATAAATGTATCTAAAAAGATGGCAGCTGCTTCAGTGGAGAACTCTGATGATGTCGGGCTAGTAGCAAGTTGCAGAACTGGGTGTGAGGAATGCTATAAAACCAGGTTTGCCCCTTTTTAGGTCTCGCCTTGGCAGTGCTTGCGCTCTCTCTTCGAGGCATGCTGTATTGAGGATATGGGCATGAAGCTCCGCCCACTTTCCGTAGCTCTTTTTAATTGGCTCCTGTCACTGTCCTTTGTAAATGGTGGCTTCTCATTGGTCAATAGGCTTAGCATTCCCTCCTTAGTACCGCCTTTTCTCCTCTTGTAACCTCCCATGAGGATACCTCCTGTTACATGTGTTGTTACTCGGTACTTTTGAATTGTTGCCCCGGAGTACTATTTTCTTACATGGCTTTCTCCTGCCTGCAACGACACGCTCTCCCGCAACGTTTTGAAAAAAAAAAAAGGTTTTAATGTATCCAGCGCGGCATGCCTCTGCTGGCATAATTGCGGCCGCGCCTTTCTTTTGTTGTTTGCGGCGCCGTACGCGGCTGCATGCCTTTTTTTCTGTTTATTTACTTTTGTTAAAATGGCAGCATCCGTGCTTTAGCTTGAAACATCTTAAGATAAAGCGCGGGTACCGCAATTGCTTCAAAAGTAAAGAAATAGAAAAATTGCATTTTGTTTTTCCTATTTCTTTACTTTTGAAGCAATCGCAACTCCCGAACTTTAGTTTAAGATGTTTAAAGCTAAAGTGAGCAATTGCTTTACAGTGCACTAGCTCTCGCATTACTGAAAGATGGAGCTATTGCCAACGCCAATAGCTCAAACTTACAGTAATGCAAGACCTATTGCATTGCAAATGCTTGTTTTGTGAAGGACTGAAGGCAGAACTTGTAGTCTCTCACCTTAAAACCTATAAACGAAGGAAGGTTGGTGTCGCTTTTCTTTCGTTTTTTTCTCTATTGCTTTTAACCTCTTTTGCCATGTTGTCTAGTAGCCCCACAAACCACCATAGTGGCTGCTTGTTGCTGTGCTGTTTTGGCACATGGTGATAGGATCAGCTTCAAAGTCCTGCTCTTAAAATTTTTATCTGCACTAGGAAACTGTAGGTTTTCTAAGCTGTGGCTTCTTCTACGCTGGTTCTTCTGTGCACTGCAGTGTATGCAAAGAAGCCCACTTCTGTCTAGTGCAAATATATGTAATTATCTCCTTTAGAAGGAAGCTGCACAGTAGCATCTCCAGGGACGCATTTGGGGTAAAATCCTTCTGTTCGAGGCATATGAGCTGCAGATTGTACACTGTGCATAGATCGCCATCTGGTGTTGGGATCGGATGCTTGCACTTTGTTGTTGTCTTGGAAGAGTCTTTTGTAGTCACGAGATAGGTGACTCCTCCTTTGGAAGATAGTGCGCATGGGCATCGACTCCATCCTCATTGTTTTTTTCCGCCATCGGGTTCGGATGTAACTTTTGTGCTCAGGTTCGGTACCTGTTTTTCCAAACCTTTTCGACGCGCAAACTCTCTACAACTCGATGGTATTGTTTTCGATCGCGTGATCTTCGACGCGCATCTCCCCTATTCGATTCCAGTCGTCGACGCGGGCCGTTGGGCCTATCGACGCCGTTCGGGCCTACAGCTCATGGAAAGGACTCTGTTTAAAAAATGCCTCCAGTGTGGAGCAAAATTTCCACACAGTGACCATCACAAAGTCTGTAACCTGTGTCTCTCGCCCGAACACAACGAGAACACTTGCCAGGCCTGCGCCTCTTTTCGATCCAAGAAAACCATCCGTGATCGCCGGGCCCGACGACACCTCATGGCGCAGAGATCAGCTCCGGCACCAGTGGACATCTTCGATGAAGGCCCCGATGTTCCGGAGGACGATTCTGAAGACCTGCAGATCGTGTCCGAAGCAGACGACTCAGACGACCACATCACTCCTGGTCAACGAGTGAGTACTACTGCCCCTACCCCAACTCCACCCGAAAAAACCAAGGCCCTGGTCAACACTTCGCCTCCTGGCCCCAGTCGCGACCAAAAACAAACTTCAGAAGCCCCGCCCTCGGGCTCAGCTCCGAAGACCAAGAACAGGCCTTCCGGCAGCTCGGAACCGAGCAAACCATATCTCACTGTCCCGCAGGCGCCTTCGGCACCGAAGACCGGAGACCAACCTACTCCCAAAAAGAAGTCGGCACCGACCACCTCGACGCCGAAACCTTCGGCTCCGAAGCCAAAACCTTCGGAACCAAAAAACGTTTCCGGCTCCATAGCCAAGCCGAAGGACCCTAGACCAATTCCTAAGGCCTCCGAGCATAAATCAAAACCTCGTTCGGACCCGAAGAAGTCGGTTACCGAACGGGAAGAACTTTTCCGACCGGATCCTGTCGATCCCAAGCAGAAAAAGCTGCACATAGACCCTAAAACAGGACATGTGGCTACCGTTCCACACAAGAAGAGGAAGTTGGACTCATCAGACACTCCTGCAGTGCCTGTAAAGAAAAAAGACTGTGCCACTTCCCGTATAAGGCCCTCTTCTCCTGTTTTCCTTCTGAGCCTGTTCTTCCTCCTAAACCTGTCCTTCCTCCTGAGACTGTTCTTCCTCCTAAGCCTGTCTCTCCTCCACAACCTCTAACACTTCCACCATATTCATCACCACCACAGGATAATGATGATGACGTAGGGGGTGGGGGAGGCATCAATGACCATTTCACTAATCCTGACAATGATACAGACACACCACAGGATGATTGGGACGATTATGATGACCCAATGGGTCCCCCAGACCTCCCTGCTCCCCAGCCATATCCAACAAAACCATCTCCCCCAGATGACAACATTGGTTTTGGACAACTGGTCAATAGAGCTGCTCTGTACCGTGGTGTTCCCATACATTCAGACCCTGCAGAGGAGGACTTCCTTCTAGACACCTTTGAACAGTCCCAAAAAACTGTCCAAACCCTGCCTATGTTAAAAGGGGTCATTAAACATGCCCCAGACACATTCAGAGACCCAGTCAGGACTAAATCCCAGAATTGATAAAAAGTATAAACCCTCCCCTGACGATCCAACCTACATCAAGGGGCAGCTACCCTTAGACTCACTAGTGGTATCTAACGCTAGGAAACGCGCCAACTCTCAAACCTCCGGTGACACACCACCTCCGGATAAGGAATCTAAGTTGCTAGATGCCTCTGGCAAGAGAGTCGCTGCTCAAGCAGCTAATCGATGGCGCATAGCAAACACCCAAGCATTACTTGCTAGATATGATAGGGCTCACTACGACCGACTAGAGAACCTATTACAACATCTGCCTGATCAATACAAAACCCAAGCAAATGATTTGATTCAGGAGGGCAAACTGATAACCAACGCATCAATTAAGTGTGCCCTAGATGCAGCTGACACAGCCTCTAGATCTGTCAACACTAGTGTGCTACTCAGACGACATGCATGGTTATGCATTTCAGGTTTTAAACCAGAGGTCCAAACAGCTATCCTTAACCAGCCGTTCAATCAAGAGCACCTTTTTGGACCGGCTGTAGACACCATCTTAGAAAAAATGAAGAAGGACACAGAGACTGCTAAGTCCATGGGAGCATTGCAGTCTCCATCCACATGCGGTTCCTTTCGTCGCTCCTTCTATAGGGGAGCATCCAAAAACACTGGAACAGACACCGCCTCCTCTTCATATAAAAACACCTCACACATCCCCCAATAGAGGATATTTTAGAGGCGGATACAGGGGAAACAACAACAAGGGCAGAGGCCGAGGTAGTAACAACACTCGTACCTCCCCCGCTCCTAAACAGTGACTTCCCTCCGCTCCCTCCAGACCATTCCACTCCGGTCAGGGAGAGACTTTCACAGTTCCTACCTGTCTGGGATTCCATCACAACAGACAAGTGGGTAAGACAAATTATCCTGTATGGTTACTGCCTCGAACTTACAGCAACCCCGCCCAACATTCCACCCAAACAGCGTCCAATGTCCACAGAACACATTACGCTCTTAAAGCAAGAGGTTCTCTCACTGCTTCAAAAGCATGCAATAGAACCAGTTCCCTTACAGCATCAAGGAACAGGGGTTTACTCACTGTATTTCCTAATCCCCAAAAAGGACGGGACCCTAAGGCCAATCCTCGACCTCAGACCCCTCAATCTCTACATACAGTCCGATCACTTCCATATGATCACTCTGCAACAGGTTCTTCCACTGCTGCAACAAGGCGACTTCCTTGCCACACTAGATCTCAAGGACGCCTACTTCCACATTCCCATGCACCCTGCTCACAGGAAGTATCTAAGGTTCATAGTGGACGGACAGCACTATCAGTTCACAGTCCTACCATTCGGGGTCACCACCGCACCCAGAGTGTTCACAAAGTGCCTTGCAGTAGTAGCAGCACACCTAAGAAGACAACAAATCCACGTCTTTCCATATCTCGACGACTGGCTAATAAAAGCCAAGTCATTCAACCAGTGTGTTCATCACACTCCTCAAACTATCCAGCTGCTACACGACTTAGGATTCACAGTCAATTACCCCAAGTCAAATCTCCAGCCCTCCCACATACATCAGAATCTAGGAGCCACAGTAGACCCTTCCAAAGCTCTGGCATATCCAAGTCCAGCCAGGATAGCCAGCATACATCCCTAAGCGGCAAATTCCAACCGCAGCACTCCCTCCCAGCAAGGGTATTCATGCAACTCATAGGAATGATGGCCTCTTGCATCTTTATCGTACCTCATGCAAGGCTACAGATGCACCCCTTACAGGAATGCCTAGCACGACAGTGGAACCAAGCTCAAGGACATCTCACAGATCTGGTGTTGGTAGACAGCCGCACACATCGCTCTCTGCAGTGGTGGAACACACGACACCTGTCCAAAGGGCGGCCGTTCCTTGAGCCAATTCCACAGATGGTACTAACAGCAGACGCATCACTCACCGGTTGGGGAGCCCATCTCCTAGACCATACAATTCAAGGCAAATGGACCACTCAACAGAAAGTGCTCCATATCAACCACCTGGAATTACTAGCAATATTCCTAGCATTAAAATCATTCCAACCGCATCTACAACACAAGACTGTCCTGATCCCCACGGACAACATGACAGCAATGTACTATATACAAAAACAAGGGGGCACACATTCTCTGCAGCTGTCCCAACTCGCACAAAACATTTGGAGATGGGCCATTCCACACAATATATACCTGCTAGCAGAACATCTTCCAGGGATTCACAATCAGGTTGCGGATCTACTAAGTTGACAGACACAGCAGATACACCAATGGGAACTTCACCCCCAAGTTCTCCAGCCCTTTTTCCACATGTGGGGCCAACCAGACCTAGATCTGTTCACCACACACGCAAACGCAAAATGCCCAACCTTCGCCGCCAGGTTCCCACACCCATTGTCCAAAGGCAATGCGATATGGATGAACTGGTCAGGCAAATTTGCGTACGCTTTTCCGCCACTCCCACTGATTCCCCTGGTAGTACGCAAACTCAGACAACAGTCTCTCAAGATGATCCTGGTGGCTCCCACATGGGCACGCCAACCATGGTTCACAACACTACTAGAGCTTTCAGTGGTTCCACACCAAAAACTACGCCTCTCCCCAACATTGCTAACGCAGAGCCATGGAGAGATAAGGCACCCAGATACAGCACAACTGAATCTAGCAATCTGGCTCCTGAAGTCCTAGAGTTCGGTTATCTTAACCTTCCGCCTCACTGTATGAACATCATTAAAGAAGCCAGACGCCCTACTACTAGAGCTTGCTATGCAGCAAAATGGAAAAGATTTGTCATCTACTGCAAAAATAATAAAATTGATCCACTGGATGCTTCCATCCAGGACATCATTTGTTATTTGCTACACTTACAAAGATGTAATCTAGCATATTCATCCATACGATTACATCTAGCAGCGCTCGCCGCTTATTTACAAAACAGACAACATTTTTCATTATTTAGAGTACCTGCAATTAAAGCCTTTATGGAGGGACTTAAAAGAATAATTCCTCCCAGATTGCCACCCTCTCCAGCGTGGAATTTAAACATTGTCCTTACCAGGCTCATGGGTCCCCCATTTGAACCTCTACATAAATGTGAACTTCAGTTCCTCACATGGAAAGTTGCTTTCCTTGTCGCAATTACCTCTCTCAGAAGACTAAGCGAGATCCAGGCTTTAACCATACAAGAACCATTCTTACAAATACATCATAACAAAGTGATTCTCAGAACAAATCCAAAATTCCTTCCCAAAGTCATTTCTGCTTTTCATCTTAACCAATCAGTTGAATTACCGGTGTTTTTCCAAAACCCAGACTCTGTAGCACACAGAGCTCTTCATACACTAGACGTCAAAAGGGCACTACTTTATTACATTGACAGAGCTAAGCCCTTTTGCAAAACAAAACAACTGTTTGTAGCCTTCTCCCCACCTCATAAAGGTAACCCCATCTCCAAAGCTGGGATCGCACGGTGGATAGTAAAATGCATTCAAATATGCTACCAAAAGGCTAAACGCACATTGACAATTCCCCCTAGAGCACATTCAACATGCAAACTAGGGGCCTCCATGGCATTCTTAGGGAACATTCCCTTAGATGACATGTGTAAAGCAGCTACATGGTCTACACCACACACCTTCACCAAACACTATTGTGTTGACGTGCAGGCAAAGCAACAAGCTTCTGTAGGCCAGGCTGTTCTCAAAACATTGTTTCAAACTACTGCAACGGATACAGGTGACCACCGCTAAGGGAGACACTGCTATACAGTCTATGCACAGTGTACAATCTGCAGCTCATATGCCTCGAACGGAAAATGCTACTTACCAGTATGCATCTGTTCTTGGCATGTAGAGCTGCAGAGTTGTACACGCCCACCCGCCTCCCCGGAACCTGTATCTGTTCCAGTATTATCTTACTTGTATACATTCACATGGACATCTCTTACTTCTTACTGACTCCATCTTTTCCCATCATGGCGAAAAACAATCTGAGGATGGAGTCGATGCCCATGCGCACTATCGTCCAAAGGAGGAGTCACCTATCTCGTGACTACAAAAGACTCTTCCAAGACAACAACAAAGTGCAAGCATCCGAGCCCAACACCATATGGCGATCTATGCACAGTGTACAACTCTGCAGCTCTACATGCCAAGAACAGATGCATACTGGTAAGTAGCATTTTCCTTACAAGGTTTCTTGTGTCTGTGCACTTCATTGGTCTTATGCATTGGTGAAAAGGACAAATTCCAAACATTAAGCATTACAGTCTCAATGACTTGCCTTTACAATACCATGTTAGGGACCGGAGGAAAGGACAATGGAAATCTCTAAAATTAGCCAAATGTCAAGTAAAAACACTAATGAAAATAATTCACACTCTCCAGAAACATCTGTTGTTACTGCTTTTTTAAATGCGTTTTTATTGGCATTTTTTCAATTTCGTTTTTATTTGTACAAATAAATGTCGCCAGATAGAACACTGTGCAAATGTCTGTAAGAAAGTGGCTCTGTATATACTGTTCCCAAATAGGTACAGTGTGCACAGAGTCCACAGTCCCCAGAGGTTTGGCAGAGGCTAAAGTTAGATATAACCTTACTCTCTAAAGTGGTAGCTTGGTCGAGCAGTAAGGCAGTATCCGAGGACAGTGTAAAACATTTGTTGTACACACTCCGTCAGCAAATGGTCTCACACACTCAAGAACTGAACTCTAGGCCAATGGTTTTGTATCAAAATATATAGTTTTATTTTAGAACCAACAATAGGTATCAAAATATACTTTCTCAGAATGAGTTACTTTAGTTAAATACTTTTCAAATAGGCAATAGACTTTTGAATACAATAGTTACAGTTGTTGCAATAGGCAACACAATTTCAAACACAATAATACATTGAGCTCAATGGGAATTTCTAGTTAAATGCAATAGATTACTTTTGGATTACTTTTCTTACCACAGGACTGGATCCTAGTTTCAGTCCTGGGACATCTCCTGTAAACAGTTGAGTAAAAACGTTTTGGTTACAGTTGTGATTTTTAAGGAATATTATTGTATTTTAAAAGTTGACACGAAACTTTTTCACATAGAATCACCAATGTCATCCTATGGGAGGAAATTCACTTAGCAGGTAAGTGGGGTTATTGTTACTTTTTCTAACTCAGTGTTGGATCCTGGATCCAGCACTGGTGCATCTCCTGTAAACAGTTGAAAGAATGTGTTTGTTATACAGGCGATTTGTAACGAATATTTGTAAGTTTGCAAAATCGACACTTGGAAACTTTTTCAGCAAAAACCAGGCAATGTTATCCTATGGAAGGAAATTCAAGTTACCGGTAAGTACAGTTATGATTACTTTTCAGGGTCAGTGCTGGGCACCAAGATCCAGCACTGGGATCTCTCCTGATAACGGGTAAGTAAATTTGTTTTCGTAATTCGGCTGATTTTAGATGAATATTTTAAAGTTTAGAAACTCCACACTTAGAAACTTTTTCACATAGAATCACCAATGTTATCCTATGTAAGGAAATTCAATTCACAGGTAAGTTACTTTTTAGTTACTTTTGTAATCCAGTGCTGGACTCCTAGATTCAGCACTGGGACATTTACTTAAAACAGGTAAGTAATTACGTTTTTGTAGTTTGTACGATTTTTAAAGAATATTCTTGTATTTCAAAAGTTGACACTTAGAAACTTTTCCACAAAGAACCCCAATGTTATCCTATGGAAGGAAATTCAATTCACAGGCAAGTTACTTTTTAGTTACTTTTCTTACTCGGTGTTGGACACCTAGGTTCAGCACTGGGACCTTTCCTGCAAACAGTTGAGAAAATTCGGTTAGGTTATTTGTGCGATTTTTAAGGAATATTCTTAGTTTTCAAAAGTCGACACTTAGAAACTTTTGGGAGAAAAAGTGTCAATGTTATCCTATGAGGAAAAACGAGTTATCGGTTTCGAGGTAAGTAATTGGTCTTTTGAGTTAGGGTTCTGGGGTTAGACTCAGGGGTCTCCCAGGGTCAGTGATGCACTGTTGTTGCACCCTCAGCGGCACTAGGGCGGCCGGGTGCAGTGTGTTGAGGCCCAATGTTATCCTATGGAGGATAGGGGTACTCCGGTTGGTGGCTGCTGGCAAGCAGGCCACGGGGTTGTGGGAGCAAAGCTCCTAGGGTTAAGCTCAGGGCACGTTGGGGACCAAGTTAGCACCAAAGGGGCACCCTCAGCGGCACTAGGGCGGCCGGGTGCAGGGTGCTGTTTTGAGGTCGGGTGCCCTGTTGATTTCAATGGAGATTCTCCGGGACAAAAACACTGCAGGCTCGGGGACGAGGACCTTCCAGGAGCAACCACCACTTCGAGGGGTAAGTTGGGATGTAGAGGGTTGGTTAGGCACCGTTGGTTGGGGCACACAAGGCCGTGGGGCGTCGGGTGCCGGGGTCCCTTGGGACGTCGGATTTTCTTACCCGCTCTGGTCGCGGTAGGGGGGGTCCTCTGGATTGAGGCTGCAGGCGTCGTCAGGAGGCTTGAGGCAGGTCAGAGGTCGCCGGATCTCGGGTCAGGATCGCCGGGGGGACCTCCTCTGGGTATTAGCCCGCTCGGGCCGGATTCGGCGGGTGCAGAGTGTGCGGGATTCGCGGTTCCTGGCTGGCACCAGGAGCTGCAGGTCAAACACGTCCGGTGTTCACGGGAAAAACCGCTTGGAAAGTGAAGGCAGGCAGGTCCTCCGGGGTTTTTGAGGTTGCTGGCCGCTGGACACGCTGGGGTTTTGCAGGAGCAGGTTCGAGTGGAGACAGGCCTGTAGGGCTGGGGCCAAGTCAGTGGGCGTCGTCCTCTTGTTAGCTCTGCACGGCTTCTCGTCCTTCTTCTTCCTTTTCTTGTTGTTGCTGGATCTGAGGAAGGAAGGTTCAGGGTGCCCCTAAATACTAAATTTAGGGGCGTTACAGGTATGTAAAGGGCAGGGACCAATGGGTCCCTTCCCTGGGGTGGGTACACCCCTATCCTGCCCCTCTCCTGTGGGAGGGGGCAGTAGCCTAGTCCTGATTGGGCAGGGCTCCCCATCTTCAAGATGGCGAGAGCCCGGAGTTGTGCTTCACCTCGCCTCCCCCACCTGAGGGGTGGGGTTGGCAGAGGCTGGCACATCCCCTTTCCTCCCTTGGGGTTTCCCGCCAGTCTTCCCGCCAGAGAGGGGGTCAGAACCGGTGGGGGCCAGTTGATGAGTACAGCAAGTGGCCTGGAGAAGCTCACAAAGGCGGCATGCCTTTGAAGCTTCCCCTGCCCATCCTGGCCCAGGATGTGCATTGTTGCAGGCCCAGGAGAGCGGATGGCTCTCCACCCAGGGGTCCAGCAACATGTCTGCTGTGTGGCAGCCGCGGCAGCCCCTCAGACAAGACGTGGATTGTAGGTGAGGTTCAGGGGGCAACTCTAAGTTGCCCTCTGTCGTGCATTTTACATTAAATCCCACACTGGCATCAATGTGGGTTTAATGGGCTGAGAAGTTTGATACCAAACTTCTCAGTCTTCAGTGTAGCCATTATGGTGCTGTGGAGTTCGTAATGACAACCTCCCAGCACCATATACTCTTAATGGCATCACTGCACTTACAGTGCCCAGGAATGGCCCTGGGTACTGTAGGGGCACAGGGCTCATGCACCTGTGCCCACACCACTGGCATAGTGCACCCAGCTAGAGGGGTGACTGAGGTATGCCAGGGCAGTGTGTTTGTGGGCATGGCACACAGGGATGTGTGCCATGTCGACTCTCTGTTTAGTTCTGCACTAAGACACTCAGCCTGCAAAGGCAGGGTGTGTGTGTCAGGGTACAGGGCCTCTAAGGGTGGCACAAGAAGTGCTGCAGCCCTTAGGGGCCTTCTCTGGTCACAGTGCCCTGGGTACCATTTACCAGGGGCTTACCTGTGGCCAGAGATGCCAATTGGGTTTAGGCTTTAGTACAGTTTTTAGGGAAGAACAGTTTCTACTCGGTTTGCTATTCCTCTAATAAACACTGCGACTGGGATTAGTGAGTTGATTGTGTCAGAGGGCTGCTTTCTCTTAAAGAGATATCGAGTTGGGCTAATCTGAGTTTCCTCAAAATAACCGACTTTAGATCAAATGATGGATGGGTTCCATGGTTTAGTATACATTAAATGGTTAAAGCAAATAAAGAGCTTTGGTGTTCTTGTACCAAACTAAGAATAGATCTCATAAATATAGATAATGCCACTATTTTTTTACAAGGAGGAGATAGTATATAGCTTAGTTGAACATCCAAAGAACAGAAGGTTCGGGCATTGATACAAGTGGTTGTTAGAAAATATGAAACCAGATATTTTGTTAAAAATAGCCGGAAAATTGGGAACAATGGGAAACAGAAGCACACATTAAGTTATCAGTGAGTGCATGGAAAGAAATCAATAAATTAAACTTTAAAATAATCAGCAGTGCTAATTATAGTAGCATACAGTTTTTGGCAAAATGGCTAACACCTGTATACAATACCTGTATTTTTCCACAGACGTAATCAAGAACGAAACCCGCAGTGTTTTATATGTTTGGCAGACACTGGGGATTGGATTCATATTGTGTTGCTGTCCCCAAAGATAACCCAGATCTAGATTAAGATTGTTTACTGCATTGAGGAGAAGCTAGGCAAGAAAATGTATTGAAATCATTTGATTGTAATTCTGAAATATTCCCACAGGTAGATCGCTCTAGCCGGGAAAAATATATCATCTGTATAGCTAACTTAGTGGCAAGATCCATGATAACCCTACACTGGAAAACAGAAAATGTTCCTAGTGGTTGGAGATATAAAATAAGGCTATGGAAAAGAGAGGAGATGTATGCAATGAGAATAGGTGCGTGGAAAAATTGCAACATGGTTGCATTTTGTTGTAAGAAATGTATGTAGCATGCACTTGTAACTTTTGTGGGGTACTAGTTGTGGGGGAGGAAGAACTGAGGGAGGGTGCCAGAAGCTCCCCACCGAAAATGGATTGGAACTATTTTGAGTTCATCACTTAAAAGACAAATAACGATAACATATTTTTTATTGATTTAGCATATATTTAATGCATGCTTGTGTACTTCCTGGCTTAAAAAATAAAATAAATATAAAAAAAGAGTGACCATGCAGTCCTTCGTACCAGTACCCTCCTATCTCCTCCAGGATTCATAAAGTACCTAGACAACAGGATTCATAAATTAAAAAAATTAAGCCAGAGCCTAGTTTAAACTGTCTTCCCTAACCCAAAAGCACTCCTTACAAAAGGCCACATTATTTACTGAAAAGATCATGCCACTCTTTAGTAGCCCACCAGCTTTCCAAATACTCAACCCTCCTTATGCTTTGGTTGTGATTTTATAACACTCACTTCAAAAACTGTCACTAAGGGGTGTTACAGTAAAAATATAATTGTTTTATATAAAAACACTTTCATGCAGTGTCTTAAAAGTTTAGAGCTTTTCAATCGTATTTAATCTTTATCTGTGTCATTGGTTATCCCCCATCAGTGTGAATGTATCGAGCATAAACCTGCATGTTCCAGCGTGCAGAAACCGTGGGTGTTGGATGTGTAATTTCAGTATGTGTTACAGCTGTTCCTGGGGATCTCAGACTCTTTTGTTCTCTAAATTTCAGCTAGAGGGTTCCTTTCTGAACTTACTACTGCTCTGTTGATTGTCCAAGGTGCAGAAAAGCTGCTAATTGTAGAGATTATGCAGGCAAGGAACATCCTTCAAATTTGTTTAGAAACTTTAGAGAAAGTAAAAGTGGGTGGGGTAGCAATCTTCCATTTGAGATGTGAACCTTGTTCTGTATTTTTTGACAGTTACATTCACTTCGAATTTGTGGAGGAGTGCTGCCTATTTTTCACGAAGATTGTTGTATTAAGGTTATTTCTAGTAAAAAAGCAGGATGGTGCCACAGAATGGCGGTAGAAGTGAACATTGTGTGGCAAGCTTTTGATCCTCAAAGTTAAATGAAGTCCTGGTAGAAAATCAGAAACATGACCACCCTTCTTCACCATGACAGAAATTTGATATTTGTTTTTTTTATTAGAGATGAAGGTTTACATTACCACTAGATTGAAGATGTAGTCTAGGCCATGAACCCGCAGAACTGCCAACAATTTAGAAAGACCCTAGATTGCATGGATATATCTGAGATAATTACAAGCTGCTGAACCTGATTTGCTGTATGTTTCTTAATAATATTGTATGCTTTAGGCAGAATTTCTTTACTTTGTGAACACTAGTAATAATGTGCAGTAGAAGGATGTTTTCATTCTGTTATATTTTGTGAAGAAAGAGAAAATCAAATACAGATTAAAAAGATTCATGGCCTGGCCAACTGCAGTTAAAGAAGTTTTAAAAACCCGCACAATTATGTATCTATTTTTATATAATTACTCAAATCTATTTTTATTGGTTGTTTTGCTTTTTTCCTTAGGATGTTAAATTCCCTCTCATGTTGGATGTTTATGAATTATGTACGCAAGAACTTCAAGAAAAAATGACTCCCTTTCGATTAAAATTCAAGGATGTTGAGGATCAGAATGTAGCTGGGCAGAAAACGATTGTAGGTATTTAATGCTTCCCCCATTCTTTATTTACAGTTACCAGCATTTATCATGAGAGCATTGTGGATTGAAATACTTTATTGAACTGGGTGAATGAAAACGTCATTGTTTTTTGTAGGTTTTTGTTTGGGGGAGGATGGAAGTGCAGTTGGCCGTTTCTGTTTCTGCTGTCTTCATGGACTTTTTAAATTGTTGCATTTGTTTTTCGTTTCACACACAACTACCATAAATTATGAATTCATACAAATGTGGCAAGTAAACTGGTTGTGCCCAAAGAAGCAAATGCATTGAAATGTTTAAAACCCTATTGAAAGGTAAACATAATGGAAATATATTTATATCTCAATGTAATATAATTTTGAAAAATATTTCATGTGAACACAGCATGTCTTGAGCCGAAGAGCCACGTTTATCTGCATATCATGCATTTTTTGACAGTCTTCATTAATTTTGATTACAAAATTATGTAACAATCATGGGCCTATCCCACAAACAATACTAGATGAATGACTACAGAATATATCCCCTCCTTATTATGGGAGTCGTTGTTTCTAAGAGAGGATTGAGAGTACCTGGATGTACCCCACACCTTTAACAATGATCATAGCAGTATCAGTCAGAATACTGTGACAGATGTCTCCCTTATCATATATAGTCCTTTGGTTGGTTTTGCTCTTGTGAGGCCCCCTTTGAATGGTCAGTAAATATTGTTTATCCCCCACATTCCTTCTCAACGTTGCATGGAAGTTTCATTTAAGGTCCAGGTTAGGTCGTTGGTTCTCACTCTGATCCATTGGCCCCCTTTTTAGGAATTGTTTCATCATGTGTTTCCCCTCCTAGCTCTTCTCACAACTTTAATAGGGACTTCAGAAATGTGTGTTTGTAGCATGTCTCTGTATATACACATGCTTAGCATATTGCTGCCATCTAGTGTTGGCTTAAACCTTTGCAAGTTGTTTTTAACATTTGCGATTGACTGCATTGTTTATTGTATTGCTCTACTCTTCTACCTCACTTCCCTGGTCCGCCGCGGCACCTCGCCGATTGTTGCTGAGGGAAGTGGGCATTCTTCTTTCGTCATCTCCACTTCCTGTGGACTTTGCTTTCTCTGTGGTGGGCGTTCTAGTCTTTTTCCGGCCCAGCCTACTTAAGTCCATGCTGGAGCGGACGCGCGCGCCTATGGCAAGCCCGTCTGCGCCAGTCCGCGCCTGGACTGCACCTTGCGCCAGGACCCCTGGTTGTTTTATAAGGGACATCATCAAGCCTTCCCTTATTCTAAAGACCAGCTTCTTGGGCTACGGAGGCATGGAGAAATCAATTGCCATATCATAAACCTGGAAGCTTATACTTCCAATCAGTTGCATGTATTGTATTGTATTGTAATTGCATTTGTATAGCGCTTACTACCCCTGACGAGGTGTTGAAGCGCTTTTTCGGCGAGTAGCACGCTACTCCGGGACCCATAGAGGATTAGTGTTGAATTAGTATAGTGAAACATGCAAGTAAATTTTAAGTGGTGGATATGTTAGTCAGTTATTTGGATTCGGAAGGATAGCAGAAGGATAGAAGAGGAAAGAAGGTTTGTATTTATATAGCGCTTCTAACCCCTGATGGGGTGTTGAATCGCTTTTTTTGGCGAGTAGCACGCTACTCCGGAAACCCATAAAGGATTAGTGGTGAATTAGTATGGTGAAATATGAAAGTAATTTGAGTGGTGGATATGTTAGTCAGTTATTTGGAGTGAGAAGGATAGCGGAGGGATAGAAGGGAAAGAAAGGTTTGCATTCATATAGCGCCTGTTACCCCTGATGGGGTGTTGAAGAGCTTTTCTGGCGAGTAGCAGGCTACTCCGGAACCCATAAAGGATTAGTGTTGAAAATTAGTATAGTGAAATATGAAGTAATTTGAGTGGTGGATATGTTAGTCAGTTATTTGGATTGAGAAGGGTTAGGGAGGGGTAAAAAAGGAAAAAGGTTTGCATTTATATAGCGCTTGTAACCCTGATGAGGTGTTGAAACGCTTTGTTGGCGAGTAGCACGCTACTCTGGAACCCATAAAGGATTAGTGGTGAATTAGTATAGTGGAATATGGAATTAGAGAAGTGAACATGCTAGTCTGTTATTTTGATTGAAAAGGATAGTGGAGGGATAGAAGAGTGAAGGATTTCTTTTTTTTAGGTCATAGCAGTAGGAGGAGGCTTTTGGATGAGTAAAAAGGGTTTTTGGAGGGGAAGAGTCAGAGGGAAGAGTTTAGAAAGGTTTGTTTTGGGGGATCGGTACAGTAAAGGAGATGTCAGAAGATGCAAGGAGGGGTAGAGTAGGAGAGAGTCAAAGGCTTATTTTGGGGAACATAGTAGTGGTATGGCGTTTGGGATAAATGAGAGAGTGGGTGTAGAGGATATAATGATAGATGTATACGGTGAGATAGGGTAGTGAATTGGAAAGAGTAGTAGAAAGAAGTTTGAGATGAGTCAGAAAGTTGGGCTAGAAGATGTATTGAGGGAAGTATAGGCTGAGAAATAGGCTAGTGCATTGGAAATGCTAAATTAGAAGAAAGTGATAAATATATAGATCCATAAGTACATTGAAAGTATATAGATGCATAAAGGAGGTAAGTATATGCAGATTAAAGATATTGATAGAGGTAGCGGATGAGAAATAGGGTAGTGCATTGGATATGCTTTTTCAGGAGAAAAGTAACAGACACACAGATCCAAGTACATGGAGGTACATAGATGCCCAATGGAAGCAAGTACATGTAGACCAAAGAAGATTTTTATTTTTTTTATTTTTTTATAACAACATAATTATTGTACATGTTTATACAAAGCAATACACGAAGATAGGCACATATCTATAGTGAAAATCAATGCTTATGTACAGAGGGACAAATACATAGGGTGGGTATTAATGAATGGGAAAATGGGCAGCATTCCTGGCCCTGGTCCCGACCAGTTTCGAACAGGCTCAAACAGGCACTCACCCTTGTCCTCTCCACCCTTAACAGGCTCAAACAGGCACTCACCCTTGTCCTCTCCACCCTTAGCTGAGATGCCCGGGCTGAGACGCCCTAAGCCTTGGCAGTTTATAGCCCTAGTAGTCAGGTGACCCCTTCAGCCAATGGGAACCCTAGCCCTAACAATATCCAATCACAGCACTAGCCCTAAAATCTAGAACCAATAGGAGACGAGGACCTTGTCTGCCCTACTTGTATTCTCAGATTCCTCCTGCTAAAACTTGCCATATTCCCGCCGAAGATCCCCCTCTCCTCCCCTGGAGAATACCTTTTTGGGCTATCTAATTAACGCTAGATCCCTAATTAAAAACAAAGTGGAGTTCTGCGGCTTTGTCTCCCTTCAAAAGCCTGACTGGGTTTTTATCACTGAGACCTGGGCCAGGGACTGCTCCGGCCCTGACTTGGTCGATGCAATCCCTCAGGGATATGCATTCACTATTTGATAGGGTAGGGAGAATGGGTGGGGGGGTTAGGCATTCTATTTAATGACTCCTATACCTCCTACACTGAGCCGTTAACTAGATCTTCTGATCCCTATCAAGCGATATACTTTTCCTTAAAAATACTTGCTATAGAAAGCTTTGCTGGGATTCTAACCTATCGTCCCCCCGGGCCAAGATCAACTTTCTCAGGACTTTACTAATCGCATAGAACCCTACTTGGCGAAAGCTAATCTGACGCTCCTGGGTGATTTTAATTTTTACTAGGACAAGTCCTTATGTAAAGACTCTCAGACTCTTTTAGAAACTATGGCAGGCTGTGGTTTCCCTCAGTTGGTAAAAACCTCTACTCATGAGGCGGGACACATTTTGGATGGCATCTTCTCGAATGACTCCCGTCTCGTGGTAATGGGGTCACTTCAACTCTTCTGGTCAGATCATTATGCGGTTCCTCTTTCTCTCGTGATCTCTCCACCACACAAATCCCTAAACAAGGGGAATAGAAAGGTACTTAAAAGGAATTACAGCCATATTAATAAGGAAGTTCTTCTCAAAACACATCTCTTAACCTTCACTGGACTAATCGTTCAGATGGCAATTTGGCATCTATAGAGTTCTCCAATTGGCTGTTGACCGTTATTTATATCCTTGCCCCCCTCAAGGAGTACTATGCAGGCAGAAAAAAGCCCTTTGCCCCTTGATTTTCTGAGAGGCTAAGGAAGCTTGGACTATCCCGCCGTCATCAAGAAAGGATCTGGCGTCGACACCTCAACCCCATTGAAAGACCTTCATAAACCGAAATTAGTGGAATAAAAAACTGCTATTAAAGAGGAAAAATCATCATTCTATTCTCGAAGGACAGAATCTCTCAGATCCTCTAGGGAACTATTCAGGGTAATTAACTCTCTCTCCTCTCCTTCGGTCTCTGCCTACACTGACAGCTCGCAGGATCTCTGCGACAAAATGGCTAAATATTTCCATTCGAAGAATTCAGAAATCTATTCCTCCCTGGACAATCTCAATTTAGAGTTGTCCAATACAGCTCTTACTACTAGCTCCACTCTCTTTAATTCTCCCTCATTCAATGAGGGGGTATCTAATTTATCTGCCTTCCATCCTTGTCCCAGGAGCACACGGATCGTCTCCTTGGGGGAATCACCTCCAGATCCCCTTTGGAATCCTTTCCCCTGAAGATCATGAAATTAGGAAGGGAGATGATTGTCCCTCACCTTACTTCTACACTCAATGCAGCGATTTCATCGGGGCACTACCCTGTCACTTGGAAAACAGCGGTGGTTAAACCTTTAGTGAAAAAAAGCTACTCTGGATCCCTCTGGTCTATCTCTTTGCTGCCAGTCCCTGCAAAGATCTTGGAAAAGCATCTAAATTCCCATCTCAGCTCCATTTTGGACCAACATCATTTGCTTGATGGCTCCCAGCATGGTTTCAGGAGTGGCCATAGCCCGGAGACTGCTCTAATGTCTGCAGTAAACAACATCCGCATTCAAGTAGATGCGGGGTACACCTCTTTACTAAATCTCCTAGACGTAACCACGGCCTTTGATACCATCTCACCAATGAGGCTGGTTGGCCGCCTCTAAGAAGTTGGGGTCACAGGCTCTGCTCTGGTGCTTCTATCCTCTTTTCTCTCTGACCAGTCACAACAAGTAAAATTGGATCAATTCTACTCTGATGCCACTCGCACCTTCTGCGGAGTCCCACAGGGTTCCTCATTGAGCCCAACCTTGTTCAACGTCTGTCGCCCCTTTGGCCAAGGTTATCAGATCTTATGGGCTGCAGGCTCTGTCCTATGCGGATGACACATAAATTATTGTGTCAATCACCAACAGCATTGAAGCATTCGCAGCAAGTTTTGAAAGCTGCATGCAGGCTGTGGCCCCCTGGATGGTAGACAACTACCTTCGACTCAATGGCAACAAGACAGAAGTCTTGATTTTTGGTAGTGCCAATCTATATGGTCCCACTCTTGGTGGCTTGAAATGATCGGCTCATGCCCTTGTGCCAGATCCAGCAGCAAAGAATCTTGGTGTCGTAGTCGATAGCTCTCTCTCTTTTAACCCCCCAGATAACAGAATGGTTTCCACGTTTTTTGGCATCATCAGGATCTTGAGGAAGATCTTTCCATTTCCTCTCGAAAGCAGGCAGCTGTTGCCCTGGTCTTGTCCAGATTGGATTATTGTAACACCCTCTATCTGGACGTCAATAAGGGATCCATCCACAAATTGAGGCTTGTACAGAATGCAGCGGCCAGACTTGTGATGGATCTTCCTAAATTCCACCCTGTTTCGGCATCTATTTGCAAGCTGCACTGGCTTCCTCTAGGCCAGAGAATTTTGTAAAAGGCCCTTTGCCTTGTCCACAAGGCTCTTCATAATTCAGGCTCCGAAGGAATTAAAAGGCTCTTTCAACGGTATGTCCCTACCAAACAACTGCGGTCTGCCAGCAAAAACTTGCTGGTAGTTCCCAGGTTCTGGAGAGCCAGGTGGGGGGGGGGCGGGCAGAGCTTTTTCTGTTGCTGCCTCTAAGCTTTGGAATTCTCTCCTGGTATCGATCTCTGGACAAGACTCACCTTCTGTTCCGCAAGGCCCTAAAAACTTGGCTCTTTACTATTTAACTGCCAGGCTCCCTTCCTATGACCCCCGGCTCTATCCGCAGCGCCTTGGTGCCTTTGGGCAAAGTTTGCCCTTTATAAGACTAATATTCATTCATTCATTTTTGTTCAAAGAAGTCTCAAGTTATGAGATCATGTAACTCCTCTTATCTGAAAGAAACACGTTAGTTATAGATTCCTTACCTTAGAATTACCCCCAGGCGTCAGACTGGATCTGGAAAGTTTTCTCGTCGGCAATACCTCTGCGCGTCGGTCGGCTCCGCGTCCGTCGTTGGCGTCGTGGTCGGTGGGATGACGTCGCGGTAGCTACTTGGACGCCGCCCTCGCGCGCTGACATCAGTTCTTTCTTTTTCCGCACCAGCCAGCGCAGATCCGGGAAGAGCGGTACCTCCAGTCATTTTATGACTGACTTTTTCTCGACTTTTGTCGACTTCTTTTTCAAGTCTTCAACTCCTAAGGTGCACAAGGGATGCCCGGCTTCAAGCCATTCGGTTCCTGTCATCGGATGATGTCGGTGACGGATCCGCACCGCCTGTGTCTCTTTTGCCTGGACCGCGACCACGACCCCAGGTCGTGCTCCGACTTCCGGTCGATGGCGCCAAAGGCTTTGCGGGAGCGGTCCCGAAAGCTGCTTGAGCATCAGCAGTCTGCTCCGTGCCGTTCGAGGTCCCGGTCGCGAGGGAGGTCGAGGGAACGGTCGCGGAGCCACCACCATTCGTCCAAGTCTTCGAAGTCTTCGCACTCGGGGTCGGGTAAGTCGAAGCATTAGAAGAAGTCGAAGAAGCATCGTCGCTCTTCGACTTCTCCTCATCGGTCGGCCGGACGAAGGACGTGGGTGGTGCCCCTCCCGCGGCTCCGGGCGTGGATCCCGACGAGTCGACTCCGCGTTTCCCTCCCTTTCCGGGATCCGGAGCGACTCCCGCCCAGCTTCGTACGTTCTACGAGGTGATGCATGCCATCTTTGGGCGGACCGAACCCACCGGCGCCCCTTCGGGCCCCGCGGACTCGGTTGGGGGGGCCTAGGCCTTCTCCGCCGACGGCTTCGGCCCCGGCGCCGCAGGGCCCCCTTGGATCCAGGCCTGGATCCGGATTGGCGCCGGTTGACCTGATTACGCCTCCACCGGCGCCGCTTCCTCCGGCACCACTACCGCGTTCGACACCGGTCGACCCCGGCCTTCATCCTGACGTGGAGCCGAAACGGCGGCATCCGACTCGGGTGCCGAGAGGGGTTTTTATGCCCCTGTTCACTCCTGGGGTCCCTTTTCAACCAGAATGGCACCCAGAGGATGAGGAGGAGGACTGGGAGGGGTCAGGTGACCCTCTGACTGACCAGGTGGACAGTGAACAGGACTGGAGAGAGGAACTGGGGGATGCCAGTGGTTTGGACACCTCCCCTAACCTTGGCATGTTGTCTCCTCCTACCGTGGCTGTGGAGGAAGGAGCGTCGTATGCAGTGGTGTTGCGTAGGGCGGCCGAGGCTCTCAACCTCGAGCTTCCTACGGTGGCGGTCAGGACTAACCTCCTGACAGAGGTGCTTCAACCGGCTGCGAGCTCTTCGGAGCCCTTGCTACTGTTTAATGAGGCCCTCACCGACGTCCTTTTGGGCACGTGGTCCAGGCCCAACACGGGGGCTCCCGTGGACAGGATGATTGCCCGACGCCACCGCCTGGCTCCGGGCACCCCACTTTCCTCGCCCAACACCCCACCCCGGAGAGCTTGGTAGTCCAAGCCTCCACTTCCAAAAGCGTATTTCCTACCGCTCCACCGGAAAGGGAATCCAAGAAGCTGGACCATCTTGGAAAGAACATTTTCTCTTCCGCCAGCTTAGGACTACGGTCCGTAAACACCGCATGTCTCTTGGGCCGTTATTCCCACTCGGTGTGGGATACGGTGGCGCAGGTGCTGCCTCAGTGTCTGGAGGAGGCCCGGGCAGTGCTCTCCCAGGCTGTTGCCGCCGGGAGGGATGCAGCGAAGTTTGCCATACGTTGTGGGCTGGACACCGCCGACTCTCTGGGCAGGACCATTTTAACGTCAGTAGCACTTCGTCGCTACGCCTGGATGAGGTTGACTGGCTTTTCAGGGGATGTCCAGAACACCTTGATGGACATGCCCTTTGATGGCCGTCGCCTTTTTGGCGACAAAGCAGACAACGCTCTAGAGCGTTTCAAGGACTCCTGGGCTACGGCCAAGTCCTTGGGCCTCTCCACCCGCCCTGCGCACTCTGCTTTTCGCCCCTTTCGTGGCTACAGAAGGGGTGCCCCGCTACGTCCCACCCAGAGCCACAGGCCGCAGCAAGTTACCCAACCTTCGCGCGGCCGGGGACTTGGGAACAACCGTCGTGGTTCCAGGGGCCAGTGGGCGGGCCAGTCCACCAACCCTCCCCCCCCCCCCCCTCTCCTCCTCCGCAGCAGCCTCCAAACCCTCCTAGTCTGACCTTTCAGGCCCATCAAACGCCAGTGGGCGGCAGGATTCGCCATCACCTCCCCCACTGGCGCACCATCATGTCGGACAGGTGGGTTTTGCAAATAGTCCGAAGGGGCTTCTCCCTCCCCTTCGAGACTACCCCTCCAGCCATGCCACCGAGATACCACCGCATGTCGGAGTATCATCTGGTCCTTCTCCTACAGGAAGTTACGGCTCTCCTGGCCAAGGGAGCCATCGAGCGCGTTCCTGTCCCAGAAGTAGGTCGTGGTTGCTATTCCCACTACTTTCTGGTCCCCAAGAAGGACAAGGGCCTGCGTCCTATCTTGGATCTCAGGGACGTCAACACCTTCCTCCGGAAGGAGAAGTTCAAGATGTTGACGCTTGCTCCGGTCTCATCTGCCCTCGACCCGGAAGACTGGATGGTAGCGTTGGACTTGCAGGACGCTTATTTTCACATCCCCGTCCTGCCGGCCCACCGGCGTTACCTACGGTTCACGGTAGGCCACGAGCATTTTCAATTTACCGTGCTCCCCTTTGGCCTTACCAGCGCCCCTCGGGTGTTCACAAAAGTGATGGCGGTGGTCTCAGCTCATCTGCGCAGATCAGGGGGTTTCAGTCTTCCCCCTATCTCGACGACTGGCTGTTGAAGGCGGGCGCACCCCAGGCAGTCGTCTCCCACCTCCAGACTACGGCCGACCTCCTGCATTCGCTGGGGTTCTCCATCAATGTGCCGAAGTCACACCTGATTCCCTCTCAGAAGCTCCTCTTCATCGGAGCGGTTCTGGACATGACGCGGTTTCGGGTCTAACCTCCCGAACAGCGAATTCGGGATATTCAGGCTATGATTCCAATCTTTCAGCCTCTATCCCGGGTTTCGGTCAGAATGACTGAGGCTGCTGGGCCTCATGGCCTCTTGCATCCTGCTGGTCAATCATGCCAGGTGGCATATGGGGGCTCTGCAGTGGGACCTGCAGTTCCAGTGGGCGCAGCATCAGGGGAATCTGTCCGATTGCGTCCAGATCTCAGAGGGCACTGCACGACAACTGCAGTGGTGGCTCACGAACCAGGATTGGGTCAATGGCAGATCTCTCTCCCTTCCCCAACCAGACCACACTGTGGTGACGGACGCATCCCTTCTGGGATGGGGCGGCCACATGGGAGAGGCGGAGATCAGAGGCATCTGGTCTCCGGCGGAGTCCGGGCTCCACATCAACCTTCTGGAGCTCCGGGTGATTCGTCTTGCACTGAAAGCATTCCTTCCCTCTGTCCGGGGAAGAGTAGTTCAGGTGTTCACGGACAACACCACCGCCATGTGGTACTGCAACAAACAGGGCGGGATGGGGTCGTGGACCCTATGTCAAGAGGCCCTCTGCCTCTGGACATGGCTGGAACAACAGGGCATATCCCTGGTGGTTCAACACCTGGCAGGTGACCCTGAACGCCAGGGCGGACTAACTCAGCCGCAGGTGCATGATGGATCACGAATGGCATCTTCACTCGGAGGTGGTGCCAAGGTCTCTTTCAACAGTGGGGAGAGCCTTGGTTGGATCTATTCGCCACCGAAGAGAACTCGCAATGTCAGCAGTTCTGCACGTTGGAATTTCCAAGGCAGCACTCGCTAGGCGACGCTTTTCGTCGCGATTGGAGTTGCGGTCTGTTGTACGCCTTTCCGCATATACCACTTCTGCCCAGAGTGCTGAAGATCAGGCGCGACTGGGCCCAAGTCATTCTTGTGGCTCCGGATTGGGTACGAAGAGTCTGGTATCCCGAGCTGCTCAACATGGCCATCGATCCTCCGATCAGACTGCCTCTTCGGGAGGATCTTCTGTCGCAGCAGCAGGGGACGGTCCTCCACCCGAACCTGTCCAGCCTCCACCTCCTTGCGTGGAGATTGAGTGGCGGCAGTTGACGTCTTTCGACCTGCCTCCTGAAGTCTGTGATGTAATCTTGGCAGCCAGGCGTCCCTCCACTAAGACGGTATACGCCTGCCGGTGGAACAAGTTTGTGGCATGGTGCACAGCAAAGGCTGTGGATCCCCTTTCTGAGGTTCTCTTGTTTCTTCTTTCTCTAGCCCAGCAGGGCTCTGCTCTGGGCACTATCAAGGGCTATCTTTCGGCCACCTCTGCCTTCCTTCTGCTTCCAGATCAGCCTTCCCCTTTCAAGTCCCCAGTTGTAAGCCGCTTCTTGAAAGGCATAACTCATCTTTTTCCTCCTATTCCCTTCGTTATGCCTCAGTGGGACTTGAACCTGGTTTTAACTTATTTAATGTGTGCTCCCTTTGAGCCGCTTCACAACTGTCCTTTACGGCTTTTGACTCTCAAAACTGCGTTCCTGGTGGCCATCACATCTGCCAGACGAGTAAGTGAGCTCCAGGCGCTTTCTTCTAGGCCTCCTTTTCTCTCTGTACATCCGGACAAAGTTGTCCTTAGGTCTCGTCCATCCTTCCTGCCCAAGGTTGTCACTGCCTTCCACATCGGGCAGACTATCACTTTGCCCACCTTCTTTCCGCCTCCGCATCCTTCGAAAGAGGAAGAGAGGCTCCACCGTCTGGACCCAAAACGTGCGCTTTCTTTCTATCTGGATCACACAAAACAGTTCCGGGTGGATGACCAACTCTTTGTTGGCTACGTGGGTGCCAAGAAAGGTCGGGCCGTACACAAGCGAACCATTTCTCGATGGGTCGTGTTGTGTATAAAAGCATGCTATTCTCTGGCTAAAAAGGAGCCTCCAGTGGGGCTACGCGCCCATTCCACCAGGGCGACTGCAGCCACTACTGCCTTGGGAAGAGGAGTTCCTCTGAACGACATCTGTCAGGCAGCTACGTGGGCATCGCTGCAAATGATTACGAAACACTACTGCCTGGACAGCCAAGTCCGGAGAGACGGCTTCTTTGGCCGTTCTGTTCTCCAGGATTTTCTGGTGTGATCTTGGTTCGCAGACCCACACCGGGGTTGGTATTGCTGGGGTATCTATTCTAAGGTAAGGAATCTATAACTAACGTGTTTCTTTCAGATGAACAAGTTACTTACCTTCGGTAACAATAGATCTGTAAGAAACATTAGTTAGTTATAGATTCCTTACCGCCCCACCCATCCTCCCCGTTCTGCGAACTGATTTCTAGGGTTAAGGACATCCTTTCAGGGCCCTAGTTTTGTGCACCAGTGGTCAGTCTTGCATGGCTCTGCGTTCTGGCGCGGAAAGTCGTGTACAGAACTGACGTCAGCGCGCGAGGGCGGTGTCTAAGTAGCTACCTCGACGTCATCCCGGCGACCACCACGACGCCGACTGACGCGGAGCCGACCGACGCCACCTTCCGACGCGCAGAGGTACTGCTGACGAAAAAACTTTCCGGATCCAGTCTGACGCCTGGGGGTAATTCTAAGGTAAGGAATCTATAACTAACTAATGTTTCTTACAGATATATCGTTACCGAAGGTAAGTAACTTGTTCTTTAGTGTACATTGCAAATAGGCACTAAACCTGTTAGTTTTTTTCCCCACATCAGAGTTCAGACATTCACAGTTGGCCCAGAGTTCTTTGTGTACTGAAAACGTTTTTCATTGGCCCTGTTGGGTTCCCTTTCCAGTACATCGCTCAGGATTCCTCCAAGCTCTGGTACCTTTTGCTCCCTCACATGTGAAGAGTTTTGGCAGCACGTAAGGCAACCCTAGGTCATTGAGGGCCTTGCACCCTCAGGTGGCCAAGAAGCACTTCCAGTATTGGAATGGACTTCCTTCCAGAACTGTCCTTGCTACCACTGGAAATATCCCTTGGCACACCAGCACAAAATGTGCAGTCTGTGCCTGCCGCTGACCACAACTACACCCCCTGTCCATTGTACCTCACCTTTACAATCAAAGAAGACCTTTGGGCATCAAAGGGAATGAGGCTGGGCACACACAAAACTATAAATAGAGCGCAAAAGGTGGAATTGAGGATGGAAAGCAGAACACATCAGAAAAAAACCTCCTGATAAGTGAAAACTATACCCTTACTACAGTGCTACACTGCGCTTATTATTTTGTGTGCAGCAACACCTTATAGATCTACTGTTTGATGGGCAGCATCTCTTTGGATCACAGGTGGACAAAATGCTGGAGAAAATTAAAAAAGACCAGCGTGTCTAGGGCCATGGGAGTCCTGCAGCATCTGCTCCGAAAACAACTTTTCATAGGCGCATATTCTTCTAGCTCCAAAAGCATCCCGAATAATTCATGGTAACACTACCAGCAACAACAGGTCTTTCAGGAAGGATAACTGTCAGGAAGACCGGGGCAGTATTCCTGAGGAGACTGTGCACCCTCCGCGCCCAGATACCCTTAGGGGTAAAAGTGCTGCGCTTTACAAATGTCTGATTTATTGATTGACTTGCTGTACTTTCTTATACCCAAAAAAGATGCAACTCTGCATCCAATCCTGGATCTCAAGAGTACTGAATCAATAGATTATATCAGACCACTTCCGGATGATAGCTCTGCAAGATGTTATCCTGCTCCTAAAAGCAGAAAACTGGTTGGCGACCATCAATCTCAAGGATCTCTTCTTTCACGTGCCTGTATACCAGGTTCATTACCAGTATCTAAGGTTCCTGGTCAGTGGAACATTTTATCAATTCAAGGTGTTGCTGTTTGAGGTTCCAGCAGCCCCAAGAGTCTTTGCCAAACATTCAATGGTTTGGGCTGCGCACATATGACGGTCATCTATTTCCATTTCTGATTGACTTGCTGGTACATGGGATATTTAACAAGTTATACAAACTTTCCATGGGTCAGGATTCACAATCCATGCCAACAACTCCCACCTGTGCCCATAGCAAACCCAAGGTTTTCTGGGAGCCACATACAATGCAGTGATGGGAAAAGCTTACTCCAGCATTAATAGAGTTGAGGGTATTTCAAAGGCTGCTTCCCCTTTGCCAGATGTCACATACTCTGACAGTGAGAATGATTCTTCTATTGAGATTAATGCTGTCAAGTATTGCTCAAGTTCCCAGGGCAAGATTACACATGCATCCTTTACAGAAATGTCTTGCCAGACAGTGGTGACAAGCGAATGTTTGTTTGGAGGATGTACTGTTGGTGGAGCTCAGTGTTCAGCATAATTTGTAGTGTTGGAGCAAGAAAAATCTTTGAACTGATCCAAACGTTTCTCAACCCAGGTGACCATCAAACAGAAGTGTCCTTCACAGGCTGGAGAGCGCATAAGGGTGATCTGTTTATTCAGTGACTGTGGTCCCCCCAAGATTGGATACTCCACATCAGTGTGTTGGAGCTCATGGCCGTACTTCTCTTCGCACAAGGAAAAGAGTAACATGGGGCAGGAGAAGAAACACACTGGAGTAGAACAATGAGTGCAGGGGAGAGAAGAGGGGACTGAGGGAATGGGGGAGAATCGCATGAAAGAGCAAGAAGTTGCGGTGTCTGGTAAGCGCAACCTAAAAATTAGGGCTGACCTATACTTCTGTACAAGTGGTGGCAGTAGCTGCAAATTTGCCAAACAGATTGGAAGGAAGTTCTTTAAGTGGTATTTCCTCCTAGACGACCCACAGTTCCTGCTTGAACTTAATCTTGTCCTCAGTAGAACTCTGGAAGCACCCTTCAAGTCACTTTGGGAAGGGAAATGTGCGCTGATTGACACACCGAGAGCACATTCCACTTGCAAGAAAGAAGCCACAGTGGTGTACTTGGGTAATAACCCACCAGCAGATGTTGTTAAGGCTGCTACATGGACTTCCATCCACACATTCATTAAGCATTTTTGTGGGGCCATTAACACTTGACAAGATGCACTAATTGGGCAAACTGTACTTAAAACATTGTTCCAGACATCTGCCTCTACTCAAAAGCCACTGCAATATGGATTTGGATTCTACTATTCACTCTATCCACAGGATGTTATTGTGAGGAACTGGGTTGTGGAGTGAAACCCTTCTCAAGCAACAACCACAATCCATGTCAAGGTGAATCACAAGTATCAGTAAATTAACCTCTGCATACACTCTAGTATCTTGGCATAAAAGCAGTCAGGCTTAACTTACAGCACTGTGTTAAGTACAGCATACCAACAGAAATAAAGTAGAAACACAACACAAGAAAAATCCCGAATGAGTTTAAAAAAATTGGCTTCAAATGTAATAAAGATTTGACCAAAATGACAAAAAGCCAATCAGTAGGACCATAGATATGCAATTTTAACAGTTTAAGTATAATAAAAAAAAAATTAAAATGGTGCCAAGATGCATAACGAGCTAAATGTGGGTATCTGGTTGCACTAGATCAGGACAGTCACAAGTTTTGGCCGACCGCGATGGAGTGCGGGCCGGATACAGAAACCGGGTTAGACCTGCTGAAAAAATTACCTCTTCAAAGTCTGGTGCACAGAGTTCAAAACTTCAGGATTCCTCGGGAGCAGCTCAACTGATGCCAGTAAAGGGTCTGGGCCCTTGGGAGGCACCGCTGTGGGATCAGGAACTCTCTCCAACAGAGGCCAGCAGGGTTCAGGCTGGTCCAGGTAGGTCCACTTGCTGGGCTAGTTGCAGCAGATCAGCTGGGCAGTTGCAGGGAGGCCTCTGGAGCTTGTTGTGTCCCTGTAGCTCAGAACAGAAAGTCAGCCAACTGACCCTCGGAGTCACTCTGGTAGTCCTGGGTTCAAGGAGATGGTTCACTCTCTTTCAAGCAGCAAGGTAGTCTTCAACTAGCAAGGCAAGCCTCAAGCAGCAGGGCAGCCCTCTGAAGAACAAGGTAGGCCTCTAGCAGCAGGGCCGTCCTCTGAGAAACAAGGCAGGTCTCAAGCAGCTGGGCAGTCCTCGGGCAGCAGCAGGGCAGTCCTCTGAGAAACCAGAGTGGCCCCAAGCAGCAGAGCAATCCTCTGGAATACAAAACAGTCCTTCTGTTGTCAGGATTGTACTGAAGAGTTGGTCTGAGGGTCCACTGTTTATACCTGGTGCTAGTTTTCAAGTGGAAGAAACTTCTGAAGTGCCCCCCCCCCCCTATGGCTCTGGAATTTCCAACCTCCCTGCCCAGCTCCCAAGATGTCTGGGGTGTCAAAACATGGTGTCCTGTTCTGTGTGTGTGCAGAGGCCGCTTCTTGCAAATGCAAGTGGGGCAGGAAACATCTAGGATTGCCCTCTCCCAGCTAAACCTAGGTCCTATTGTTTACTGTCTGAGCCCAGTACACATTCGTGAGGGGGAGCAGTTAACTGACCCAAGGAGCTGGAGACTCCTAAAAGGCCTCAAAGCAGGAAAATGCCAACTTCCTAAATGTGACATTTTCAAAATTGTAATGGAAAATCCGACTTTACCATTAGAGAGGATTTTAAATTGCAATTCGCTTGAGCCCACACAGGAAATTCCTACCTTCTCCCAATCAAAAGTTAGCACTTACTAAATGTAATAAGGTATCCCAATGTTATCCTTTGGGTGAGGTAAGCCTCGCTTGGCAAAAAACAAATTTCGAAGATTTTCACTACCAGGACTTGTAAAACTTAAGAGTACATGTCCAACCTTTTAAATACAGTGCATCCTGCTCTATGGGCTGTTAAGGGCCTAGGGTGACTTATATGTATTAAAAAGGTTTAGGCATGCAAAAGGTTTAATTTGCCAGATCGAAATGCCAATTGAACACTGCACACAGGCCATAATGGCAGGCCCGAGACATGTTTTAAAGGGCTACTAAAGTGGGTGGCACAATAAGTGCTGCAGGCCCACTAGTAGCATTTAATTTAGAGGTCCAGGGTAGATGTAGTACCACTTTACTAAGGACTTACAAGTAAATTAAATATGCCAATGCGGTGTAAGCCAATTTTACTATGTTTATTAGAGAGTACAAGCACTTTAGTATTGGTTAGCAGTGGTAAAGTGCATAGAGTTCTACAAAGCTAACCACAACTTCTACAGAAAACAGGAGGGGTGAAAGCAAAAGATTTGGGGGTTACCCTGAGAGAGGGCCAAGTCCAACAGTTATCAACAGCCACACATGCTGCAAATGGGAAATACTGCATGCCTGTAATAATTGGTCAGCAGCCTATACTGCTGTGGATTCACATGCACCCTTCCCACGAAGCAGACGTAGGTGTAAGTCTTGGGAACAAAGTCATCATTTATATTTTCTATTTTTAATTGCATGAATACTTTCCACTGCACAGACATTATGCCACGTTTCTCCTACACTTCTACACCTAACCTTGGAGGAAACCATGCGGAGTTTGTGTCCTGGTGCATTATGGGTTTCTGATGAGTTATCACCAGTGAAATTGAAATCTCAGCAATTTAGTAAATGCTCTGGTTCTGAGCACACATGGAGCCTGTTCTACAAGACAGATTTCTGCCCTCCTGGAGAGACGTGCCAACAACTATTATGAAGGAGAACAATGGGGGATTGCATGCCAGGGTTGGTGTTACCACCCTTCTGCATGAGCTCACTTGGATGTTCACCCCAAAAGGCAAGCTTTAAAGGTGAATTCGCTGTTGAAGGGCAAATGTGTCCCACTAGAGAGGACTGCCCCATTGTTTAGTCAGACAGGCTTGCACGGGAAGCGGAGAGGGGAGACCAGTTGCTAAACCGTTTTCCCCAGGGGCGTGTAGCCCTGAAGTAGGCGCACCTCAGGGGTGGGCTAGGGAGGTCTGAACACTGAGAGAGGAGTCTCGCCATCTTGAGAGTAGACCGAATGGTGCATCCTGGGATAGCCAGATGCCACACTCCACAAAAAGTGGTCAATAGGTGGAAGGGAACCTGGTAGCTCATTGGTTTCCAACCGCATCCAGCCATGAAGACATTTTCTGCGCATGAAGGGCACCACTGGCACCCAGACCTCTGATCTCAACTGACTTGCTTAAAGGTCCAAAGAAGGACTGCCCTGCTGCACCAAGGACCAGCAAAGAGAGACTGTGTCATCAGGAAGCTGTCTGCAGACCCCAGACAAGCCAAACAAACTCCAAGGGTCAGCCGACTGCCTTCTTTTTCACAGCACAGGGACACAACAGCTGAAGTCTGCTGGGGCAAGTTGGTAGCTCAGTCTTCAAGTCGCTACCACCACCGCCGTGCAGCACCAAGGACCAAGACCCAATGCAAAGAGTTGTACCGAGTTCTCTGAACCTGGGAGTTCTGGCGGAGAGTTGCTGGGATGCTCAGAAGGAGAGTTATTGACTCCGGAAGTATTGGCCTGTGACCGCGACACTGTGCAACTGGACTTCGACCAGACCGGAGAGGACCTTGTGGGATATCAACTCTGCAACCAGGACCTCCTCACCATCTTCATGTACCGAGGAATCCCTGCAGGAAGACCCCTGTCAACTGCAACAGCAGAGGATCTTCAGCATCCTTCATCCATTGCATCAGAACCACTACATGCTGGGCGTGGCTTGGCCAGCAGCGATGGCGGACGCGTGAGCAGAGAGCTCCGCATCAGCCTCACGTTTATCCTGATTTTACAGGCTTCCGATGCTGAATTTTGCGCCACCGGAGCCCTTTGAGGGGGGCTGTGAGCGCGCAGAGAGGATCGGAAGGAGTGGAGAGGGCTGACTGATCGAGTTACGGCGGAAACCATGAGGTAGCCCTGAGACGCAGGAAGCTCACAAGATCGCGGCGGCGATAATGATGCCGACTGAGGCGGCGACCGCGGGGCTCTGAGCACCGAATCGAGTAGGAGGGAGGTCCTGCGAGTGCTATCGGACCAGAGCTGCGGTTTGGTGGTGGCCGGCGGACTGGCAGAGTGAGGGACTGTAGGAGAGCGGCGGGCGGTTTGGTGGTGGCCCGTTTCCCCTGACAAACGGTGGAGGACTTCCGGCTGATTGGGGGAGATCGCGGAGCGGATTGCTGTCGGTGGCGAGAGTGGTGTGCGCCGAAATGAGTGACTCGCACGAGTGCGGGAGCCTCCTGGACTCCTGGAAGAGGCACTGGAGCTGCCTCTTGTTATTGAGTACCGGCCTGGAGAACTGGTGGCGAAGAGCGAGCGGACGGCTCGCTGAAGGTACGCGGGGCAGGGAAGTCTGAGGACTGGGCTGGGACACCCTAACCCCGGCCCTGGGTGGTAGCAGTGACCTGCGTACCGGACTCGGCGGTGGACCCTCCTCCGCTGAATAAAAGTCCCACCTGGGAGGCCCTAGGGACGAAGAGGCTAGAAGCTGGGGGGCCCGCTGGGAGTGAGGGGCTGCCGCAGAGAACAGAGGAGGCCTAGAAGAGATCGCTCGACCCCTTGGAGGGATCCCGGATGTGGGAGAGCCCTGGGATCACTCTGGGATCTATGAACTGCCTAGCCCGCTGCGACGCAACCCGGAGAGGGGCCCCTGTTGCGACTGTGTGGATTCATTCACGGGGTGACCGCCTAGACAACAGAGTGAAAACTGAGCGCTTGGGAGGCGCTGGGTCCCCCGTTGAGAGGCACGGACAGGGGAATGCAGATGCCCCAGTGGCGGCGATGAAGATAGCATGAGAGGAACGGAGCCCTCCGGCTAGTGGACTGTGACTGCGGGGTGATTGGAAAATGGAATGACCCACGTTCTGTCCTGTAGCCCCTACTTCAGAGCTGAGAATAGCACGCCCGAACTCCTGCCGCAAGTAACGGGACGACAACTCCCATTGATTTGAGGAGAGAGCCAATACAGACCCTGCAGAGCACTCTGAGTAATGCGCGGAGTGTGACGACAGGAGCAAGAGGAGTCCTTGCAACTATGGGCCAAACCTAAGGGCCGTCAGGCTGGGGTGCCCCAGGACCAGGGGGAAGAAACACAAGGGCCCGCGAGCGGTGCCTCGGATGACCCAGTGCAGAGGCAGTTGCAGCAGATCCTGGCTGCCACAGCAGACACAAAGGCGACCCTTCATCAGGACATTAGCACTGTTGCAGTGAGGCTTGGCCTATTGCGAGACGAGCACAAGAAACTCAGAGGGTCAAAAAAACTGAACTCGATATCGCGGAAATAGCGCCAGCACACAAAGATGTGGCGCAGCAAGTGCAGGCCTTAACGGACAGGGTATCGACACTAGAACGCAGAGCTGAAGATGCAGAAGGACGCAACCGGAGGAATAACGTAAGGGTCGTGGGACTGCCGGAAGGATCAGAAGGGGGCGATATGGTGTCATTCCTGGAAACATGCTTCAGAAATGTAGTCGCTCCGGAAGGACTTGCAGCATTTTATACGCTTGAGAGAGCCCACAGAGTGCCGGCCCGACCACTGGCCCCAGGGAGGCCCCCAAGACCGGTGGTGGCCCGCCTGCTTCATTTCAGAGACAGGGACTTACTATTACAAAAGGCAAGAGCAGATGGCCCCTTTACAGTGAACAATGCTAAAGTCACGTTGTTTCCAGACTATACGATGGAGGTGCAAAGGAGGCGCGCCTGTTACATAGCGGTCAAGAAGGCTTTGCGGGAGGAGGGCCTCCAGTACTCCCTAATGTTCCCAGCTCGGTTGTGTATTATTCTGGATGGAAATACTCACTATGTTGACTCTCCCCAGGAAGCTTGGGACTGGCTGGAGAACTATAAGAAGGAAATACCGAGAGATGGGGCCCTGGGAGAGATGCGTGACCGAAGGCTTAATAGACCCGC
Organism: Calotriton arnoldi; assembly: GCA_963921515.1. Lineage (NCBI taxonomy): Eukaryota > Metazoa > Chordata > Amphibia > Caudata > Salamandridae > Calotriton > Calotriton arnoldi. Next base: position 2,395,177 of record CAWUFW010000268.1, on the reverse strand, counting down.
GCACCCGCAACAGGACCCAGAAGAAGCCCACGCTTACACAGACGGCTAGTGATCGGGCAGCGGCGCTGCAGGCAGTGGTGGAACTAGCGCAAGTCCGAGCTCCTACATCGGATGAAGAAAAGGGCAATACCACTGACTGCTCTGTTGGGCAGGACTCGGACTCATCCTTAACTGGCGAGGAGCGGATGCCAGTGGTGACACCGCAGATGGTGGATAACATAGCCTGAAGCAGACGGCTGCAGGACTGTGCCAAACTAGAAACCTGCGAACTGGTCCGCTAGCGAGGGAATGGTGGACAGCCCGGACTGGTGTACATGATTCGAGGCTGATGTGCAGTATTTGGGATTTAGTTGAGCCAGTTGCAATCCCCAGCACCTCTGAATTCGTCAGAGGACATTTGAGAGTGTTGTTTTCATGGTTTGGATGGGTACTAGCTTTGTAGTAGCTGTCCTGGGGAGGGGGAGTTGGGGTTGTTTCTTAGTATCAGGGGTTAATAGGGCCAGGCATGTCACTAACCTAGCTCACAGGGTTGCTTTCCAGACGCAGTTGGGATGGGTCCTACAAATGATCTGAAGTGTATATCCTGGAATGTGCGGGCATGCATACTATGTGGCATCGCCAAACGCTTCATGCGTATTTAGTGCGGAGAGGAGTTCATATTGCGCTGTTACAGGAAATTCATTTGCAGGCGCAGGAGGGGGCAGCATTGCAGCGGCGCTGGCGGGGTCAATTGTACTACACAACCTATTCCGTCTTCGCCCGTGGAGTGTTGGTTTGGATAAGAGCGGGGGTGCCTTTCCAATGTTGGGAAAAGCTTATTGATCCAGAGGGCAGATTTGTCGTGGTCCTTGGGAAACTAGATGGGCGTGACATTGCTCTGGGTAGTATAAATGCTCGCAATACGGAGCAGCCCGCCTTTTTTGCACAGCTGTCCACGAAGTTGGCACCTTATCTTACCAGATCAGTGTTATTGGGAGGGGATTTTAATTGTATAATTGATGTGGCTTTGGACCGCTCCCGCTCCCTAATGCTCCCACTCATAAGGTTGCGGAAGCCAGGCGGAATTGGCAGGCCCGATGGGGCCTGGTGGATACCTGGAGGACCCAACATCCAGATGCCCGGGATTATTCCTATTTCTCGGCGTTGCACGACCTTCACGTGCTCCTGGACGCATTGTTATGTACTCCGGACGTACATGCCGGAGTGCAAAGTAGTGAATATCTTGCCAGAACGTTATCAGATCATAATCCTGTATTCCTCCGGATGCACTGGTTGCGAATCCGGGCCCGGATACCTACCTGGCGGCTCCGCCCAGAGGCATTGGAGGACCAAGTGTTTAGGGACGCGGTGAGTACGTCCATCACCCAATATTTCGGGGACAATGAGGGAACTGCCTCCACGCCGCTAGTGGAATGGGATGCCTTTAAGGCGGTGCTTCGAGGGCGCTGAATGTCTGAGATGGTGGGAGTGCGCAGAGTGCTGTTGGAGGAGGTAGAAGAGGCCGAAAAACGCTTGCGGGCCGTTGAGAAAATACGCCCTGAAAGACCTGATGGACAGCGGGACTTGGAAGAGGCAAGAGAGGTAGTGGCAGGACAGGTGGAGTGCCTAAGATGCTTTGATCACAAGGCGTATATTACACGCACTCATGTCGAGGGGGATAAATCGGGAACCTTGCAGGCCTGGCTGGCTAATCCATTGCGCAGGGGATCGCCAATATTGGAGAACCGTGACACACAGGGAGGTGCCTGCTTCACTCAAGAAGGAATAAACGAGCTGTTTTACGATTTCTATAAGGAATTATACAGGAGCAAGACAGACAGCACCGGGGACGATTTAGAGGGATTTACACTCCAGCTCCCACATCTGGAGGGTGATCAAGCTGAGGCGCTCGGCGGGGATATTGAACTAAGAGAAGTGCGGGCAGCTATTAAACACATGGCGCGGAACAAAACGCCGGGAACAGACGGGCTCCCGATAGAGTTTTATGCTACTTACTCTGAGCAGTTGGCGCCGCGGTTGATGACTTTGTATAATAGGGCGAGACACCTGGGTCATCTCCCTGTGTCCACAAAGAGGCCGTTATTATCCCGCTCCTGAAACCTGGTAAGTCGGCATGGGATAGAACGCCATATCGTCCGCTATCCATGCTTAACACGGATTATAAGATATTAAGCCGTATCCTAGCCACCCGTCTGTTGCCCTACATGTCAACCATAATCCATCGCGATCAATCTGGCTTTATTCCTACTCGGAATACGGCCTTAAACTTTCAGAGATTGCTGCGAATACTCGAAGCGGACTCTTACCCCAAAGCTACCGCTGCAATATTTGCCGTTGATATAGAGAAGGCTTTCGACAGTTTGGAATGGCCTTATCGCTTTCATGTCATGGCCCGATTTGGGTTGGGGGAAGATTTTATAGCATGGACGGCTTTACTTTATAATTCCTCTACAGCGCGGGTCCGAACGGGAGGGGTGATATCTGAAGCTTGCGAAGTGGCTAGGGGCACAAGACGGGGATGCCCGCTTTCCCCTCTTCTGTTTGCATTGGCTATGGAGCCATTGGCGGCGAAAGTTAGGACTGGGAGATATTTTAGGGGGCTGTGGGTACAGGATCAAATACATCATACAGCCCTATACGCGGATGATCTGCTTATGTTCCTGGGAGACACAGAGAGAGAATTATTGGGAGCGAAGGTGGTATTGCATGAACTAGGGGAGATGTCTGGCCTTAGAGTTAATTGGGCTAAATCCTGCTTGTTTCCCACAGATGGCAATAGAAGTGACTTACAGGAAATAGCGGTAGTGCGATGGGAATGTAGGTGCCTCCCCTATCTGGGGTCCAGATATATCATTCCAGATCAGAAATACTGGAGGGCAACATCGTTAGAGCGGTAAGAGGCCTGGCGGGCAGTTTTAATTTTTGGGTAACGCTGCCATTGTCGGTAGCGGGTCGGGGGTCTTTACTTAAAATGGTGGCACTTCCCCGACTGTTGTACTATTTTGGAACCCTGCCGATTTGGATACCAGCGCGGATATTTAAACAACTTACGTCCATGACCACGGGGTTTTTATGGGGTACTGGGAGACGGAGGGTTTCCCTGAAAGTGCTGATGCGTCCACAGTCGGAGGGTGGATGGGCGGTACCTGACTTCGAAACCTATTACTTAGCTGCACAGTTGCAGTGGTTGACGCAACGAGTGGCGATGAGACTGCGAGGTGCGGAGGAGGAGAGTGGGGGAGTCCCGGAGCTGCAGCAGCTCTCTCAAATAGTATTGGACCTTCCTGTATGCATGGGTGCCCTCCCTGAGGACCTTAAGACAGCAAGACAATGTTGGAGGCGGAGTCTCAAAAGGGCAGGTTTGAAGGTGCCGTATGCCCCTGATATACCGCTCTCTATGTGCGAGGCGCTTCCCCACGGGGGTTCTTGGCGGGAGATGAATGACTGGTATGAGAGGGGGCTGACTACCATTGGGGATTTATATGACGGGACTATGCTGCCCTTTTGTGATTTTACAGGAGCGATTTGATTTAAGAGGGGGGGGACTTCCTGCTCCATGCAGCGCTCACGGCGGCTATTCGTGCGCATTGGAAAGAGGGTCAAGCGGAACCTAAGGTTTCTTTAGGGTGTCAATATATAGTGACTGCAGCGGGGAAGTTTAAAGCGGTCACATGTCTGTACAAGCGCATGACTCTTGAGAAGCTGCCCCCTTTGGACGTACTCAAGCGAAAGTGGGAAGTAGATGTAGGAGGAGAGATACCGGAAAGGGCTTGGGCTGAGGTGGTAGAGCGAGTGTGGAAAAGCACCACGAACGCCCACTTTCAATTGCTTCATTTTTGTTTTACATCGCGCCTACCTCACGCCGGCGAAAATCAAAACATATTTCAACACTAACTCAGACGAATGCCCAAGATGTCGAGGAGAAGGGGCAGACTTCCCCCACATGATTTGGGGGTGTCCGCTTCTAGCTAGTTATTGGAATGAAGTAATTGCACTATTGAAGGCGGTGGCGGAAAGAGAGCTAGATCTGGCATTGGGGACTTGTATACTGCATTGGTTCCCCCACACAGCTAAAACTAAGATCACCAGCAAGTTTATAGATATGGGGTTGGTAGTGGCCAAGAGGGAAATTACAATGCACTGGAAGGCGAGCGGGGCCCCAAGTTTAGATCGATGGAAGAGAGAGCTCATCAAATGGGCAGAATGTGATGGAATAGTTAGGCTACAGATAGCAAAGAGGACAGGGAGTGAGAGAGCACTTGAGGCGGCTAGGGCGTGGGAACACTTGGTGGGATTATTGAAAGACCCAGACGCTGAGGGCGATGACGACACTGATCCGGGAGTGCCGGAAACAGAGTAGACTTTTATAGCGAATAGATATAACCATGCGACCGCATTAGATATATATACGATGAGTGAGACTAAAGTGTCAGCCTGTACAAGCCTGTATTGTTTGCGTTATGGAGACCACCAATTGCGCACTGCTAATGGTTATTGATAAGTACAGAGTAGCGCGGGATGTGACATGCCTGGAGGGAGGGGGGTGGAGGGGGAACTTGGATTTAGGTTAGACTTATTAGGGATAGTGATGTTTCTTTATATGGGCCCAATTGAGCATTGGAGGTTACTGCCCTTGTCACATGGCTCTTATTTTTCGAGGTCACAGCAGGGAAATGCCATAGGAATGCGCCAAAGATCCTATGATCATACGATTGTACACCATAAAGAGGGGAGGGGGTCTGGACTTATTTTTTGGGAAATGTCAGTCTTGATTTGTAAACCTAATAAAGTTTGTTTAAAAAAAATAAAAATCAGAACCACTACATAGGATTCCATTGCAACGCGGATAAAGTGCCTGTAACTGCTGGAGAACTGCTTCTTCTGCAGAGGTAGCTGTTTCTAAGGTTGCTGGTCCCCCTGACTAGCTCTCTGTCAGAGTTGGTGGCTCGAAGTACTCCTACCCGACTGCATTGACACTTACCCAAGTTTTCCTTGAAAACGTTTTGAAGTGTCAAATTGGTGAAAGTGAAAAGTGAAAAAAAAATTATTGTTCAGTTAATAAAAACTTACAATAATACACCTTTATACAATTTTCATACATTTCGTACATAACCAATCATGAACCATTATTTAAAAACCAACATAAAAATATATTCATCAAAATAAAAGCGATAAAATCTCTTTACTGAACACTGTTAGTCAATTTCCTCTCTGCTATATCTACCAACTTCAAGAATCTGCCTGTAAATTGTAAAAATTCTCCCTGCAAGCAGGCTATAACTGCTTGTCGACATGTTCGTATAGTTTGACTATTAAAATCCTGCCTCAACAGAGCTGGGCGGCTACAAACTATATGACTAATGTCTTCTCTCTTATAGTTACAAAGGCGGCATGTCTTTTCACTACTCTGCTTTTTCCAAGCTGGAGTGTCACCACGAAATTGGCTACTGCCAAGCCGGAATCTCAAACTTCAGTTTAGCCCTTAGACCATTTAGATCCCCTAAATAATTCTGTGGTTTAGCAATTACTCTCCACGCATGGGATCTCTTTGCCAGCGCCGCTCTGTCCATTAGAGAAGAATTTTTTTTACTGCACCTGTTGATAACTTTATTAAATGCCGCCTGGGAGAGGGGTAAAGCCCATAATTGTTCTGCCTTAAACGTAGCTAAAGCCAATTTAAAGTATTTGTGGGCCTGAGTGTGTTTGCAGTCGCTTATTACTTACTGTCATAAGTGTGGAATTATTATCCCTTCTAAGTTTGTGGCTGAAATTCAAGAATGCCCCTAAGCTGTTTAAATTCTGTCGTTTGAGCCCGAACTCTAATCGAATTTGTGATGGTGATGCCTGCTGAGGGAGGTTAAACGGACGGTAGGTTCTTGTCACAAGCTTATCTATGATGTTATCAGCCTTCCCTCTTAAGATCTCTACTCCATATGTCGGAGATGGAACATATTTAACTGACATAACTTGTAATAGCGGCTTGAGGGAAAGCCCTTTTAAGCTATTCTGAAGGGTAGCAAATGCTGCAGTTAACAAATTGATCTGAAAGAGACACGTTAGTGATAGATTCCTTACCTTAGAATATCCCCAGGCGTCAGGCTGGATCCGGAAAGTTTTGCGTAGCAGTACCCTTGCGCGTCGGTAGGCGGCGTCGTGCGGCTCCGCGTCCGTCGTCGGCGTCGTGATCGCCGGGATGACGTCGCGGGCAGTACTTAGACGCCGCCCCTGCGCGCTGACGTCAGTTCTTCTTTTTCCGCGCCAGCAAGCGCAGATCCGGGAAGAGCAGTGCCCTGGTCAATTTTTGACCATACTTTTTGGTGATTTTTTCACTGTTTTTCCATCTTTAAGGTGTCGTAGGGATGCCCGGCTTCAAGCGATGCGGCGCCTGTGCGCGGATGATGTCCGTCACCGACCCGCATTGGGAGTGTCTCTTCTGCCTCGGCCGAGGCCACGACACCGAGTCTTGTCCCGAATGCCAGGCCCTCAACCCGAAAGCTTTGCGAGAGCGGTCTCGAAAGCTCCTCGAGGCCCGGCATTCGGCTCCACGGAGGCCCCGGTCGCGTGAGAGGTCCAGGGGTCGCTCGCGGAGTGCACACCGGTCGTCGGCGTCGAAGTCTTCTTCGTCCGGTAAGTCTAAGCACAAGAAGTCCAAGAAGCATCGTCGCTCTCGGACTTCGCCTCGCCGGTCTCGCGACTCGGCTGAGGCCCCTCCCGGCACCGTCCCCGCCCCGCGGCCCCGGACTTGCCTGTGGAGTCGCCCCCGTCATACCCGCCCTTCCCGGGTTCGGGGGCGGATCCGGCCAAGGTACAGGAGTTCCTGTCGGCCATGGCCCGCCTCTTCGGGCCTTCAGGCCCCTCCGGTGCGCCTTCGGGCCCCGCGGGCCCTGATGGGGTTGCTCCGGCGTCGCCGGCGGCTCCGGCCCCGGCGTCGCCCGGGCCTCCAGCCTCGATCCCGGCTCCGGCTTCGGCCCCGGCCTCGATCCCGGCTCCACAACCCCCATCGACGCCGGTCGACCTCACGACACCTCCGCCGGCGCCGATGTCTCCGGTGCCGTTCTCGACGCCGCCCTGGGCTCCGGGCGGCGTCGTCCCCAGTTCCTTCCGGCTCCGGACATGGACCCGGAGCGACGTCGCTCGACGCCGGCTCCGGTGCCGATGGGACCTTGGGTCCCAAATGTCCCTCCTCCTCCCTATTTTGAACCAGAGGAGGACCAGGAGGACTGGGAGGGGTCTGATGACCCTCTGACACGCAACTGTCAGTATGATGAGGACTGGACAGAGAGTCTAGGGAGGCCAGTGGTCTGGATACTTCTCCTGACACTGGCATGCTGTCTCCTCCCGTGGCTACGGAGGAGGGGGCCAATTTTGGTACGGTGTTGCGTAGGGCTGCTGGGGCCTTACGTCTCCAGCTCCCTACTTTGACGGTCAAGCCTAACATCTTGACAGAGGTGCTTCAGCCGGCAGCCTCCTCTGCGGAGACTGTGCTGCCGTTTAACGACGCCCTCACGGACGTTCTTTTGGGCGCCTGGTCCAAGCCCAACACAGGGGCTCCTGTGGATCGGAACGTGTCACGACGCCATCGCCCCGCTCCGGGCGACCCCCTGTTTCTTTCTGTCCACCCCACTCCTGAGAGCTTGGTTGTCCAAGCCTCCGCTTCCCAAACCGCCTTCCCTACCGCTCCTCCGGATAGGGAATCCAAACGCCTGGATCAGTTTGGGAAGAAAGGTTTTCTTCCTCCAGTGCTGGCTTGCGGTCCGTTAACACCGCTTGTCTTTTGGGCCGATATACCCACTCTCTGTGGGATTCGGTGGCGGATGTTTTGCCCCAGTGCCCTGAGGAGGTCCAGGCACTGCTTTCCCGCGCCATTGCGGAAGGAAGGGATGCGGCCAAATACACTATCCGTTGTGGCCTTGACACCGCCGACTCGCTGGGCAGGTCGATTGCAACGACGGTGGCGCTCCGACGCCACGCCTGGCTGAGAACCACTGGTTTTCAGGGGATGTCCAGAATACTCTCATGGACATGCCCTTTGATGGAGTCGGTCTTTTTGGGTCCAAAGCAGACCATGCGTTGGAGCGCTTTAAGGACTCACGGGCTACTGCCAAGTCCCTGGGCCTTTCTGCTACACGCCCTCCGCTGCCTTCTGCTTTTCGCCCCTATCGTGGCCACGGTAGGGGCGCCCCTTCACGTCAGCAGCCCAGCCACCGGCCCGCGCAGCAGGCGTCTTCGCGTGGCCGAGGACGTGGATTCCGCCGTGGCGGATCGGGCAACCAGCGTGCGGGTCAGGCCACCACCTCCAACCCGTCCGCGGCCTCCAAGCCCTCCTAGTCCCTCCTTTCAGGTGCACGGCACGCCAGGTAGGGGCAGGGTCCGCCATCACCTTCCCCACTGGCGCACCATCACCTCGGACAGGTGGGTCTTGGACATTGTCCGAAGGGGCTACTCCCTCCCCTTCGAGACCACCCCCCGCCATGCCACCTCAATTCCACCGCATGTCAGGGGATCACTTGGTGCTTCTACAGAAGGAAGTCACGGCCCTCTTGACCAAGAGGGCCATCGAGCATGTTCCGACCCCAGAAGTAGGGCGTGGTTGCTACTCCCACTACTTTCTGGTGCCCAAAAGGACAAGGAGGACATGCGTCCTATCTTGGACCTCCGGAACGTCAATCGCTTCCTCCGGAAGGAGAAGTTCAAGATGCTCACCCTAGCTCAGGTCTTGACTGCCCTCGACCCTGGAGACTGGTTGGTAGCGTTGGACTTGCAGGACGCGTATTTCCACATCCCCGTCCTGCCGGCCCACCGGCGTTACCTTCGGTTCACGGTAGGCCCCGAGCATTTTCAGTTCACCGTGCTCCCCTTTGGCCTTACCAGTGCCCTCGGGTGTTCACGAAAGTGATGGCGGTGGTCGCAGCTCATCTGCGCCGGGCAGGGGTTTCAGTCTTCCCCTACCTCGACGACTGGCTGCTGAAGGCGGGCTCGTCCCCGGCAGTCGTCTCCCACCTCCAGACTACGGCCGAACTCCTGCACTCGCTGGGGTTCTCCATCAATGTGCCGAAGTCGCATCTGATTCCTTCTCCACAGCTCCTTTTCATCGGAGCAGTTCTGGACACGACGCAGTTTCGGGCCTATCCTCCCCAACGGCGAGTCCGGGATATTCAGGCTATGATTCCGATCTTTCGGCCTTTATCCTGGGTTTCGGTAAGGATGACCCTGAGGCTGCTGGGCCTCATGGCCTCCTGCATCCTGCTGGTCAATCATGCCAGATGGCATATGCGGGCTCTGCAGTGGGACCTGAAGTTCCAGTGGGCGCAGCACCAGGGCAACCTGTCCGATCACGTCCAGATCTCGGAGGGGACTGCAAAACAGTTGCAGTGGTGGCTCTCGAACCGGCAATGGGTCATGGGCAGATCCCTCTCCCTTCCCCAGCCAGAGCATACAGTTGTGACGGACGCGTCCCTTCTGGGATGGGGCGGTCACATGGGAGAGGCGGAGATCAGAGGCCTCTGGTCTCCGGCGGAGTCCCGGCTCCATATCAACCTTCTGGAGCTCCGGGCGATCCGGCTTGCACTCAAGGCATTCCTTCCCTCTGTCAAAGGGAAGGTAGTGCAGGTGTTCACAGACAACACCACCGCCATGTGGTACTGCAACAAACAGGGCGGGGTGGGGTCTTGGACCCTTTGTCAGGAGGCTCTGCGCCTCTGGACATGGCTGGAACATCAGGGCATGTTCCTGATGGTTCAACACCTGGCAGGTTCTCTGAACGCCAGGGCGGACGAACTCAGCCGCAGGTGCATGATGGATCACGAATGGCGTCTTCACTCGGAAGTGGCGCAAGGACTCTTTCTACAGTGGGGAGAGCCTTGGTTAGATCTATTCGCCACCGAAGAGAACGCGCAATGTCATCAGTTCTGCGCGTTGGAATTTCCAAGGCGGCACTCGCTCGGCGACGCTTTTCGTCGCGAGTGGAGTTGCGGTCTGTTGTACGCCTTTCCGCCTATACCACTTCTACCCAGAGTGTTGAAGAAGATTCGGCACGACCGGGCCCAAGTCATTCTTGTGGCTCCGGACTGGGCTCGAAGAGTTTGGTATCCCGAGCTACTCAATATGAGCATAGATCCCCGATCCGTCTGCCTCTTCGGGAGGATCTTCTGTCGCAGCAGCAGGGGACGGTCCTCCACCCGAACCTGTCCAGTCTACACCTGCTTGCGTGGAGATTGAGCGGCGGCAGTTGATTCCTTTCGACTTGCCTCCCGAAGTTTGTGATGTGATTCTGGCAGCCAGGCGTCCCTCCACTAAGGTGGTATACGCCTGCAGGTGGAACAAATTTGTGGCATGGTGCACAGCAAAGGCTGTGGATCCCCTTTCTGCCCCTCTTTCTGAGGTCCTTCTGTTCCTTCTCTCTCTGGCCCAACAGGGTTCTGCCCTGGGTACCATCAAGGGTTATCTTTGTGCTATCTCGGCCTTCCTCAGGCTCCCTGATCAGCCCTCCCTTTTCAAGTCCCCTGTTGTTAACAGGTTCTTAAAAGGCATTACTCACCTCTTCCCTCCTGTTCCGTTTGTAATGCCTCAGTGGGACTTGAACTTGGTTCTTACCTTTTTAATGTGCGCTCCCTTTGAGCCTCTGCATAACTGTCCTCTTCGTCTTCTGACTCTAAAGGCAGCCTTTCTGGTGGCCATCACCTCCGCTCGGCGGGTGAGTGAGCTCCAGGCTCTTTCTTGCAAACCTCCCTTTCTGTCTGTTCATCCAGACAAGGTTGTTCTTCGGACGCGTCCGTCCTTCTTGCCAAAGGTGGTTACTGCTTTCCACATTGGGCAGACCATCACTTTGCCCACCTTCTTTCCGCCTCCGCATCCTTCCAGAGAGGAAGAGAGGCTCCACCGTCTGGACCCAAAACGTGCGCTCTCCTTCTATATCGACCGCACGAAACACTTCCGGGTGGATGACCAGCTCTTTGTTGGCTACGTGGGCGCCAAAAAGGTCGGGCGGTGCACAAGAGGACCATCTCCCGCTGGGTTACCTTGTGCATCAAGACCTGCTATTCTTTGGCTAAGAAGGAGCCTCCTGTTGGGCTGCGTGCCCATTCCACCAGGGCAACGGCTGCTACCACGGCCTTGGGCCGCGGTGTTCCGCTGCCGGTTATCTGTCAGGCAGCTACGTGGGCCTCGCTGCACACGTTTACTAAGCATTACTGCCTTGACAGTCAGGTCCGGAGGGACGGCTTCTTTGGCCGTTCTGTCCTCCAGGACTTCCTTGTCTGATCTTTGTTCGCAGACCCACCACCGGGGTTGGTATTGCTGGGGTATCTATTCTAAGGTAAGGAATCTATCACTAACGTGTCTCTTTCAGATGCACAAGTTACTAACTTGTGTAACGATATATCTGTAAGAGACAGTAGTTAGTGATAGATTCCTTACCGCCCTCCCATCCTCCCCGTTCTGCGAACTGATTTCTAGGGTTAAGGACATCCCTTTCAGGGCCCTAGTATTTTTCAGACACCTGTGTCAGCTTCTTGCATGGCTCTGCGTTCCTGGCGCGGAAAGTCGTGTACAGAACTGACGTCAGCGCGCAGGGGCGGCGTCTAAGTACTGCCCGCGACGTCATCCCGGCGATCACGACGCCGACGACGGACGCGGAGCCGCACGACGCCGCCTACCGACGCGCAAGGGTACTGCTACGCAAAACTTTCCGGATCCAGCCTGACGCCTGGGGATATTCTAAGGTAAGGAATCTATCACTAACTACTGTCTCTTACAGATATATCGTTACACAAGTTAGTAACTTGTGCTTACTGCTCTGTAGTGCCGCACACTGGTTCTTAAATGAACCCCTTACATCTAGTATGACACCCAGGTATTTGTACTCTAAAACTGATTCCAACACTGTCCCGTCTATGCTCAATGTTGGTCGTGCTGCTTTACCCCTTGACACCAACATGGTTTTTGTCTTCTTTAAGTTGACCTTTAACCTGTGGGATGAGGCATAAAGAGCAGTTTCACTAATTAACCGCTGCAGCCCCACCTTTGTATAACTCAGTAGCACACTATCATCGGCGTACAATAAGTGGGAGACCTTGAAGCCAGCCACCAACGGAGAGTGTGAGTTAATGCTATTCAAACCTAAAGAGATTTCAGCAAGATAGAGATTGAACAAGATTGGAGACAAGACACAACCTTGTTTCAAACCATTTGTTGTTAATATATTTTTTTGAAACTGTTGTGCCCCTGGCCCAACCTTACTCTCGTCCAGGTATTTGTATACAGCAGTTGGATCACTCAGGAGTTTAGGTGCTATTCCCAATTTCGATAACTTATCCCAAAGAATATGCCTTTGCACTGTGTCAAAGGCAGAGCAAAAATCAATAAAACACAAATGAAGATTCAATGAGCGGCGCCTTGCCAGTTCAATTGAAAGTGCTAACATTTGAATGTTAATTGTAGTACTTATGCCTTTAATAAACCCAGTCTTATTTATCGGCAACAAATTTTTGGAAGCCACCCACGCAGTTAGCTCTGCCAACAGGCATTTAGCAAAAAACTTTGCCTCACAATCCATTAAGGCTATTAGCCTATAATTGGCAGGGTCCGTGGCTTTACCGGCTTTGTAGATCGGGGCCAGAATTGAGCCCCTCCATTTATCTGGAATTTCTTCACTCACCAGAATATGATTAAATAATATCTCCTCCGCAATGCCCCGATTGGATACATTGTTTGAAATTGTCCCATTTGGCTGCTTCTGCTCCGCCGTGCTTCCACAGGCGCGCCTCTCGTTCTCCCTGAGCGCGTCACAAGAGTTTTTGAATGGGAACTTTGGGAGCTCCGGAACTTATGGGAGCTTTTGTTCTATATGTCTACCCTGCCAACTCATCCAGGGATTTGGTGGCGTTGCTGGCGTTGGTGTATCCCTATTGTCCTGGAATAGAGCGATTTTTCTTCCGTTGTCAGCAGTATTGGCACAATTGACAATGTTGGCAGGAGTGGAGTAGGTATAGGCTGATCTTAGACTACTCTGAGTCTGGGTCAAAACTTTTTACCCGGTGCTCCCTCTTCCACGGCTAATACTGCGACACCTCTGTTGGAATTTTGCTCTTCCTTGCCTCCATTCCCTCCTTTCACCAACTCTACCTCGTAGCTTTTTCCACACTTTGGCTCCTGCCCCGCTGGTCCTTCTTGACCAGGGTTGAAACTGGTTTGTGCACTCTTGCTGTACGTTGCAAGTTATATTTTGAAGCCTGTACTAGGTGTATGCAGAGGGCAGACGGGGAAAGTAAAAGGGAGCAAAGGAAATACTACCACCTCCTGTTGCTACAGCCCCCTAGGCCGGCATTGAGAGATAGAGGGGGGAGTGAGCAGGGCACTCTGATGAGCCGCAAGCTGCACCCAACCTAGTTGGGCCGCTTCCGTGCGCTCACCGGGCTCACACTCAGCGGCCGCGCCTAATGGCGGCCGCGCTCACTACTCCCCATTGCCAATCTCAGCCACTCTACTGCCACCTTACCGCTTATGGTTCTCCCATGCGGGGGGCCTACCGCAACTTTTTTCGGAGCTTTTTCTGAGCTCCGCTGCTCTGCTCTTGCTGCTTTGCTTCCGTCTGCTACCGCTACCGTCACCACGAAAACCTGGACCGGATCGATCAAAGTGTCAAATTGGTTGAAATTGCCAAGACTTGTTAGCAGTTAGAGAAAATGCTTTGATTTATGATCACTTGTAAAATCCATATCTCTGGAACCCTCAATTGGATCTTTTTCGTTCTAGTGTCAAAATTCTTTTACAAATACGGTCTATTTTTATAAATTGGTGTCAGATTTCTTGTGTTGATTTCTTCTAAAATTGTTTCGGTGCTTTTTAAATATTTTACACTTGTTCCTCTGTGTAAGCCTTGCTGTTCAGTGCCAAAGCTGCCCAGGATTATGGTGAGGGTTTAACAGACCAAACCTAAGGGTCCTAAAAGGGTTGGTAAGTTTATTACATGTTGAGATTGCACAACCACACCATATAATACACCCCAGTTTCTCACATTGTACTAGACTACTATACTCTTATTCACCCTGGACCCCAAGCTTGGGCCTCAATGATTTGTGCATTCAGGCTTGTGCTCTGGTATGGCTATGTGTTCAGTAATCTAGGATTTAAATAGGGCTGGCGTAGAATTGGAGAGCGTGAACTGTCTAGATGTAGCAGGACCAGATCTTAAAGGGCATCTCGGACAATTTCAGGTGAACTGGATGGTTTTCTAGTCCTGAGCCAGTGAATCCGATTTAATATCTATTTTGGTGAAGGTGTTCACGTTTTTTGTTGTTTGCAGTTCCTGGTAAAGTCAACAGCTTTGACAGTGGTGACAAGGGATGGTGTAATTTCGTATGGTTAGCATTATTCCATTATGTTAGGTTGCTCGAATGCTGGAATATAAATTTATCCTATCCAGTTTTGAAATTGTACGGATGGTTGTCAGCCTACTAATGTCAGAGAGAGAGAATGCTGTGCCTGTATCCCCAGCAGCAACATTTGATAATGTACCCCTGTCACAGTATTCCTAATAAAGGCATAGCTTGAAAGCTAGGGGGTTGTTTGATAACTCCTCACTGATGATGTGACTGAGATCCAGCTCGAAACCATTTATACAGGTGCTCCACGTGTGCAGCAAGCATTTACACCCACTTTTTATGCCCTGTGATAATTTCATGTCACAGAAGGGATATATAGATGTTTGCACAACATTTTCCCTGAATCCCTTATTGTTGCATACCGAGGTATGTATGTAGGGAAACACAGAGCAGCATTTCGACCCACTGCTCATTTTGCCTTCTGCACTCTTTCAGTTCATGTGCCAACTCTGAGAGGTAACATATGGGTTATAGAGCACATATATTATATAAATTAAATGCAGAGTCCTCATCTGTGCTGGTTATGTGATTTGGCCCCTCGTGCCCATATAGTAAAATGTCCACATTTCTGGCTGTCTTTCTGTACTAGAGATATCACAGTTTCATTTAAGGCCTCTCTCTACTAACAGACCAGTACAAAATTTCAAAGTTTTATTTTTCTTGCGATGTTTGTATAGATAAAAAAAAAAAAACAGCTATGCAAAAATGTGAGGGTTGTGAAGTTGCACACAAGTATTGCTTTTACTTAAAAATCAGACATCTGATGGATACTTCTCAAACAATATGACTACGATGTGTACATGAATAAACGTGGAAGAATGAGATATCGCCTTCTCTTTGAGAAGCATTGATGCTCTGGGATTGAGCTCAACAGCATGGGATCTAGCTAGTCACAAACCATCAGACCCTCTCTCTGAACACCAGGTCCGACAGCTTCAGTGTCATATTGCCGATCACAACTGGTGCCTCCATCCAGTGGTCAGTGTATCTTTGCCCTGTGGACCACAATTCAGGTGGAGCTCTTTGCCACTTATAACCATACTTATTGGCAGCAGTTCTGTGTCTCTGGAGGGATCCATGGGCGACGCATTTCAGGTGAGGTGGAGATCTGAAAGCGACTGTAGTTATAGATTCCTTACCTTAGAATTACCCCCAGGCATCAGATTGGATCCGGAGAAATTTGTTCTTAGCAGTACCCCTGTAGGTGGCGTCTGTCAACTCCGCATCCGGCGTTGTGGTTGCTGGGATGATGTCACGGTGCCTCCTTAGACGCCGCCCCTGCACGCTGACATCAGTTCTTCCTTTTCCGCGCCAGCCAGCGCAGATCCGGAGAGAGCGTGCCCCTTAGTCACTTTTTGACTAACTCTATTTCGACTTTTGTCAACATCTGTTTTGAGTCTTATGACTCCTGGTGCACGAGGGATGTCCAGTCGGCCCAGTTTTAAGCCCTGTGACTCCTGTCAGAAGTTTGTTGGTCACCGATCCGCACCTCGTGTGCCTTTGGTCCCTGGAACGCGACCACGACCCAAAGTCGTGCTCCGACTGATGGGCCCTGAACCCGAAGTCTTTGCGGGAGCGTTCCCGAAAGCTTTTGGAGGCCCGGCAGTCCGCTTCGCGCCGTTCGAGGTCCCGGTCAAGGGTAAGGTCGCGGAGCCATCACCATTCGTCATCGATTTCTTCGCACTCATCGGGTAAGTCGAAGCACAAGAAGAAGGCGAAGAAGCATCGTCGCTCTACGCCTTCTCCCCATCTGTTTGCCAACGCGATGCGGGACCCGGAGCATCACTGCTCTCCGGCTCCGTCCTCTGAGCCCGCTGGGATGACGCCGCGCCTCCCTCCCTCTCCGGGAGCCGGAGCGTCCCCTGCCCAGCTTCGGGCATTTTACGAAGCCCTCCACTCCATCTTTGGGCAGCCCGACTCCGCAGGCGCGCCTTTGGGCCCCGCGGACTCTGCTGGGGGCTCTAGGCCTTCAATGCCGGCAGCTCCGGCCTCGGCGCCGCAGGGCCCCCATGGAGCCAGGTTTGGATCCGGATCGGCGCCGGTCAACCTCACGGTACCTTCCCCGGCACCGATTCCAGTGGCGACAATGCCGGCTGCACCCCCAGCCGGCGTCGTCCCCAGCCTCACCTCCCACTTGGACACGGCACCGGACCGACGTCGACTGACACCGGTACCGGCGCCGGAGGGTACTTTTGTACTGCTGTTCTTTCCTGGCGTTCCCTACCGCCCTGACTGGCTGCCAGAGGAGGGTGAGGAGGACTGGGAGGGGTCTGTTGACCCTCTAGCAGACCAGCTGGAAGAGCAGGACTGGAGAGCGGAGTTTGGTGATGCCAGTGGTCTCTATACCTCCCCAGACCTTGGTATGCTTTCTCCCCCTACCGTGGCTATGGAGGAGGGAGCTTCCTACGCTGTGGTGTTGCGTAGGGCGGCTGAGCCCTTGGGCCTTGAGCTTCCTACGGTGGCAGTCAGGACTAACCTCCTGACTGAGGTGCTTCAGTCGGCAGCAGCCTCTTCGGAGCCCCTTCTGCCTTTCAATGAGGCCCTCACTGACATTCTTCTGGGCACTTGGTCCAAGTCCAGCACAGGGGCTCCTGTGGACAGGATGATTGTCCAACGCCACCGCCCTGGGTGACCCACTTTTCCTCTCCCAACACCCTACCCCCAAGAGCTTGGTGGTCCAAGCCTCAACCTCAAAAGGCGCATTCCCTACAGCTCCCCCAGATGGAGAATCCAAGAAGCTGGACCATCTTGGGAAGAAGAGGTTTTCTTCCGCCAGCTTAGGACTGCAGTCGGTGAACACTGCATGTCTCTTGGGTCGTTACACACACACTGTGTGGGACAAGGTTGCGCAAGTGCTGCCACAGTTTACGGAGGAGGCCTGGGCCGTGCTCACCCGCGCTGTCGTAGAGGGTAGAGACGCAGCAAAGTTCACCATCCGGTGTGGGCTGGATACCGCCGACTCGCTGGGTAGAACGATTTCAACGTCAGTAGCCCTGAGCCGCTATGCCTGGCTGAGGTCCACTGGCTTCTCTGGGGATGTCCAATCAACCCTTTTGGACATTCCTTTTGATGGCCGTCGCCTGTTTGGTGACAAGACGGACAACGCGCTTGAGCGTTTCAAGGACTCCAGGGCTACGGTCAGATCCTTGGACCTCGCTGCCACCTCTCGCCCCATGCAGTCTGCCTTTCGTGGCTACGGAAGGGGTGCCCCACCACGTTCCACCCAGATCCACAGGCCTGCGCATGCTACCCAGCCTCTGCGCGGCCTGGGATGTGGGACCCAGCGTCGTGGGTTTGGGGGCCAGCGGGTGGGCCAGTCCACCAATGCCCCCCCTGCAGCAGCCTCCAAACCTTCCTAGTCCGACCTTTCAGGGCCACCAGTTGCCAGTGGGCGGCAGGATCCGCCATCACCTCCAATGGCGCAACATCACGTCGGACAGGTGGGTTTTGCAAATAGTCCGAAGGGGCTACTCTCTCCCCTTCGAGACTACCCCTCCCCTTCGAGACTACCCCTCCCTCCATGCCACCAACACTCCATCGCATGTCGGAGGATCATCTGGCCCTTCTCTGCCAGGAAGTTACGGCTCTCTTGGCCAAGGAAGCCATCAAACGTGCCCCTTTGCCAGAAGTAGGTCGTGGTTGCTACTCCCACTACCTCCTGAGGATGGGGCAGAGGAAGGAGGGGTGAGGGACTGCTGGATGACGGACACTGCTGCCGTCAGCGAGGAGGCCAGGGCCTGATTAGATCTCTGAAGGGCAGACATGTCTGATGAGATGCCCTCCATGTATGACACCAATTGTGTCAAAAGACTGGTATGTGCATGGAGGACATTCGGCATGGATGTCTGCCCCACATGGATCTGCTTCAGCATATCCACGGCCTCCACACTCAGGGCACCAGTGGGAACTGTTGCAGGGGGTGCGGTGCCGGCTTGAAGGAGACATGCTCCCTAACACGGGAGCGTCCACAGACACTGTGAATGGGAGCAGCTGTGAGGGTGGAGATGTCGGTGGTGGTGCTGCCAGAAATAGGTCGTGGTTGCTACTCCCACTACTTTCTGGTACCCAAGAAGGACAAAGGCCTGCGTCCTATCTTGGACCTCAGGGACGTCAACCGCTTCCTCTGGAAGGAGTAGTTCAAAATGCTAACCTTGGCTCAGGTCTGGTCTGCCCTCGATCCTGGAGACTGGATGGAGGCGTTGGACTTGCAGGACGTTTATTTTCACATCCCCGTCCTGCCTGCCCACCGGCGTTACCTACTGTTCACGGAAGGCCATGAGCATTTTCAGTTTACCGTGTTCCCCTTTGGCCTTACCAGCACCCCTCGGGTATTTGTGAAAGTGATGGCGGTGGTCGCAGCTCATCTGCGCAGATCAGGGATTCCAGTCTTCCCTTATCTTGACGACTGGCTATTGAAGGCGGGTTCGCCCCAGGCTGTCGTCTCCCCCCTCCAGACTACGGCGGACCTCCTGCATTCACTGGGGTTCACTATCAACGTGCCAAAGTCACCCCTGACTCCTTCTCAGAAGCTCCTTTTCATCAGAGCAGTTCTGGATACAGCGCAGTTTCGGGCCTATCCTCCCGAGCAGCGAGTCTGGGATATTCGGGCTATGATACTGATGTTTCAGCCTCTATCCCGGATTTTGGTGAGATTGACTCTGAGGCTGCTGGGCCTCATGGCCTCCTGCATCCTGGTGGTGGATTATGCCAGGTGGCGTATGTGGGCTCTGCAGTGGGACCTGAAGTTCCAGTGGGCGCAGCATCAGGGGAATCTTTCCGATGTCGTCCAGATCTCGGAGGGGACTGCACGTCGGCTGCAGTGGTGGCTCTAGAAACAGGATTGGGTCAACGGCAGATCCCTCGCCCTTCCCCCAACCAGAGTTCACAGTGGTGACAGATGCGTCACTCCTGGGATGGGGCGGCCACATGGGAGAGGCGGAGATCAGAGGCCTATGGTTTCTGGCTGAGTCTGGGCTCCACATCAACCTTCTGGAGCTTCGGGCGATTCATTTTGCACTGAAGGCATTCCTTCCTTCTGTCAAGGGAAGAGTAGTGCAGGTGTTCACGGACAACACAGTCGGCATGTGGTACTTCAACAAACAGGGCGGGGTGGGGTTGTGGACCCTGTGTCAAGAGGCCCTTCGCCTTTGGACATGGCTGGAACATCAGGGCATAGCTCTGGTGGTTCAACACCTGGCAGGTTCCCTGAACGCCAGGGCAGACTATCTCAGCCACCGGTGCATCACGAATGGCGTCTTCACTCGGAGGTGGTGCAAGGTCTCTTTCAGCTATGGGGAAAGCCTTGGTTAGATCTATTTGCCACCGAAGAGAATGCACAATGTCAGCAGTTCTGCGTGTTGGAGTTTCCAAGACGGCACTCGCTTGGTGACGCCTTTCGGCGCGAGTGGAATTGCGGCCTCCTGTACCACTTCTACCCAGAGTGCTGAAGAAGATCAAGTGCGACCGGGCCCAAGTCATTCTTGTGGCTCCGGACTGGGCAGGAAGTCTGGTACCCCGAGCTCTTGAACATGGCCATCGATCCTCTGATCAAACTGCCTCTTCGGGAGGATCTTCTGTCGCAGCAGCAGGGGACGCTTCTCCACCCGAACCTGTCCAGCCTCCACCTCCTTGCGTGGAGATTGAGCGGCGACAGTTGACAGCTTATGACCTTCCTCCCGAAGTCTGTAATGTCATCTTGGCAGTCAGGCGTCCCTCCACTAAAACGGTATATGCCTGTTGATGGAACAAATTTGTGGTTTGGTGCAAGGCTGTGGTTCTCCTCTTCATTCTTTCTTTGGCCCAGCAGGGCTCTGCTCTGGGCACTCTTAAAGGCTATCTTTCGGCCACTTCTGTCTTTCTTCGCCTTCCTGATCAGCCTTCTCTTTTCAAGTCCCCCATTGTTAACAGATTTCTGAAGGGCATTACTCAACTCTTTCCTCCTTCTCCTTTCGTAATGCCCCAGTGGGACTTGAACCTTGTCCTCACTTATCTTATGTGTGCTCCCTTTGAGCCACTACATAATTGTCCTCTTCCTCTTCTTACTTTGAAGACTGCTGTGCTTGCCATCACCTCTGCTCGCAGGGTGAGTGAGCTTCAGGCCTCATCTTCCAAACCTCCCTTTCTTGCTGTCCATCCGGACAAAGTAGTCCTCCCGACTAGGCCTTTTTTTCTGCCCAAAGGGGTTACCTCTTTCCACATAGGTCAGACCATCACATTGCCCACCTTCTTCCCGCCTCTGCACCCTTCCAAAGAGGAGAGACTCCACCGTCTGGACCCAAAATATGTGTGGTCTTTCTACCTTGACCGCACAAAAGTCTTCCGGGTGGACGATCAACTCTTCGTTGGTTATGTGGGTGCTAAGAAAGGTCGGGTAGTGCACAAACGTACCATCTCTCGATGGGTTGTTCTATGCATTAAGATCTGCTATTCTTTGGCTAAAATGGAACCTCCAGTGGGACTGGGCGCCCACTCTACCAGGGCGACGGGAAGCACTACTGCTTTGGGACGTGGAATTCCCTTACTTGACATCTGTCAGGCAGCCACGTGGGCATCCTTGCACACGTTTACTAAGCATTACTGCCTGGACAGCCAAGTCTGGAGAGACTGCTTTTTCGGCCGTTCTGTTCTCCAGGACTTCCTGGTGTGAACTTAGTTCGCAGACCCACCTCCGGGGTTGGCATTGCTGGGGTATCTATTCTAAGGTAAGGAATCTATAACTACAGTCTCTTTCAGATGAACAAGTTACTTACCTTGGGTAACAGTGTGTTCGAGGCATGTGAGCTGTAGATCACATGCTATGCATAGAGCGCCATCTAGTGTTGGGTCCGGATGTTTGCACTTTGTTTTTGTTCGAAGAAGTCTTTCCAGTCACGAGGTAGGTGACTCCTCCTTTCGGTGATAGTGCGCATGGGCATCGACTCCATCCTTAGATTTTTTTTTTCCCGCCATCGGGTTCGGATGTGTATTGCTGCGCTCCGGTTCGGCACCGTTTCTTGGACCCCTTCGACGCGCAATACATGCCCTCGACGGTATTGTTATCGATCGCGGTTCCCCATTCGTCGCGTATCGTCTCAACTTTAACATCTTCGATCGGAAAACTCGTGGAAGGCCATCGGGCCTACCCGCGCCGACCGCTCTAGCAGTCAATGGAACGGACACCCTTCAAGTTATGTCCCGGGTGTCGTGCTAAATTTCCTCTGTCTATCCCCGGAACACAACGCGAGAGACTGCGACTCGTGCCGATCATTCTGATCGAAAAAGACTCTTCGTGATCGTCGGGCTCGACGTCACGAGATGCAATAGCAAAGCTGCTCCGCACCGGACATCTTCGGAGAAGATTCCGACTCCGAACATCATGCCCAAGGAGCCGAAGAAGAAGAGCACTTCTCTGTGTCCGAAGCCGACTCAGACATTGAAGAACAGGAGCAGGTTACTCCGGGTCAGCGTACCGTGAGTAAAGACAACCCCTTGCACCCCCAAAAAACCTAAGACAAAGGCTTCGGTCCCTCCTCTGCCTTCAGGCCAAGGTCGGCACCGACAAAAAGTTTCCGACGCCCCGCCCTTGGGCCCGGCTCCGAAACATAAAGAAAAGCCTTCCGGTTCGGGCTCGAACCGACCCCCATCTCAGTGCCAACCCGACACCTTCGGCATCGAAACACAAGTCCAAGCCGACACCACCGGCGCCGAAAGGCTCGGAGCCGAAACCTTCGACGCCGAAACAGGCAACCAAGGATAAAGAGACTCCGTTGAAACTGCCTCGGTCCGATCACTCTATTTCGGATCCGAAGCAGAAAAAGTTGGTGATTCACCCTGATACAGGGCATATTCAGGCCTCTCTACCAAAAAAGAGAAAATTAGACCTACCAGAGGACTACCACATTCCTTTAAAGAAGACAAGTGTGGGTACTAACCCTTCTCCTTCTCACATCCCACCTACTTCTCCTATTAATCCCAATTTACTTATTTCACCTGAAAATTCACCACCACCACCAACTTCACCTAACCCACAAGATGATGGGTATGGAGATGGGGATGACAATCGAGATCACCCACTGGACACTGATCCTTGGCAGGATTATCACACTGATCCAGATCAAGATAATGATCTAGATTTGTACCCCTCCAGACCCTCCCTGCCAGATGACAACATTGGATACGTTGAGCTCCTTAATAGGGCTGCTCAATATCACGGGGTGGAGTTGCATTCAGAACAATTAGAGCAGGATTTTCTCTTTGAGACCCTTGGCTCCTCTCACAGTCACTCATACATTACCCATGCTCAAAGGCATGTTAAAACACACTGATGACATTTTCAAAGACCCTGTCGGGGCAAGAATTATTACTCCTAGGGTGGAGAAAAAATATAAGCCTGCACCCACCGACCGAACATACATCAAAGGTCAATTACCTTTAGACTCTCTTGTAGTCTCTAATGCTCGCAAGAGAGCCAACTCCCAAACGTCAGGTGAAGCTCCTCCTCCAGATAAGGAGTCCAAGCTCATTGACGCCTCAGGCAAAAGACTAGCTTCACAAGCAGCTAACCATTGGCGTATTGCCAATACTCAAGCTTTGTTGTCTCCTTATGACAGGGCTCACTATGATGAGTTAGAGAAATTCATGCAGTTCTTACCCGACGAACACAAGACTAAGGATCTTATTCAAGAGGGTAAGCTCATTACAAATTCCTCTATCAGGTGTGCCCTAAATGCGGCAGACACAGCAGCACGTACAATTAACACTAGTGCACTCTTACGAAGGCATGCTTAGTTGAGAATTTCAGGGTTTAAACCTGAAGTACAAACCTCCATCCTCAACCAACCCTTTGATAGGGAACATCTCTTTGGACCAGCAGTTGACACCTCGCTGGAAAAAATGAAAAAAGATACAGAGGTCGCAAAGTCCATGGGGGCTTTGCAGTCACCCACCAATAGAGGTTCCTTTCGCCGCTCCTTTTATAGGGGTGGCTCTAAAAACATATCCACAAAGACTACCTCCTCCTCTTACAAGGGTAATACTCCATCCCCCTCACCAAGAGGCTATTTCAGAGGATGTTTTAGAGGGAACAATGGTAAGGGAAGAAACAGAGGCCACTCCACACTCTCTTCCCCATCCAACAACAAACAGTGACTTCCATCCCGTACCCCCGATCATTCTACTCCTGTCGTGGGACGTCTCTCCCAATTTCTCCCTGTCTGGAACTCCATCACTTCAGACAAATGGGTACTGCAAATTATCCAATATGGTTACTGCTTGGAACTTACAGCCAATCCCCCAAATATCCTTCCAAGACCACATGCAATGTCACCGGAACATCTCTCACTCTTAAAGCAAGAGGTTCTCTCTCTCTCCTAGAAAAACAAGCTATAGAACCAGTCCCATTACAATACCAAAGGACCGGGGTATACTCCCTGTACTTCTTAATTCCCAAGAAGGATGGCTCTTTAAGACCTATATTAGACCTCAGACAACTAAATCTCTACATCCAATCAGACCACTTTCACATGGTTACACTTCAACAGGTTCTCCCGCTCCTTAAGCAAGGTGACTTTCTGTCCACTCTGGATCTAAAGGACGCCTATTTCCATATTCCCATTCACACCACTCACCGCAAATACCTCAGGTTTATGGTCAACAACCAACATTATCAATTCAAAGTCCTCCTATTCGGAGTAACTACAGCACCCAGGGTTTTCACAAAGTGTCTAGCAGTAGTCGCGGCTCATTTAAGAAGACAGCACATTCACGTCTTCCCCTATCTAGACGACTGGCTAATAAAAGCCAGCTCGCAACTGAGCTGCCTACGCCACACTCGAAAAACAGTCCAACTGCTTCATGACCTCGGGTTCACTGTAAACCTCACCAAGTCTCATCTCCAACCATCAAACACACAAGTGTATCTAGGAGCCACAATAGACACTCAGAAAGCTCTAGCGTGTCCCAACCCAGTCAGGATCTGCAACATGCAGACTCTAATATCAAAGTTTCAGCCTCAACACTCATTACCAGCTCGAGTGTTCATGCAACTGCTAGCAATGATGGCATCTTGCATTTTGATCGTTCCTTACGCAAGACTCAAAATGCGTCCCCTACAGGAATGCTTAGCACGTCAGTGGAACCAGGCTCAAGGTCAGTTATCAGATCTAGTGTTGGTGGATGGCCGCACCCATCGCTCTCTGCAGTGGTGGAACATACAAAACCTTTCCAAGGGACGGCCATTCGTCGACCCGGTTCCACAAATAGTGCTAACGGCAGACTCATCGCTCACTGGTTGGGGAGCTCATCTTCAAAAACATACCATACCATTCAGGTCATGTGGACTCGGCAACAGAAACAACTCCACATAAACCATCTAGAACTTCTAGCAATTTTTCTAGCATTTAAAGCCTTTCAACTTCATCTAGTAGGCAAAGTTGTCCTGATTCGCACAGACAACATGACAGCAATGTACTACATACAAAAACAGGGGGGGGACACGCTCTCTCAGCTATCCCAGAGCATCTGGAGATGGGCCATACCTCAAATATATCTCCTTGCAGAACACCTCCCAGGAGTAAACAACCAGATTGTAGATCTGCACCAAGAGTAACCAGATAAAGAAGATTGTAAATAAACACTGGCATCTAGTGGCTGACGAGATTGGGATTACTGAACCACCCATGCATGCCTTTAAGAAAGGCAAGAATGTGAGGGACTATGTGGTTCAATCACTATTACCTATAAAACCCAGGGATAATCAGCAGACCCTCTGGAATATGTCTCCAGTAAAAGGACATTACAAGTGCGGGCAATGTAAAGCCTGTGCCATGACCAGAGAACAGCAACAGTGTACTTACAACAACCATACACACAGGATGCAGAACCATACCAACTGTAACTCCAAGGGAGTCGTTTACGCAATAGCAGGCCCTTGTGAGTTCTGGTACATGGGTCAAACCATACAGAGAGTGAAGGCACGGCTACTGCAGCATTGCAGCAGGATACGCTGTAGGGCACAGGGAGCCCCCCTTGTGGAACACTTCACCACTTTCGGACACTCGGCTGAGAGCCTTAGGTGGTGGGTCATTGAACAGATCAAACCTAACCCAAGGGGAGGTAATTTTGCGAACACACTGAGTATCCCTGAGTGCAAATGGATACATATCTTTGATACTGTAACAAGGGGTTTGAACGAATACGAGGAGATTACCAGGCAAGTGGCAACCCTGAATAATGGCTAGACCCCACATTCTGCTGTGGGTGATTACAATTATTCCTTCTACACTGTATATATTTCCACTAGTCACTGTTGATATACAACACCCACCGCCACGTTGTTTCTGTAGCCTTCAAATGTTTTACCGCCACAGGGTATGATCATGTTTTATACCTATCAATGTATAATACTGTATGTAATTTTCTTCTTTCACTATTTATGGAATTCTATCAATCTCAGTCGTTTACACACTACATCAGGTCACTATGGCATGTTTAGTAGGCAGGTGGTAAACACTGAATAATGGCTAGACACCTCAGCCTTTTACACTGTATATATTCTCATCAGTCACTGTATATTAACCAGACCTACTGCAACATTGTTTCTGCAACCTTTCACTGTTTACTGCCATATGGTATGATCATGTTTTAATCATACGTTTAGCTGATGCATATAACATCGCAGATACCCCTGACGAAGGTCGCAGAAGACCGAAATGCATTGGGTGAATTTCAAGTGATGATTTGGAGGAATCGAGTTTCTATACATGCCTGTGAATAGGCCTGGATGGGCAATTCTTGAGCAATTAAAATGTATGAACATTTTGGAATCTCGTACCATTGACGTGATGGACAAGCATTGTAAAATTATTGGAATTAAAAAGGATTGAACTGTTGAAACATTACTGATTACGTGCATCAATTGAATCACAAGTGGTTAATAAGGCTGTGCAACTCCTTCGTGACTCGCTACCCGTGCGTCACAATTTCTGGATGTCTTTATTATGTGCCCCCGGGGCGGAGCACATTACGAGTGTATGCACGCCAAACAGTTAAAAAGGAATACAATGGACTTTACAAATATTGGAAGGGTGTGCTTCAGGTCTATTTTCAGATACAACTAACCATAGAAGAGCCATTTTTACAAATGCACCAAAACAGAGTGGTTCTAAGGACTAACCCCAAATTTTTACCTAAAGTCATTTCTGCCTTTCATATCCACCAATCTGTTGAGTTGCCTGTGTTCTTCCCTCAACCAGATTCAGTGGCAGAACGTGCTCTTCACACCTTAGATGTCAAAAGAGCATTACTTTACTATATAGAAAGGACGAAACCTTTCAGGAAAACCAAGCAACTTTTTGTTGCTTTTGCTCCACCACATAAAGGCAATCCAATATCAAAATCAAGTATTGCACGGTGAATAGTTAAGTGCATTCAAATATGCTACATCAAAGCTAAACGCACATTAATAATTCCCCCTAGAACGCATTCTACACGCAAAGTGGGGGCTTCTATGGCATTTTTAGGAAATATACCCACAGATGACATCTGCAAACCTGCAACATGGTCTACACCTCACACATTCACAAAACACTATTGTGTAGATGTGCTAGCAAGACAACAAGCTAGTGTGGGCCAGGCAGTTTTACCTACACTATTTCAGACCACTGCAACAGCTACAGGTTAGCCACTGCTTTGGGAGATAACTGCTATATAGTCTATGCATAGCATGTGATCTACAGCTCACATGCCTCGAACGGAAAATGTTACCACAGTATGCATCTGTTCTTGGCATGTAGAGCTGTATAATCTCATGCGCCCGCCTGCCTCCCTGGGAACCTATACCTGTTGCAGTACTATCTTACTTAGATGCAATAGACATGACATCGCTCTTTTACTACTCCTTACTAACTCCATCATCACCCTCCTACGGCAAAACAATCTAAGGATGGAGTCGATGCCCATGTGCGCTATCACCGAAAGGAGTCACCACCTACCTTGTGACTGGAAAGACTTCTTCGAACAAAAACAAAGTGCAATCATCCGGACCCAACACTAGATTACGATCTATGCATAGCATGAGATTCTACAGCTCTACATGCCAAGAACAGATGCATACTGTGGTGAGTAGCATTTTTCATCTGTAGAAGACTTATGTAGTTAGATGCCTTACCGCCCCACCCATCCTCCCCGTTCTGCGAACTGACTTCTTGGGATAGGGACTCCCTTCCAGGGCCCTAGTTTTGTGCACCAGTGGTCAGTGTCTTGCATGGCTCTGCGCTTCTAGTGTGGAAAGTCGTGTCAAGTAGACACCGCAACGTCATCCTGGCGACCACAACGCTGACGACGGATGTGTAGTCGATCGACCGCACCTACCAATGCGCAGGGGTACTGCTAAGAAATTTCTCCAGATCCAGTCTGACGCCTGGGGTTAATGCTAAGGTAAGGAATCTATAACTACATATGGCTCTTAAAGATGCATTCTTACCGAAGGTAAGTAACTTGTTCATTTCCACTTCACATATTTTGTCCTAAACAGTTTATTCCTCGAGTTCTGAGGTAGATTTGCTAGGGCCAGAACAAGGTCCTCTTCATTGCCCCAGATTGGCTAAGAAGGTTGTGGTACGCAAACCTCCTCCACATCTTCATGTATCCCCTGCTCCAGCTACTTCTGAGGGAATACCTCCTCTCCCAGTCAGATGGGAAGATATTGCACCCCAACCTCCGGAGCCTCCACCTTTATGCCTGGAGAGTGAGTGTGGACTCCTTAGCGCCCTCCAGCTGCCTCCATAGGTGTTTGACATTTTTGGCCCTACACCAAGACAGCCTCCTCTAGAAGGAGGAATAGATTTGTCACTTGTTGTGTGGAGCAGAACGTGGATCCCATGAAGGCTTACATGTTCAGAGGTCCTTCTTTTCTCGATCCTACTGACCCAGTAGGGCTGTGCTTTGGGCAATGTCAAGGGTTACATTTTTGACTTGTCAGCATTTCACTGCCTTCCAGACCAACCATCCCTCTTCAAATCCCCTATCATGATCAGGTTTTTGAAATGGTTGACTTGCATGTTCTCTTCAACTCTTTTGTGATACCTCAATGGGACTTGAACCTTGTTTTAGTTTTCAGATATGTTCTCTCATTGAGCCTCTCCACAATTGTCAGTTGCACCTGTTGATGTTCACGACAGTTATTCTAGTTGCTGTTACTTTGGCTAGGCGTGTTAGTGAATTGCAGGCACTGAGCGTATGCCCGACCTTCACATGCTTCTCTGCAGACAGATTGAGAGGGTCATGTCTAAGGACCTGCTCTTTGGCGGTTATACAGGCAGCAAAAAAAGTAAGACCGTCCAGAATAGGACTGTGCTCAGTTGAATAATACTCTGTGAAGATATGCTGTGCCCTAAACAGGAGGGAACCGTTGGAAGGAATCTGGGCTCACTCCACTAAAACAGAGACTTCTGTCGCATCACTCACCAGAGGAGGTCTTATTGCTGATATTTGTTCTACAGCGACATGAGCTTCTCTTCACATCTTTGTTAAGCAGACTGTTTGGATTCAGAGGTGAGAACGGATCACTCTTTAGCATGCTCGGGCTCCAGAATTTCCTCATTTCACCACTCCTTAAGACCCACCACCTATGAGAGGTACTGCTTTCAAATCTATTCAGTAGGCAGCAGGTAAGGAATCTGCCGTAGTAGGATCCATTAGAAGAAACTATTTTCCTGCAGATTCCTCACCAATCCAGGCTACTATCCCGTTCTGAAGGATGGTCATAGGCCACATTAAAAAATTTCCTTTGTAGATTGTTGCACTGAACTTCCTCAAACTGATAATTATTTACTCTTCTATGCTTCATAGGGCATGGAAAAAATAAATAGGGAATTGATTTAGCGGCACTGGGGTGGGCACTTTATAGTTCCACTGATGTATGGTGGTGTCCGTTCCTGTTCCGAGATGAGCCAGTGCCCCCTGCTGGCATGGGAGGTTTTTGTAAAGCTTTCCGAATCTAGTCTTGAGCTGGGAGATATTCAACAGATCAGGAATCTTTTTGAGCAATTTGTAAAGCGCATGGCTTCCCAAATAGCATTTCCCAGTGCTGCCAGAAAGACCTTCTGAAGACCAAAGTTGCACAGGGCAGTAAGAATCAAAATAGCCAGGTTTTAAGATGTTTTGGGAAAATCTCTTCCGAAGGGGTGAGGCGTATATGAGCAGGAAGAACGTTCCACAGAATGGGGCTAGATGTCTGAATGAGCAGCTGCCTGTCTTCCAATATTGAACTGTGGTACCCTGGCAAGTTTTTGGTTAGAAAATCGGGTTCTAGAAGGACAGAAAGGGCTAATCTCAGTGGGGTGTGGTCTGTGTCTTAGCTCTATAAAGAAACAAAGAGCCTTGAATGTAATGCGCTTCTCTGTAAGTAACCAGTGGAGATCTCGCAATCGGGAGGATACAGAAGTGTACTTAGGAATTTGAACTAAAAGGCGAGCGTCAGAATTCTGGATAGTTCGAAGCCTTACAAGCGACGCCTTAGTCAGTCCGAGACAGAGCACACTTGCATATTCCAGGATCAAAAATATGAGAACCTGGACCATGGTCTATTGGCCAAAAATTTGGAGAGCCCAAAGGTTTTTCTTCACACATCTTCAGTTGGCAAGTAGGACCTGCCACCCTATTAATCTGCTGATCAAACAAGTTTGTCACCCGGCCATATTTCAAGTTTTTTTACACTATGTTTGGGTAATGGAAGAGACCAAGTGGCTCTGGCCACCAGAGGGTCCCCAGAGGTTAGATTGGTACCCATCTATTAGAATCTCAGTTTTTTTTTTTTTTTTAACAATATTTTATTGATGTTGTTGTAAACATACAAAAAGATTGGAGCATCATACATAAAAAGGAGAAAAGAAGAACAACATAGCTATCACATTCATTTCAGATAGTTAGGATCAACCTTTTAAAGACAAAATAACAAAAAGAAGAGAAAACATCCCTAATCCAAAAGAAAGAGAAACTAAGAAAAAAGAACCAGGGGGTAAATAAAAAATATATATATTTACATATAGAGCATCAAGTCCAAATGAGGATATCCGTGCTGGGGTCCATTGTTACCAAACTATTGTAACCAATCTGTTATGGGAGCCCATAATTTTTGTCCCCTTTCTCGTCTACTGCGACCCTTTAGCCGATACACTGAGGATTCCAAATTGTATACAGCTAATGGGCGAGAGCGCCAACTACAGAAAGTGGGGGGATCTGAGTTAAGCCAGCTAGATGTGATACAGAGTCTTGTAACAGCCATTGCTATAAAAATAAATCCGATGACAGCAGTCGACCAGCTTTCGTCCATTCCCACCCCCAAGATCACCATTTCTGAAGAAATAGATCTAGGAAAATGTAGGATCGAGGACAAAAAGATTTCCAAATCCTGATAGAATGTCACTAGCTGAGGGCAAGAATAAAACATATGCACCGTATCTGCGAGTGGCTCGCCACATCTATTACAAGAACCACCCACACTCCCACCCCATTTAGCTACTTTTCCCGGTGTATAATACAAATCGAAGATAGACATAAAGTGTTGACTCCGAAGACTCCCAGATAGTAGAGTCCAGCTGGCTACCCCAAGTGACTCCTCCAGATTAATCCCTTCCTTCCCGAATTTCCTTACCCATTTATCATTCTGATAAGCTAGATCATCAGGGAGGGATTCCAAAAGTGACTGATAGATCACACTTATGCGGGATTTTCGACAGATTGATTCGACTAATTGTAATTTACCATACATTCCACCCTGACATTGCTTTTTCTTGTCCAGAAAGCTATGAATCTGGAGATATTTGAAAAATTCCCGCTTATCCAGACCGTACTTCTCCTGCAAGAAAGCAAAAGAAGCCAATTGATCTCCCTGGCCCAGATCCCCAACCGTATTGATCCCCAAGTTACTCCATCTTTGAGTGATCCGATCTTGAAAAATTAGAGGTAATATCCGAATAGCAGAGAGGGGTGTATAGTTATTGATCCGATGAATTTTAAACATCTTACAAACCTTCCGCCAGACCATATATGCCGCTTGCGTTACTTTGAATCGAGTTTTTTTTATAGTAACTGGGTTCTAAGACCGCTACTAGACAATACTTAGCTGCCTCCCCAACCCAATTTCATAAATGGTTGGCTGACATGCTACTGAGCAACGACTCCTATCCCCAGCCAGGAGTATCCCCATATGTTGTAGCATACAAGCCCAGTAATAGAACAAGAAATTGGGAATAGCCCAGCCCCCACGTATTCGAGGGAGAGGTAGCCATTTGGCCGCTCTCCTTGATCTGTGGTAGCTCCACATAAACCGAGAGCACATCCTCTCGATCTTGATAAACCACGCAACAGAGAACACCAGAGGAATAGTCCTGAAAAGATATAATATTTTAGGCAATACCATCATTTTAATAACATTACTCCGCCCGTACATGGACAAGTGCAGGTGGTCCAATCTTTCGAGTTTACGATTAGTTGCATCAATTATAGGGGCGATGTTAATGTCTGGGATTTGATCGACCTCTGCTATGAGTTTAATGCCCAGATACGTCACTGCTGAGTCGGTTGGAAGATCTGTAAGGAGCTCCCTGCCTGAATATAAAATCTGTGTTTTATCTACATTTAGCTTATAACCGGCAAACCGACCATAACGTTTTGCCAGCTCGATAACTGCCGGATATGCTGCCACTATATCCGCAGTAAGTACCGCAATGTCATCAGCATAAGCTAATACCTTATATTCAAAACCATTTGCAATTATAGGTTGGATATTATTACACCGTTCGAGTTGCTGCAGAAAGGGGTCAATATATAACGAGAACAAGAGGGGAGCAGGGGCATCCCTGCCTAGTACCCCTACTGATATTGATCGCCTGAGACTCCTGGCCGGAGATACGAACCCCCGCTACAGGTGAGATATATATAGCCTGGATTGCCTGAACAAATCCCTCCGCACATCCCCTTCCAGCGGAGGACGGACCACAGGAACCGCCAGGAGACCCTGTCAAACGCTTTTTCAGCATCCAACAGGATCATCCCGAGCGGAGACCCCGTGGCCCGCGCCCAGTCAAGAAGAGAAATGGCTCTCCGGACGTGATCAGTCGTAACCCGACCCGGAATAAACCCATGTTGTCGTAGGGAAACCAGTGGCGCAATGACACCCGCCAATCTAGTCGCCAAGATCTTAGAATAGATCTTCGAGTCAGCATTAATGAGTGAAATAGGCCTATATGATGAAGGACTTAGTGCTGGTTTCCCTTTCTTTTTAAATACAACAATGGTAGTTTTTCTCCACGAATCGGGAATCTGACCTTTCTGTGCCGATTGAAATAAAGATATTAGATCTACCCTTAAGACACTACGGAATAATCGAAAAAATTCCAGAGGGATCCCGTCCGGACCCACGGCTTTCCCGGCTGCAAGAGATATAATGGCTGTCTCTATTTCTTCCCATGAGATTGGGGCCTCAAGAAATGCATTTTGAGCTGTTGTAACTTTAGTAGTACAGAGATCCTGAAATACTCTCCCCCTGAAGACTGGTCCTAACTGCCCTCCTGCCCTGCGCTATCCTCTTCAGTATACAGCTGTTGATAAAAGTCTTGGAACACTTTCAGGACCCCTGTTGGGGAATCATAGCTTATTCCGGACTGATCTTGTATCTTGTCGATCCTGTGTGAAATCTCCCGCTGTTGCAATCGTTTGGCAAGTATTCTACCCGTATTTTCGCCCAATTCATATGCCTCGGTTCTAAATTGGGTATATTTGAGAGCAATCTCATCACTAAATTGCTGATGTATTTTGGACTTAATATTGGTGATAAGCTGCTGACATTCCGTAATATCCTGTCCCAGATGAATCCTTGACATTAAGCGTACCTCTGCCAGCCTAAGGTGCTCTGTCCACCCTCGCAACTGCTCCCTCAGTGTCTTACGCTTATGTCCTGAAAAATTAAGAGTCTCTCCCCGCGCTGCCGCTTTAAATGCGTCCCAGACCACACCATCTGGGGCCGACTTTCTATTAAATTCAAGAAATTCAACCATCCATTTGGCCATATACTGACAATAAGATTGGTCTAATAGCAATTTACGTTCGAAAGTCCAGGGGCGTGGTAATATCAGAGAACCCCTGCACGAAAATTCGGCAATTAAAGGATTATGGTCTGATATAATCCTGGGGGTATACGGATGCTCATTTCCTCTGCTTTCTGACAAGAAGCAAAAACATAATCCAGCCTGACCATCTTATTGTGAGGGGCTGAGTAGAAAGTATAGCCCAAATCCATTCGTTTATGTCTATACCAAAGATCGATTAGGCCATGCTCCCTAACCAGCCCTTGTAAAGCCTTAAAAGTCTGAATTTTCCGCCCAGAATATTGAAAATAACTCATCAAATCAAAATTACTCTCCAAATGGATGTTAAAATCCCCACAGAAAATTAGTGGTTGTGGCCACAGCGCAAGCTCCACACTCAAAAGTTTAAGATATCCGGATCATCCAGATTAGATCCGTAGACTGAACATATTGTATAAGAAACATTATTAATTACAAATTCGACAATCACCCATCGACCAAATTGGTCCTCCTTAACTCTACGACAAATCCCCATCCCACGCCTAGCGAGTACAGCCACACCCCTTATAGTAGTACTCTGACGTGTAAATGCTACAAGATCTAACCCACATTCCTTCAACCAGTTACTCTTACTACACGGTATATGGGTTTCTTGGAGACACAGAATATCAATCTGCATAAGCTGTACACATTTAGCCAAAAATCCCCGTTTCTTCCTGTCATTCAACCCTCAGATATTCCAGGAACATAATGAAATAGCTCCCCTACTAGCTGCCATTTAATGAATAATTGAGTTCCTCATTAGGCCTAAAGATTAGAAACATCTCAAAGATTCTGTCGGTAGTAAAATATTTCGCTAAACCAATGTGCTCATAGAAAAATAGTGAATAAAACAATAACAACAACATCTGTATCCTCCTACCCCCCCAGCCCTCCCCTCACCCTCACCACCCTCATCGCCAGCCCACCCTACCCACCCCTCACCCACCAAATAGGGCATATGGGACTGTAAGTCCCAGGTGATGCTGAACTAAACTACCCTTCCCCAACTATCTACCCCCCTCCAGGAGCTAGACGATACATCTCTTTACTCAACAATTAAATTTCTCATCATTTGATACCCAGCAAAACCCTCATACTGTACTCATAAGAGAAGAGGAAGAGGGAAAAAAGAGACTAGAGAAGGGAAAAAACAAAAAAAATAGAAGGCCGCCACACCCCATCAGACATACTATACTGAATTCTGCCATCATAATGAAGATGAGAATTCCTTAGCCTGGATCTCAGATTGGAAATAGTGGGTTTTCCCCTGATAAACCACCTTTAATTTAGCAGGATTAAGGAGATAAGCCTGTGCCCCCTTCGCCTGAAAGACTGGTATTAGTTGACGCAGAAGCCACCTCTTTTCGACAGTGGCCTGACAAAAGTCAGGCCTGACAAAGAAACTGCAGTCTTTCGCAGCTCTTTTCCTGTCCGGCCTCGCCAAGTCATACAGTGCCTCCCTTGCCAAAAAGTTGTTCAAACAAATTAAGATAGCCCGAGGGCGGTTATCCACTTGGCTTGTCCGTTGACGCTGATGAAAGGGAAACCGATGTGCCCGCTGGATTTGGACTTTCCAATCCCATTTCAGTTCTGGAAATGCCTCCTCAAATAGTTCAATTATAAACTGCCGGACATCTTCCGACTCTTTCCCTTCAGGGACACCAAGGATCCGCAGATTATTCCTCCTTGCTCTATTTTCCAAATCAGTAAGTTTCCAGACTGTATCATCTTTCATTCCTTTAATAATTTCCGTCAACTGCTTCTGTACAGCCAATTTGTCCTCTAACTGTGAGATCCGTGTCTCCGCTTCAGTAATTCTTACAGAAAAATCTGAGCATGTTTTCGCCATCCGGCGCATTGAGTTCTGCAATTTGCGACGTGCTCCTTGTGTCCTGGAGCTCTCTGCTCTGGTTTCAGCACGATGGGCCATAATGCTCTGATAAATTGTAGTCAGTGTGATACCTTCAAAGCCATCCGCACTATCATCAGTGACCGGCGGCAGAGCCGGGGCTACTCCTAGTGTATTTCCATTGCCGTTTAGCTGAGTAGAGAATGAATAATCCCAAGTTAATGGACCAGTTGCGCCATGATCTGAAAGGGTGCCTGGCTCTTTCAGCTTGCGAACTGTACCGGTCTGAGCTGAGGCGCTAGCTTCTTCCTCCCACTGTAAGCTGGTATCATCGCTTTCCTGCGCAGCCCAATCCCTCCCAGTACCATCATCCCCTAATTGGCTGGAATGATCTGAAAGGGAGAAAAAGTTATCCACAGACTCCTCTTCTCTAAGTGATACAGGAATGGATTCCGGGAAGGCGGCGGCACTAGGAGAGACCACTGTAGCCAGCTTTGACTGATCCAGAGTCAAAGAAACTCCATCTCCCAGAATGCACTGGTCCTGTACTAGTGCTGAACCCTTCAGTTCACCGGATTCATCCGCTGACGGTGCCTGGAAAATCGCATCAGACCTGCCCCCACTGACAGACATTAGATCTCCAGCCCCTGCTACTCCAGGATCAGACTCGTGAAGGGTGCCACTTATCTGCGGGGGTGCTGTCTGTTCACACACTGTTGATGGCCCAAGTAACAGCGCAGGAGCGGGATTCTTTCCACTTGTCTTTTCTACAGCCGGCAGGTCCTGCAGCTTCTTATTTTTGCCGGATTGTACTTTGAATAACGCGGGGACCGTCTGTCTCCCGCGGATCAAAGCACACCTTTTCTTTTCTTCCCGAGGATCGGGTGATCCCCCAGCTGCTATTATCAGTTTACCGCCCCTGGGTCCACCTCCATCAGGGCTGACCCGAGTCTGCTCCGGCCTGGCAGGACTGTCGGAGGTTGCCGGTAGTCCCCGGGTTTTCCCAGCCTTGATTGCAGCTTTGGGAGGCATCATAGGGCTATTGCTCCAGATTCCCAGGATCACCAGGCGGAATGGAGGTGGAGCCGCCCTGATCCAAAACCAGGACCGCCAAATCATCAGCAGAATAGCAAAGCCAAACACTGCTGGAGCCTGTTACAGACGATGCCGGTAGGTCCGTTTTTTCCCACAGCTGACAGCTCGAAGGGGGAGAGAAGTTGGGAGAGGGCTGAGGTCCGCTCACTCGGCCATAGTCACGGCCGCCATCTTGCCCCCAGGTGTTTCTAGAATCTCAGTCTTAATGACATTAAGTTTAAGGAAGTTGGTACCCCACCTAATGTGCATCGGCCACCAAACTTTCATCTGCAGCTGATTTGAAACCTGATTCTGGGGATAAGGAGATAACAATCTGAGTGCTCTCAGCATAAATGAATATGGACAGACCAAACTCTTTGTTAATATTTATGCCCGCTCTATTGCATACATTGTCAAACGTAGGGTTGAACGAAGAGCCCTGAGGAGCATCAAAAGATATAGGTCTTGTAGTGGAAGGATAAGATTTGGAGGCAACCTGAAAGGAATTCCTCTCCATAAATGAGGCGAACCATTGAACAGCCTTGTCGATGATACCATAATCTTTGTCTCCTAATCAGTAGCAGGTGGGCTACGGTATCTAAAGCGGCACACAAGTCAAGAAGAATGACCCTCTCCTGGGTCTCCCAGAGTTCTTCCGTAACCTCAAGGAGAACCAACTCCATTCTATGACAGGGGCAGAAGCCCGATTGAGAAGAGTGTAGGAGATTATGGAGCTCAAGGTACTCGAGTTGTTTATTGACACAATTTTCTAGAATGTAGGCCTGCAGCCGCGGGGGAGAGAAGAATCTTCAAGTAAGTAGAATATACAATAGAATTTCCAATAGAATGTTCTTTACCGAAGGGAAGTAGCTTTTGTTTGGTGGTCCTTTTATATTGCATTCTTCCCATTTTCAATTTTGTACGCAGTTGTAATTTGACATGCCTTTACATCCTGAGTTTTAAGTTGCCCGCGAATAAAAGCTAAGCTAGGTATGCTATAAATATCCTCGTAATTTACTGGCGCAACATGGCTTCACAGTACTACTAAGCAAAAGGCACATCTGGTTCGAACATCAACTAACATAAGTGCAAAAAGCTTCTCAAACGAAGTGAAGACCAAGAATCTAGAGCTTCGCATAAGTTCACTGATATAATTAAAAACGTAGAACACCTACAGTTAAAATCTCGTAAAGAAGACCATCTGAAAACTACTCCATTTCCCACCTCTGTAGCGTTACTTCCCTAACTAGTGCCTGTGAATGTTTCTTTCCAAGAGTCTGTCAGAGTAATCCCCTACTCTTGCAAAACTTTAATGTTTTTCAGTGTGCTAATTTTTTAGTGCTTGGTATGCAACATAGACAACTGATCTTATAACATTTAGTAGGAGTTTTTTTATATCATTTTTGTCATAGATTTTCTTTTTGTTGGGCTCACGACTGGAAATTTAGCTTCCTCTGTGCTGTGTATTTCTGCCTCTTAAATCAGCTGCAGCTAGGGTACAGTGATATATTCGTTGCTTGGCAAACGTTGCACAAGAATAACATTTTGACAGTTTGAGGTAAAGCGTATGGATTTTATCAGATGTATGCACTTGCATATTACAAATTTGTTATTTCAGTTTTACATGATTGGTTATCAACAAATTGTTTATTTTGACTATTTACATAACCTAACTATTAAATGTGTCGTAATACATTGAAAAAAATCTATTTAATCCTCTTATTGTTGATTGCTTGAAATGTCATGAATAGCTTATCTTTTTAGTAAGATTTTGTTTAACAGGACGAACTAGTGATGGTATGTTGCATACTTAGGTGAATATTGATATGACCCATTGATAAGTTCATGTGTGAAGCAATCTTTTAAGAGGCAAGTTTCAGTATGACTTGTATAGTTTGATGATGATGCCTAACATCTGGCATTTTATATATTCTATCCTAGGCAAAGAAAGGCACACTGAAAGAAAAGAAATATGAACAATTTTCTTTTCCAGATGGTGAGTGGATCTTCTACGAACCTTTTACCAAATGCAGATCTACATATGGGCTCATGAAAATGGTTTGTTGTAGGCCTAAGATGTTGGTTAATTTTTTCGAGATGTTTGACAGCTCATCTTTATCATTAGTACTTTGGACAAGTTGCATTTGTTGAGTACTCTCTAGCACCAGAAGATGAGTTCTGAAAATGGTGAAACAGAACAAGTTATTTACTTTAGGTAACACTCTTTCTGGTAGATACTCTATCTGCA
Organism: Calotriton arnoldi; assembly: GCA_963921515.1. NCBI lineage: Eukaryota > Metazoa > Chordata > Amphibia > Caudata > Salamandridae > Calotriton > Calotriton arnoldi. Next base: position 2,356,519 of record CAWUFW010000268.1, on the reverse strand, counting down.
GATTCCTCACCTTGTGCAAACCCCAATGCGATACACTAGATCCGAGATTTATTTCTCTGCAATTCCCTCATCTCTGGCAGTTGGCATCGTGCAACTCTACGTTGACTCCGTCCTGCCCTGGCAGTGACCCCAAGACACACATAGCTGGCACTCCTGTGCACTGACATCAGTTTCTTTCTGACTCGGTCTGCGCCGTCAGACGCTGAACCCATACTAATCAAGTAAACAGTGTATAGATCTGCTATTTGGGATCCTTTTAAGTGGAGAGAAGGGTCCATTCCACAGAAAGGAGAGGTGGGTGGGGTAGTGAGAAATCTGTGGTTGGAATATACACAAGAAATGGCATTACTGAAGATAAATTACTTGTTCTTCTGGCAAATTCCTTTAACCGCTGATTTTTCACCTTGTGAATAGGTACCAAAGCAGTAACCTCCCAGGTAGCGGGTGTGTAGAATGGGGAGGACCTAAATGTCTTGTAGTATTGAATGGGCAGAATGACCCCAGCCCCCCCCGCCCACTGGATCTCGCAGTAGTACTACATGAATATTTGCACTGACGCCCACTTTGCTGTCTGACACTTGTCCAAGACAGGCACACCTGGTGTTCTTTGGTACGATAAACGTAAAAAAAGAAGTCTTTTGGGATCCAAGCAATGTAGTCTCTCTTTCTCCTTGGATGAATGAGGTGGAGCAAAGTACACCTGAAAGGTGATTGTCTGCCGTGAAATTGCGTGGCAATTTTTGGTAGGAATACTGCCTTGGTTTTGAGCACTAGTCTGAGAAGAAAGTGGTCTATGGTTGCTGAATAGGTGGGGATTGCAATTCTCTGACGTGATGAGTGGACTTTTTCACTATGAAGAAAACTTTCTTCAGAATTAGACGTCGCAAAAAGCAGCTATGCATTGGTTAGAATGGGGCACACCAAGAATGAAATGACCAAATTAAGGTCTCACTGAGGCATCACATAGGGTTTGGGTGGAAACGTGTGATATGCCTCTTCAAAAACTGCATTACAATAGGTGATGTGAATAATGATCGCTGATTAGTTAACGATAGAAATGCTGAAAGGACCGACAAATAACCTTTACCAGTCGTCACAGACAAGCCATCCAACATCAAGATTTAGAGAAAGTTCTTGGCCCTGATAAGGTGCCAGCTGACATGTTTAAAACCAACTTGGACGCGTGGCCGGGTCCTCAGACAGCAGAATTCAACGCAATACTGGCAGAAAGTGTGGTTCCTGACTCCTAGAGGTCCTCCATAATAGTTCTAATCTACAAAAAAGGAGGAGAGATGACCCCCACCAATTATCGCCTCATTTAGCTTCTGGATGGTGTAGGCAAACTTTTGGCAAGTTGTTACTCCTTCAGTTGGAGTCCTGAATGGAGGACAACTGCAGAATATCACATCTCCAAGTTGGCTTTCACAAGGAGCAGAGCACAGTCTATCAACTTCTGCTATTTTGCATGATCTGCTTAAAGTATGTAGTTCTCCGAAATTCCTCGATCTTCTTTGTCTTTATAGACCTAAAGACAGCTTTTAATAGCGTGGACCAGATACAGTTTGGTGTATCGTGGAGGAACTAGCTGTCCCCAAATACTTACTGAACCTGCTAATTAACCTCCACTCTGGGAGCACAGCAGTAGTGGAATATGGACATAAGGATAAATGTACGCCCACCTTTGGTATTCACACAGTGGGCTGAAAAGGCTACGTTCTAGCCCAAGCCCTATTAAACATCTATATCAATGGCATAGGGAAATCTCAAAGCTATCTTGGCCTTCATGTACCCAAGCTGGGTAACGAGCATCTCCTGATCTTAATGTTTGCAGATAATGCAGTCAATCTAGCATGCACAGAACTGCCAATGAATTGGCTGTTGGAAGGCTTTGAACTCTTTTGTAAAATAAGGAAATTAAGAGTCAATATGCAGATAACAAAGTTTATGGTGATGAAATCCAAAGCCAAGCTAAATTCGATCTTCAAGATCTATGGCAAACCAGTAGAGCAGGTTAAAACCTATGATTACTTGGGCATTCGGATTGATGACTAGATTCAATAAGGTGCCCAAGTAACTAAGCCTAAAGTGATTTTTGTCCCAACAAGCTGGAGCTGTTCGGAAAATTGCAAACACATGCAAAAATCGCCTAATAAAGCCTGCACTAACCGAGTTGAAAACCAAAACGGTGGCAGATAGAACCTATGGTGCTGATATTTGGGGACACACAAATGTGCAGGTGCTACAAAAAGTGGAAAATTCTTTTTTGAAGCGGTTATTATATTGGGGCTCCAGGAACCCCAATATAGCTCTTTGCCCGGTAGGTTATAGGACACAAATTTGGACTACTCAAACCTGTACCCATTCCCTCTTGATGGACAGGAGTAAGGCGTTTTAGTGGCAAGCAAATGGATTGCTGTCCTAGCAAATTGAAGTGGAGCAAGGGTCTCCGATGGACACCAAAGTCCTCTGCTCTCCACCTCTCCCAAGTGGCCTCCCCAAATTGGCAACAATGCATCAGTCACAACCATCAGCGCTGGGTAGGGTAGGGAGAGGGGTCTCCCACTGGTCGGGTTGTGGTCTAGCAGACATCACTTCAGATCTTTTGCAGTCTCCCACACTTGGATGGAATCCAACAGGTTACTTTGGTGCTGAGCTCACTGAGAAATCAGATCCCACTGCAGAGCGGGCATGAGCCACCTGGTGTAGTCTACTAGCAAGGTGCAGGAGGACAAGAGGCCACGAAGTCTCAGAGCCACTTTCATTGCGATCCAGGTCAGAGGTTGAAACATTGGGATCATGGTCCAGGACTCGTTGAGGTGGAGGGAAGGCTTGAACCTGCACTGTCTCCAGATTGGTACCAATGAAGGGGAGCCTGTGAGGAGGAGTCGGGTGTGATTTCAGCATGTTGATCACGAACCCCAAAGATATCTGGAGGTTTGCCGCTGTCAGATTGGGTCCATGACTGACTGAGGTGGGCCTCTAACAGCTAGCTCTTGAGGTAGGGGCAGACTGGTATTCCCAACCTCTGAAGATGTGCAGCAACTAATGCCACCACTTTCATGAACACCCAAGAGGCTCTGATGAGACCGAAGGGGAGCATGGAAAACGCTTGTGTCCCTCTTGGAACCGCAGGACATGTCTGTGGAACTGTAGGATGAGGATGTAGAAATATGCATCCTGTTGATCCAGTGGCACAATGCAGTCACCCGGATCAAGACAGGCCTTCAGACAGAGTGAGCATCTTAAACTTGTCGTTTTTGAGGAAGCAGTTCAGAGGTCAAAAGTCTAAAATAGTACAAAGTTCTCTGTCCTTCTTGGGCACAAGGAAATAACAGAAGTAGCATTTAGCCTCTATTTCTGATGCTGGGAAGGTTTTGAATGCCCTCTTGTCCAAAAGAGCTGGGTCTTTCTTCTGCAGAATGGACAAGTGGTCCTCTGGAAGTCACTGGTGCAGGTGGCATATGAGGAGGGTGTGGATAGGAAAGGTAGGGTGTATCCATCCTAGACAGTTTCAAGCACACCTGTCCAATGTGATGCTTCGCCACCTATGGTGGTGCTAACTCATCCTACCTTCAACCGGGTGACAATGTGCTACCGAGGCACACTAAAGGGGTTTTGAAGTGGCAGGGGGTTAGGGTACTGGGTTTAGCTTTGCCCCGAAAGTCCTGAACGTTGTATGCCGGATCTCCAGTCTTTATCCCAAAAGGACTAGGGGGTTTGCTGTGGCGGAGGCAGGCCTTGGGGCTGCCTCTGCTGAATGCCCCTTCCAAAGCCTTGAAACAGGCGGTTCTGTTGGGGCTATTTTGCTGGAAGGCCAAGGGAGCTTGTTGTGGTTTAATTTCTTTGAAGCGCTGCTGGGCTGAATACACTTTGTCCCCAAAGCAAATGGCACCATCAATTGACATGTCTATCGGTGACACCTGGATATCCATGCATGGTTCCAAAGCACCACACTAGTACCACCTGTCATACCTAAGCAATCTGTAGTTTCCAGCCCTGATCTAATGACGAACTACACAGGATTCTTAGCATCCTGTATGATTTGTGCCAAGTTTGCACGGAACTCCTCTGTGACCGCAGGCAAGATCTCGCTCACCATGTCCTGTTACGCGTGCGAGTGACTGCCTAAGAGGCAACTACAGATGATGGATCTTTGGGTCTGGCTGACAGAGGAGACAATTCTTTTCCCAAAAACCTCCATCCATTTAACTTCTCTATCTAGGAGGTGTAGTGGAGAAAGAATGTTAAGCCTGCTTGTGGAAGCTTGTACCACAAGACTCTCTGGGGTAGGGTGCCGGAGGAGAAAAGATGGGTCCCCTGGAGCAGGTCTGTGTCGCCTAGCAATTTGCCTGTTCACAGGAAAATAAGATCCTCTGTGAGGACGCTCGTTTTCACCTCCACAGCAGGTAGTTTGAGTTCGAGGATATCCATGGCTGTTCTAAAGACCAAAACAAAAGACCCTGATGTCTTCTGTGAAATGGCCAGGTGGTGAGTTGAGCCGACTGGGTCTTGTAAATCCAGAAAAAGATTGGTCGTAGCATGTGTGGATGTAGATACACAAGCTCTACAAATTCCTGCGATCTAGTGTTGGACTCGGAAGTTGCAAATGGTTTTTGTTGACCATGTTTCCATAGGAAAAATGTTTTGTGACTTGCCTATAACTTTGTGACCGTTTGACGAATCTTCACTACGTTTTCCAAAATAAAGTGCCCCAGTGATTTTTGTTGTGCATGGAAAGTTTCAGGGTGATTCGTCAAGCGGGGGCTGAAAAAAGGGGGGGATCAAAAAAAGTGTTTGTTTAATTTATATACAGATTTTTATACACAACTGCAGCCCGAAACCACTGGACGGAATTACACCAAATTTGGCAAAAAGGTTGGTTTTTATTCAGAAAGAACCCTTTTTGTTATTTGGTGAAAATCCTTTCAGTAGTTTTTAAGATATTTAAAGGAATATTAGTGTATATATAAGGACGCGGATCCTCCAAGGATCCAACAGTCCCCGTGCTGAAACGTGATTGGCTGCCAACTCTTCAAATCAGGAAGTGTTGGCAGCCATCTTGGGACTCTGAGTCCCAAAAAAAAAAAAAGTTAAAAAAGAGAAAGGGGCAGGGTAGGAATTCCATGACCCCCTAGGCTTCTGGAGGGTGGGGGCGGCAGGGACCGCCACCTCACAGGGGAAAAAAATAAAAATAAATCAGGGGGCCCTTGCAGACCCCCCTGCATGCCCCGGGGACCACTACCTTCCTTGGGCTAAACTGTTACTAATGGGGGGCCTCACGCCCCCGAGGCCACAGGACCACCACCTCACTAAGGCCAAATTAGCATTTTAAAAGAGAGGGGGGTCGCGCTGCCCCCCCCCCCCAGGTCATAAACTGCCTCGGGCCACCAGCTCCCTGGGGCCGACCCATCAACTACAAGGGAGGGGGACTGCGCAGCCCGCCTCCTGGACCCAATAATGGCCCACAGGGCTGGCTCCTGCTGTGCCCCAGGGTGCCCACCCCCGGGACATAGCTATTTTCTGTGGCTTAGCAGGAGCTTTGACCGCTCCCGCCCCGCCAAGTCAGAGCAAACACTCTGCTTCTAGCAAGCGAAATGCTCCCGCTTGCTGGAAACAAAGCTTGCGTCTGTTTCCCTGTCCGCTGTCAAGCGAGCAGGGAAATAAACTAATGGATTGCTTTCACACACAGGGTGCTGCATGTTCAACAGCTCACTGTGTGTGAAAGCAGTTCCAGCTCCCATAGGAGGCGGGTAGCCGGCAGGGACCGTGGGGGCCTTCAGGCTCCCCCCTTGATCCTATTGCACACTGGGTGCCCTGTGGGCACCCAGAGAACCATCGCTGGACCCTGGGGGATGGGATCCCCGGGGCCGAAATCGGCCCTGGGAGGGGGGCGGGGGGTCGCGCGGTCCCCCTCCCCTATTAAAAAAAAAAAGAGAAATAAAAGGCCCGGGAATGGGGTCCCCAGGGCCTTAATCGGGGGGGGGGGGGAAGCCGCCTCCCCCCCACCTCTTCCCCATTTATTAATGGCTGGGCCTCATGGCCAAAATCGGCCCGGGGACTAGAGCCATGTGGCCCCCTCCCCTAATAAAATAAAAGGCTTGGCCCCAGGGGATGGGGTCCCTGGGTCCGAAATCGGACTGGGCCCCCTCCCCCATTTGTTAATGGCCAGGCCCAGGGGGATAGGGTCCAGAGAGGGGCCACCGGCCACCGCCCCATTTGTTAACGGCCAGGCTCCGGGGGATGGGATCCCCGGGCCGAAAGCAGGCCACGAAGGGGTGCCATGCGCCCCACTCTTGCGGCCGAGCCCCGGGGGATGGGGTCCCTGGGGCCAAAATTGTCCCGGGCCCTCTACCCCATTTGTTAATGGCTAGGCCCCAGAGGTTGGGGTCCCTGGGTCCGAAATCGGACTGGGCCCCCTCCCCCATTTGTTTATGGTCAGGCCCTGGGGGATGGCTTCCCCGGGGCCAAAAATGGCACAGGGAGGGGGGCTGCACAGCCCTCCACCCCATTCAAATGTAGCCTGGCCACTCACAGACCCACTTACCCACTCACTTACTCTCACACACTCACGCACAGGCTCACGCCCCCACTCACACAGACACTCACGCACCCACTCACGCCCCCACTCACACAGACACTCACGCCCCCACTCACACAGACACTCATGCACCCACTCATGCACCCACTCATGCACCCACTCACGCACCCACTCACGCACCCACTCACGCACCCACTCACGCACCCACTCACGCACCCACCCACTCACGCACCCACTCACGCACCCACTCACGCACCCACGCACGCACCCACGCACCCAGACACTCACGCACCCACTCACGCAGACACTCACTCACGCACCCACTCACGCACCCACTCACGCACCTACGCACCCACCCGCCCAGTGAGAGACTTATGCAGGGACACCCAGACCCACTCACACATCCATTGAGATAAACACGTACTCACACACCCACTGAGACACTCATGAACTCACTCACACACTCGCACTCGAAAGTTAGGAGTTTGTTAGAAAATAAAATTAAAAAACCTTAAAAATCCTCTGGAAAAAAACAATGGTTACAGGGACGTTATAATTAGGCTCAGATTTCATTCGTACAAGAGAAATTCGGCAGTTATGGTTACCTGAGTTAACTATAACTTATGTCTTCTCAATGCACTGCTTATGACCTCCCATATTACATTACTCATGACATGGTCAGTGACATCTCAAATGTCATCACTGATCACATCATCCTAAGAACCACTCACCCATTCACACCCCAATACAACTTCTCGTACACCCACTCCCTCTCACACAACTGCTCGCATTCCCATTCACAGAACCATACCAGTACACACACAACAAATCACTCAACCATAGAGCCACTCACATATACTGCTACTCACACACCCACTAACTCACCTATAAAGCCACTAATGCACCCACGCACCCACCAATACAGCCACTCACCCTTCTAGTAATACAGACACACTCTTACACACCCACTCATACACCCTTACAGCCACTCACACACCCCAATCACCCATACAGAGACTCACACAGCCACTCACTCACCGATACAGGCACTCATACTGTCACTCACTCTCAGTACAACTACTCACAGCCACTCACCCATTCAGCCACTCTCTCACACACACACACACACACACCCTCAGAACCACTTACATACTCATTCACACATCCATACAACCACTCACGCACCCTTACAGCCACTTACACAGACACGCACTCTCTAATACAGCAACTCCCAGTAACACATTCATACAGCTACTCGCACACCCACCCAGATACCTGTACAGCCACTCAGGCATCCATCCATCCATCCACCCACACACTGATACAGACACACCGCTACTAATTTAACTTATACTGTATCTTAAAATATATCGTTCAGCCTCAGAAACGTTTACCAAACACACTCACAGGATGATGTCAATAGTGATGTAATTTGAGATGTCATCAGTGATGTCACTGACCATGTCATGAGGGATGTAATATGTGAGGTCATAAGCAGTGTATTGCAGTGGCGCAAGTTATAGTTAGCTCAGGTAACTGACTGCTGAATTTCTCTGGTTTTATACAAGTGAAATCTGCGCCTAACTATACCATCCCTGTAAACTTTGTAGCTGATAGACATCTAGCCGCAGATTCCTTAACTTAGAATATCCCCAGGCGTCAGACTGGATCCGGAAAAAATTTGCGCAGCAGTACCTCTGCGCGCCGGGGGGCGGCGCTGTCTGGCTCCGCCCTGACGTTGTCCCCGGACATGACATCAGTGGAGCTATATAGGACCCCCCCCCCCCGGCGCGCTGACGTCGGTTTTCCTTCTTTTCCGCGTTCCAACTCGGATCCGGGATTCAGCTGTTCCTCTGGCCTGTTTTTCTTCAGGCCCTTTTTCGACGTCCTTTGGCGTCGGAACAGTGTGCGATGCCTTCGACTTTAAATTGTGCGAGACTTGTTCGCGCCAGATGGCGTCGGACCCGCACGCCATTTGCATGTGGTGTCTTGGGTCGCACCACGACTCCGTGGAGTGTGCCGCCTGCCGGCAGATGCGCCCGAAGTCCCTACGGGAGCGTCGGATGAAGCTCTTGGCCGCCCGGATATCCCGCACGGCGTCTCCCCGACTTTCTCCGGTTGGTTCTTCTCGCCGCGTCCGCACCCGGAGTCGATCCCGCGAACGTCTCTCGTCTCCAGGTAAGTTAAAACGCAAGTCACGGAAGTCTAAGTCCTCGCTTCCACGTGACGATGGGGGCCATGGTTCCCGTTCCCTCATGGAGCCGTGCGCCCCGGAGTCGGCCTCCATTTACCCGCCCTTTCCGGGTACTGGTGCGACTCTGCCCCAGATGGAAGCCTACTACAAGGCTCTGCACTCCATCTTCGGGTCACCTTCTCTCCCTGGCGCGCCTTCGGGTCCCACAGTGTAGGTAGGCATTCAGGTCGGATCAACGCCGGCGGGTTCGTCCTCGGCGCCGACCGAGTGCCTCGACTCCGGCTCCGGAGTCGTGCCGGCGTCGGGTCCCAACGCCGATGGGCGTTTCAGCCCCACGCCGTGCCATTCTGCATTGTCTCCGCATAGCCCCTGGCGGCTCCCTGCGTCGGCATCGGCATCAGCGGCGCCGGCGGCCGAGTGCCTCGGCTCCGGAGTTGTGCCGGCTTCGGGTCTCAACCCCGATGGGCGTTCCAGCCCCACGCCGTGCCATTCTGCCTTGTCTCCGCATAGCCCCTGGCGGCTCCCTGCATCGGCATCAGCAGCGCCGCCGGCGCCATGCCTGTCGCCTCCTGGTCCTCAGGCTCTTTCTCCGCACCTCTCAGTGGTGGGTTCAACGCCATTTCGGCGTCGGAGCAGCGTCGTTCGACGCCGGAGCGGTCGCCAGCACCTGTCGGTTCTCCGCTTCCAGAGGACACAGACCTGGTGTGCCCGGACTTGTCTCCGTGCCGGTTGGCTCCAATGCCATGGGGGCAGTGGGCCCTTGTTCCTCCTCCTGTGGGACGTGTCAGCTTGCAACCGTCCCCTACAGATGGGCTATTGTCGCCCCCCACAACGCCCTCTGAAGCTGGTGCTCTGTTTTTGAGGGGTGTTCGCAGGGCTGCAGCTGTTTTACACTTGCACCCCCCTTCTGTCTCCTTGTCCTCCGACCCATTATTGGATCTCCTCCACCAGGGTGCGGTGGATATTGAGCCCTTGCTGCCTTTTAGCGGCTTGTTGTTCAACGGCCCTCTTCAGGAGATGCTGTCGACAGGGCCATGGCGCATCGGCATCGTCCGGCCCCTGGGAGCCCAGCCTGTTTGTCCCTTCAGCCTGGGGCTCACGGTCTCGTGGTGCAGATGTCTTTGGCCACGCAGCCTTCCTCTCCACCTCTGTTGCAGCCTCCTACTAGGGAGTCTCGTTGGTTGGAGACATGTGGACGCGGCATTTTTGCGTCCGCTAGTTCAGCCTTACGTGCTCTGAACACGGCTTGCGTCTTTGCCCTGGCTTCTTGTGCCCTTTGGGACTCTGTGGAGTGTCTTTTGCCTGACCTCTCTGAGTGTACTCGCGCTGACGTAGCTCGTCTCCTTCACGAAGGCCGAGAGATGGCGCGCTTTACCGTTCGGTCCGCCGTTGACACTACCGATTCGGTGGGTCGGGCAATGGCGAGGTCCGTTGCCTTGCGCTGCCATGCTTGGCTGCGCGACGGGGGTTTCCCCGAAAATGTCCGGGACTTACCATTTGATGGTGTGTCCCTGTTTGACGCACATGCAGACTCTGCGGTTCACCGCCTTCTGTCTACCCTTCCGTAGTGTGTCTTTGCTTCATGTTGGCCCTGGGTTCATGCTGTAATACCTGAACGGCCTGAGCGGCTTCTCGCCGTATTTGCTTTCTTTCATGCAGCAGGTCACCATGGCCTAGTGGTTCAGGTTGCACGCCCTTACTCCAAGTGTTGTGTTCGAAACCTGTGGTTTCTGAGTTACCAATTTACGTCCTCTGTCTCTGCGCTCACGCTCAAGAGGTGCCCCTTGTTGGGGTTGGTGCTTACCCTATGTGGGGTATTTGTTAGCTATTGTATAGCTGCCTTCTTCCCACAGCAGTCTTTGTACGCTTCTGTGGGGTCCTTTTTACTAGGTTGTCCTGGGGCTGTGCCTGTACACTTTTACTGCTGCTGCGGGCGCTCCCGGGGCCTTCTTGCGGTCCATTTGTTGGGCTCTCTCATAGTGGCTGCTGCTGGTCTGTGGCACTCCCCTGCATCTCACTGATCCATTTCTTGAGGCCAGAAGGGCTTTCAGGTCCCTACCGTCTCGTCGTGGTTCTTTCTCTGCGGCCGTTCCATCTGTGGACTGCCTACCACAGGGCCCTGTCGCTGTGTTCTACATTCGTACAGTGACTGCTCCCTAGTATGCTCGCTCTCACAGGCTGGTGCGTTTTCCGGCAACTTTCCGTTGCATAGTTCTACTCTCCTATACCCATGCTGCGTAGTCCTTTCATGGTTGGACTTCGCTCTCCATGGTGGCATTTTGGCCCCAGACGTTGATGCTGTTCATTGTCTTGTGCCTTGCTTTTTTGGCCACTTCCCCTGCCACAGCTTCCCATTTCCCTGCTGCATTCCGCGCAGGTGTTGTCCTGCTTTTCCTTCCGGCTGCGGTTGCTGCTCTCAGCGGGAGTGTTCTCCTCAGAGCATTGTTTTCTCTGGTGGACTATTGTGCTTATATCCACTCTTGTTCCTCCGGAACGTTTCGTACTGTCTCCTTCCAGTACTGCTCGGCCTCCCTGTCTGTCTCACGGTAGCCAGTGGATCTTTCCTACTGCCTGTGGCTGTTGCGTCTGCTTCTGGGCCGGTACCGCTGCTACTTAGCTGTTGGTGCTATGGTGTTTTTTCTTTCTCAACTCATCCACCGGGCTGGGCCCTGTCTTCTTTTCTCCTGTCCGGCGTACTGCACACACCCAGACCTCCCGCAGGCGTAGTCCTCCTTGCGGTGGCCGTGGTCTTGTTCCTCACTTTCGTGAGCGCAAGTCTTCTACGTGTGTTAGTTTTGCCGGCTCTCTTTCACGCTATGCACCTAGTGGTGTCTCTCTCGTGTCTCAGCTTTTGCTCGTGGCGCTTCATGGGGCCTTCTCCTTTCCATGGTGTGGTTCTGGCGGTACATATGGTTTCTCTTGTGTACTTCTGTTCCCCACGTTCCTGGCACTGGTTGTTGCCATTATTCTCTGCCCTTCTGCCTTTTGATGCCCGCCCTTTCACATGTCCGGTGCATGGGCAATGGTGCATTAGCAGGTCTTGTGTTTCCTGTAACACTGCCTCATCCTGGGAGTCGTCAGCATCCTTCCGCTGCTGTTCTCACTTCCACGGTGCTTCTTTCCCTGTCCTGCATATCCGTCCTGCCTGCTCGGACTCGGTCCGTTCTTGTACCCTAGCTAGACCTTTCTCTTTTGAAGGTCCATCAGATCCTGTGGATCCCTCATATTGTACAATTGGCTCCTCCCCTTTTACGGAAGGTATACACTTTTATTCCGCACTGCCCTTCTGGTTCTGTGCTCACTTTCTCCTCTGTTTAACTGACAGGGATTTCCTGCCGCCCTCGGCAGCTTTAATGCCTTTGCCTCTCATTGTTGGCCACTCCCTATGGAGTATCCTAGTCCGGTGTTGGCCACTCTGGCAGTTCTGCCCCCACTGTGTTTAGTCAGCTGGTTAACACTTCTGTTCCCCTGGGAACTTAGTTGGGTTCTCTCACAGACCCGCCTCCTTTGGGGTATGGCTTTGGTATCTATTCTAAGTTAAGGAATCTGCGGCTAGATGTCTCTATCAGATGTACGAGTTACTTACCTTCGGTAACGATGTATCTGGTAGAGACGTTGTCTAGCTGCAGATTCCTTAACGCCCACCCATTCTCCCCGATCTGCGAGGACCTGTTCAGGTGGGGTTTCTGCATTTGCCTCCCTTGGAGTGGCTTGTCCTTCTACGGGGCGGTATCTTTCGCCACCCTCCCCGTCAGGCTTATTCCTTGGATTACTTGTTCTGCTTCTCCCAATCTCATGCTTGGGCGATAGGTTCAGGTGTCCTTCTGCATTTTTCCACATCGGTTTCCTCCAGTATGGGGCCTACTGGTGTTCTCTACCCTCCCACCTTCTCCGTTGCCACTCCTACAGTCCATTGGTTTTGAGGTCTTTCTGGCCTGTTCCTCAGTCCAATAGTTCTCTCATAGGGGACAGAGTCTCCCTATTTCTTTCTTCTCTTCTTTAATCCTGTGGGTTGGGGCTTTCTTGCCTGTCGCTGTTGGCTCCTTTCATTGCCCTTTTGCATCAGGAGAGAGCATTCTCTCGCTTTTGTGGGGTTGCTTTTCATTCCCTTCATCTAGTGCAGACTTTGTCTGCCTCGGTCTTCTTTTTATAGATCTATTTCCCTCAGGGGTGACATTCACTTCGCTTTTGCGAAATAGCTTCTCCATGTTTTGCTCTGCTCTTTCCTTTTCCACACTCGTTCATGGTGCTTTCTCACCCATTTTCTTTTTTATTCGCACACTGTTCCCATACACTCACAGTTTTGCTGGGGGCTCCGCGTTGTGGCGCGGAGAAGTTCCTCTGAAGAAAACCGACGTCAGCGCGCCGGGGGGGTCCTGTATAGCTCCACTGACGTCATGTCCGGGGACAACGTCAGGGCGGAGCCAGGCGGCGCCGCCCCCCGGTGCGCAGAGGTACTGCTGCGCAAAATTTTTCCGGATCCAGTCTGACGCCTTGGGATATTCTAAGTTAAGGAATCTGGGGCTAGACAACGTCTCTACCAGATACATCGTTACCGAAGGTAAGTAACTCGTACTTTTTTCAGTGAATTTCTAAGGTTTTTTTAATTCTATTTCCCAACTATAGCATCTGTATAACCTTTGGTTTTTTTTCAGTGTATTTGTATAGATAGATAACAAAGAACTCTTAATTTAGCTGCTAACTTGTGATCTAATGGTACTTCCAATGTAGTGGCCACAATGTAGACACGCCTGATGTTACTTGTGATGCAGTGAAATAAAAACCCTCACACATGCACTCTCTCAGAAATGGGCTACTGCATTGTTGAAGTATTACGAAAATAGCCAGGTGTTAGCACGGAGATAGTGGGACTTGTGGGGATAATTGGGTCAAATGATACTGGGCTTGTCGTTGATAACTTGATTTCTTTCTTAGCATGTCAGTGAAATTGTGAGCAGAAATCAAGACCGTGGCAAAAAGGTTTTTCAGGAATTGATACGGAGAGACTTAGGGTAATTCAGTAATCAGGGCAAAGTAGATCTAGGTCCCACTCAGTTCAAAAACTGGGCAAAGGGCTTTTTTTGAGATCAGGAAAGGGCAGGCGGTAAAAATGATTGGGACAAAAATTAACAGAGTAACTGAGATCAAGATTGAGTAGAAGAATTGATCTGGTATAACAGCAGAGAGGAGAAGAATCCATAAGCAAGCGGAACAGATGGCAGAATAGTTCCTCCGTAAATAAGATGCAGCTAGCAGAGTGTCACAGATATGAAAGAGACACGTTAGTGACAGATTCCTTACCTTAGAATATCCCCAGGCGTCAGGCTGGATCCGGAAAGTTTTTGCGTAGCAGTACCCTTGCGCGTCGGTAGGCGGCGTCGTGCGGCTCCGCGTCCGTCGTCGGCGTCGTGATCGCCGGGATGACGTCGCGGGCAGTACTTAGACGCCGCCCCTGCGCGCTGACGTCAGTTCTTCTTTTTCCGCGCCAGTAAGCGCAGATCCGGGAAGAGCAGTGCCCTAGTCAATTTTTGACTAAATTTTTGGTGATTTTTTCACTGTTTCTTTTCGAGTCTTCTCGACTCCTAGGTGTCGGTAGGGATGCCCGGCTTCAAGCCATGCGACGTCTGTGGTCGAATGATGTCGATCACAGACCCGCACTTAGAGTGTCTCTACTGTCTCGGCCGAGACCACGACACGAAGTCGTGCCCTGACTCCTCAAGGCTTTGCGAGAGCGGTCTCGAAAGCTCCTCGAGGTCCGGCAGTCGGCTCCACGCCGCACCAAGCCCCGGTCCCGTGAGAGGTCGAGGGGCCGGTCGCAGAGCCCCCGCCGGTCGTCGGAGTCCAAGTCTTCGCACTCCTCGGGTAAGTCTAAGCACAAGAAGTCTAAAAAGCACCATCGCTCTAAGACTTCGCCTCGCCGGTCTCGCGACTCGGCTGAGGCCCCTGTCGGCACCGTCCCCGCGGCTCCGGATGTGCCTGTGGCGCCGCCCCCGCATTACCAGTCCTTCCCGGGTTCGGGGGCGACTCCGGCCGAGATACAGGAATTCCTGTCGGCCATGGCCCGCCTCTTCGGGCCTCAAGGTCCCTCCGGTGCGCCTTCGGGCCCCGCGGGCCCTGATGGGGTTGCTCCGGCGTCGCCGACGACTCCGGTCCCGGCGTCGCCTGTCCCGCCAGCCTTGATCCCGGCCTCGGCTCCGGCTCCGGCCTCGATCCCGGCTCCGGTGGTACCGCAACCCCGATCGACGCCGGTTGACCTAACCACGCCTCCGCCGGCGCCGATGTCCCCGGTGCCGTTCCCGACGCCGCCCGGGGCTCCGGGCGGCGTCGTTCCCCGGTTCTCTCCGGTTCCGGACATGGAGCCGGTCCGACGTCGCTCGACGCCGGCCCCGGCGCCGATGAGACCTTGGGTCCCAGATGTCCCTCCTCCATATTTTGAGCCAGAGGAGGACCAGGAGAGCTGGGAGGGGTCGGAAGACCCTCTCACGCAGCAGTGTGAGTATGACCAGGACTGGGCAGAGGAACTTGGGGATGCCAGTGGTCTAGACACTTCCCCTGACATTGGCATGCTGTCTCCTCCCGTGGCTACGGAGGAGGGAGCAAATTTCGCAACGGTGTTGCGTAGAGCAGCTGGAGCCTTGCACCTCCTATTGCCTACTGTGGCTGTCAGGACTAATCTCCTGACGGAAGTGCTTCAGCCGACAGCTTCCTCCTCGGAGCCATTGCTGCCGTTTAATGATGCACTGTCTGACGTTCTTTTGGGCACCTAGTCCAAGCCCACCACAGGGGCTCCTGTGGATAGGAACGTGGCCCGACGCCATCGCCCTGCTCCGGGCGACCCCTTGTTTCTCTCTCAACATCCCACCCCCGAGAGCTTGGTTGTCCAAGCCTCTGCCTCCCAAACCGCCTTCCCTACCGCCCCTCCGGATAGGGAATCCAAACGCCTGGACCAATTTGGGAAGAAGGCTTTTCTTCCTCCAGTGCTGGCTTGCGGTCCGTCAACACCGCTTGCCTTTTGGGCCGATATACCCACTCCCTGTGGGATTCGGTGGCGGCTGTTTTGCCCCAGTGTTCTGAGGAGGTCCAGACACTGCTTACCCGCACCATTGCGGAAGGTAGGGATGCGGAAAAGTACACCATACGTTGTGGCCTTGATACCGCCGACTCGCTGGGCAGATCGCTTGCAACGACGGTGGCGCTGCGTCGCCACTCCTGGCTGAGAATAACTGGTTTCTCGGGTGATGTCCAGAATACACTCATGGACATGCCCTTTGATGGAGTCGGTCTTTTTGGTTCCAAAGCAGACCATGCGCTGGAGCGTTTTAAGGACTCACGGGCTACTGCCAAGTCCCTGGGCCTTTCTGTTGTGCGCCCTCCGCTAACCTCTGCTTTTCGCCCCTTTCGTGGCCACGGAAGGGGCGCTCAGTCACGTCCGCTGCCCAGCTACCGGCCCGTGCAGCAAGCGTCTTCGCGTGGCCGAGGACGTGGCTACCGCCGTGGCGGTTCGGGCAACCAGCGTGCGGGTCAGGCCACCAACTCCGCCCCGTCCGCGGCCTCCAAGCCCTCCTAGTCCCTCCTTTCAGGTGCACAGCACGCCAGTAGGGGGCAGGGTCCGCCATCACCTTCACCACTGGCGTGCCATCACCTCGGACAGGTGGGTCTTGGACATTGTCCGAAGGGGCTACTTCCTCCCCTTCGAGACCACCCCCCCAGCCATGCCACCTCAATTCCACCGCATGTCAGGGGATCACTTGGTGCTTCTGCAGAAGGAAGTCACGGCCCTCTTGGCCAAGAGGGCCATCGAGCATGTTCCGACCCCAGAAGTAGGACGTGGTTACTACTCCCACTACTTTCTGGTGCCCAACAAGGACAAGGAGGACATGCGTCCTATCTTGGACCTCTTGAACGTCAATCGCTTCCTCCGGAAGGAGAAGGTCAAGATGCTCACCCTAGCTCAGGTCTTGACTGCCCTCGACCCTGGAGACTGGTTGGTAGCGTTGGACTTGCAGGACGCTTATTTTCACATCCCCGTCCTGCCGGCCCACCGGCGTTACCTTCGGTTCACGGTAGGCCTCGAGCATTTTCAGTTCACTGTGCTCCCCTTTGGCCTTACCAGTGCCCCTCGGGTGTTCACGAAAGTGATGGCGGTGGTCGCAGCTCATCTGCGCCGGGCAGGGGTTCCAGTCTTCCCCTACCTCGACGACTGGCTGCTGAAGGCGGGCTCGTCCCAGGCAGTCGTCTCCCACCTCCAGACTACGGCCGAACTCCTGCACTCGCTGGGGTTCTCCATCAATGTGCCGAAGTCGCATCTGATTCCTTCTCCACAGCTCCTTTCATCGGAGCAGTTCTGGACACGACGCAGTTTCGGGCCTATCCTCCCGAACGGCGAGTCTGGGATATTCAGGCTATGATTCCGATCTTTCAGCCTTTATCCTGGGTTTCGGCACGGATGACCCTGAGGCTGCTGGGCCTCATGGCCTCCTGCATCCTGCTGGTCGATCATGCCAGATGGCATATGCGGGCTCTGCAGTGGGACCTGAAGTTCCAGTGGGCGCAGCACCAGGGCAACCTGTCCGATCACGTCCAGATCTCGGAGGGGACTGCAAAACAGTTGCAGTGGTGGCTCTCGAACCGGCAATGGGCCATTGGCAGATCTCTCTCCCTTCCCCAGCCAGAGTACACAGTTGTGACGGACGCGTCCCTTCTGGGATGGGGCGGTCACATGGGAGAGGCGGAGATCAGAGGCCTCTGGTCTCCGGTGGAGTCCCGGCTCCATATCAACCTTCTGGAGCTACGGGCGATCCGACTTGCACTCAAGGCATTCCTTCCCTCTGTCAAAGGGAAGGTAGTGCAGGTGTTCACAGACAACACCACCGCCATGTGGTACTGCAACAAACAAGGCAGGGTGGGGTCGTGGACCCTCTGTCAGGAGGCTCTGCGCCTCTGGACATGGCTGGAACATCAGGGCATGTTCCTGATGGTTCAACACCTGGCAGGTTCCCTGAACGCCAGGGCGGACGAACTCAGCCGCAGGTGCATGATGGATCACGAATGGCGCCTTCACTCAGAAGTGGCGCAAGGACTCTTTCTGCAGTGGGGAGAGCCTTGGTTAGATCTATTCGCCACCGAAGAGAACGCGCAATGTCATCAGTTCTGCGTGTTGGAATTTCCAAGGCGGCACTCGCTCGGCGACGCTTTTCGTCGCGAGTGGAGTTGCGGTCTGTTGTACGCCTTTCCGCCTATACCACTTCTACCCAGAGTGTTGAAGATTCGGCGCGACCGGGCCCAAGTCATCCTTGTGGCTCCGGACTGGGCTCGAAGAGTTTGGTATCCCGAGCTACTCAGTATGAGCGTTGATCCCCCGATCCGTCTGCCTCTTCGGGAGGATCTTCTGTCGCAGCAGCAGGGGACGGTCCTCCACCCGAACCTGTCCAGCCTCCACCTGCTTGCGTGGAGATTGAGCGGCGATACAAAAGGGGATGATGGACGGAACGTTTGAGCCAATCAAACACTCACCCCCAGTCAGCTGATCTGGGTTTAATCCATCATCAATCTTTAGCTCACTCCACCACCCCAGTTCAGACATGGCCATATGCAAATCAGTCTGACCCTGTGCCTCATGGGAACAGTCCAGCCCGAACTGCCAAGCCATGTCTTCCCTGGACCGGAAACAAGCATCCTAGGACCGGTTTCTGGCATTTCAGCCGTCATCAGCCAGGCTTGCTTGAATCCAGTGGCAAAGTGAGCAAGGGACCCACGTCTGGGCATACCCCCGCCAACTTAGGGCGACCAAAGCGATACAAAAGGGGATGATGGACGGAACGTTTGAGCCAATCAAACACTCACCCCCAGTCAACTGATCTGGGTTTAATCCATCATCATTCTTTAGCTCACTCCACCACCCCAGTTCAGACATGGCCATATGCAAATCAGTCTGACCCTGTGCCTCATGGGAACAGTCCAGCCCGAACTGCAAAGCCATGTCTTCCCTGGACCGGAAACAAGCATCCTAGGACCGGTTTCTGGCATTTCAGCCGTCATCAGCCAGGCTTGCTTGAATCCAGTGGCAAAGTGAGCAAGGGACCCACGTCTGGGCATACCCCCGCCAACTTAGGGCGACCAAAGCGATACAAAAGGGGATGATGGACGGAACGTTTGAGCCAATCAAACACTCACCCCCAGTCAACTGATCTGGGTTTAATCCATCATCATTCTTTAGCTCACTCCACCACCCCAGTTCAGACATGGCCATATGCAAATCAGTCTGACCCTGTGCCTCATGGGAACAGTCCAGCCCGAACTGGGCATACCTCCGCCAACTTAGGGCGACCAAAGCGATACAAAAGGGGATGATGGACGGAACGTTTGAGCCAATCAAACACTCACCCCCAGTCACCAGTCACCCCCCAGGCGTCCCTCCACTAAGGTGGTATACGCCTGCAGGTGGAACAAGTTTGTGGCATGGTGCACAGCAAAGGCTGTGAATCACCTCTCTGCCCCTCTTTCTGAGGTTCTTCTGTTCCTTCTTTCCCTGGCCCAACAGGGTTCTGCCTTGGGTACCATCAAGGGCTATCTTTGTGCCATCTCGGCCTTCCTCAGGCTTCCTGATCAGCCCTCCCTTTTCAAGTCCCCTGTTGTTAACAGGTTACTAAAAGGCATTACACACCTCTTCCCTCCTGTTCCGTTTGTGATGCCTCAGTGGGACTTGAACTTGGTTCTTACCTTTCTCATGTGCGCTCCCTTTGAGCCTCTACATAACTGTCCTCTTCGTCTTCTGACTCTGAAGACAGCCTTTCTGGTGGCCATCACCTCCGCTCGGCGGGTGAGTGAGCTCCAGGCTCTATCATGCAAACCTCCCTTTCTGTCTGTCCATCCAGACAAGGTTGTTCTTAGGACGCGTCCGTCCTTCTTGCCAAAGGTGGTTACTTCCTTCCACATTGGGCAGACCATCACTTTGCCCACCTTCTTTCCGCCTCCGCATCCTTCCAGAGAGGAACAGAGGCTCCACCGTCTGGACCCAAAACGTGCGCTTTCCTTTTATATCAACCGCACACAACACTTCCGGGTGGATGACCAGTTCTTTGTTGGCTACGTGGGCGCCAAAAAAGGTCGGGCGGTGCACAAACGAACCATCTCCCGCTGGGTTACCTTGTGCATCAAGGCCTGCTATTCTTTGGCTAAGAAGGAGCCTCCTGTTGGGCTGCGTGCCCATTCCACCAGGGCAACGGCTGCTACCACGGCTTTAGGCCGCGGTGTTCCGCTGCAGGATATGTCAGGCAGCTACGTGGGCCTCGCTGCACACATTTACAAAGCATTACTGCCTTGACAGTCAGGTCCGGAGGGACGGCTTCTTTGCCCGTTCTGTCCTCCGGGACTTCCTTGTCTGATCTTTGTTCGCAGACCCACCACCGGGGTTGGTATTGCTGGGGTATCTATTCTAAGGTAAGGAATCTGTCACTAACGTGTCTCTTTCAGATGCACAAGTTACTAACTTGTGTAACGATATATCTGTAAGAGACAGTAGTTAGTGACAGATTCCTTACCGCCCCACCCATCCTCCCCGTTCTGCAAACTGATTTCTAGGGTTAAGGACCTCCCTTTCAGGGCCCTAGTATTTTTCAGACACCTATGTCAGCTTCTTGCATGGCTCTGCGTTCCTGGCGCGGAAAGTCGTGTACAGAACTGACGTAAGCGCGCAGGGGCGGCGTCTAAGTACTGCCCGCGACGTCATCCCGGCGATCACGACGCCAACGACGGACGCGGAGCCGCACGACGCCGCCTACCGACGCGCAAGGGTACTGCTACGCAAAAAACTTTCCGGATCCAGCCTGACGCCTGGGGATATTCTAAGGTAAGGAATCTGTCACTAACTACTGTCTCTTACAGATATATCGTTACACAAGTTAGTAACTTGTGCATTGATGCGTACAGTAGCCAGGGTACTTGAAAATTGAGACCGGGATCCATACATAGGGCAATAAAACATTTTGGAAAAAGGACCTGAAAATAGCTAGTTTAGTTGTGATCAAGGCACAAGACAGTAGGGTCCTAAAGAAATCAAGAGAAACGGTCATTGTTCTTCTTTGAAAATCAGGAACCAAGATGGAAACGGCCAAGTCCATCATGTTATGTTGGCTGCTTGTAAATAGCTTTATGGAGCTCTGGGGCCACGTCATAGCGCTTGGCTGAGTGGTAGTTAAGGGGAGTATAAGGTAGAAAGGAAATTACATGAGAAGTATCGAGTATAGGAAGCTTGCAGATGGAAAGACATTTCCTCAAAATGGGCATACCCTCATTCAATGGTACTTGCCTAGCCTTTTGTGACCTAGGCTGCGCTTCCACTGCTCAAAGGGCTAACAGTAGGTGCCCAGAAGAAGGCTCTGGTAAGGTCCTTAGCCTAACAGACGTGTTATTTTTTAAGCTCATTCGGTACATTACTTTACACATTGATTACCCCTGAAATTGGTGCACTTTTAAATTATATTTATGCAACATAAATGATTGCAGGTTTCTTTAACTAAATGAACATAATTTTCTGCTGAAAACATACTATTTCTATTAGAATCTTTTTTCAAAAGAAAAAAACCACAATTGAAATGCTAGGGATGAAAGACCTTGTGCTGCTTGCTACTTAGTTGTAGCTATGCCCTGTTACTTGACGTTGCACATCACTCTGTGTTTAACTGATTCTGCCATCCCCACCATCCTGTCAATACCCTTCATATCTATATATTGCTCTATTACTTAGCTCTTCGTCACTACTGGCAGCCCTGTTTCACCAATAGGATGATTTTTATTTCCCTGATCTTCCCAAGGATTATTTTTCTTAAAGTGTTTTTCTACTTTAAGGTGCTTTGACAAGACACTGTAGCCCAGACGTAGTGCCTGTACATGACTGGACCTAATATGAGCTTGTGCAGTAGGTTGTTTGTGTGGGTAATATATGTTGATTAGAGTGGGAAAGTTATGGTCATTCAGGACTTCTCTGGCACACCCATCACAGCCTATACTGATATGTGCGGTGAAGGAAGACACCTCCTGTATTTATTTGGCTATGAAGTATTCTAATAGCCACTGTGAGTGTGAACGCCTACAAATAGGTCAGTCTGACCTAACAAAATAGTTCAAATATACCCTTTTTTGTAACCATTACTTTTGATTGCTGTGGCTTAAAGAAATTACATCTATATCTAATAAAATATGTGCTTTTCCCTACTAGATATTGGCTCAAATAACTGTGGTTACTATGATCTACAAGCAGTGCTAACACATCAGGGAAGATCAAGTTCTTCTGGCCATTATCTATCGTGGGTTAAAAGAAATGAAGGTAATTAACACAGATTTTGATTATGGTCTGAAGGAGCAACCTTATTAAGCTTTTGCAACTTTTTTTTAATCTTGATTCTAATGAATTTAATTTACATTTAATCAAGTGTTTAGAATGTTCTGTTCATAACAGGACACTTTAGATGTTTACACTGCTAACTTGCAATGCAGATGGGAATGGTATCATTGAGGGTAACAAGTAAAAATCTTGAAAATAAAACGTTTGTTCTATGTTTTATCCTGCAATAATAGTGTATTCAGCTGGAAAATACAATTTCTCTCTGAGCTGCAAAGGGGAGTAGGGATACGTTTTAGAAGCACAAAAAACAAAGGATGCAGACGGGTGAGGAATGCAAAATAGCTATTGGTTAAAGAGAAACATTTGAAGTGGTTTGGAGGAGGTGGGGGACAGTGTGTGTGAATTTCATTATTTTAACAGAAGGCTTAGTAGATTTAAATTCCCTCAAGAAGCCACCTTACGTCCCTACATACGTTTACACAGACAAACCTCATCACTAGATGAATGCATTTAAATGTGTGTGCCTTAAATACAGTTTAACCATGTTGGTGTCTATCGTATATTGTGTAGCATGTTGGTAGTGGCTTTGATTACCTGACCCGAGAAGCCAGTTGTTAACCTCTGCGTGTTTTTCCGTGAAGTAGTCCAGCCAACGTCTTGGAGCCTGCACTATTTTTTAACACGCAGTCATGGCCCTGAATGAACACCAGGTATAGATCAAGTGTTTGTACTAGAGACCTTTGTGATAACAATCTAGTGTCAATAGGTAAGGCTGCCTCATCCTACGCCTCCAGTTCTCTTGTTCACTCCTGTGTGTCAGGGCATCATGACGCCTATGAGTTTATTTTTTTTATTGCCGCCATGAACAAAAGGTTTTTAGCTATTAATAATTGCAGCAAATAAATCCAATTAAAAAAACCTTACATTATTTATGATTACACAAAAATACATTATTAAAAAATAAGGTTCAGGTAGCAAATATTAAGATCAACAAATTTAAAATGTAGCTAAACGTTAAGATTAGGTAATGAAATTTAAAACACAAACAAACCATAAAAGTGAGGGTTAAGCTAATAATGGATAATGTTATTCAATACAAATAATTACAAATGAAATAAAAATATGAAATTATAAATTACAGCAACAGCTAAAAAACATATAAGGAATACAATGAAAATAATTAAGTAAAATATAATTAAAGTCGGGCATATGATCAAGACGGCAGCTTTGAGGCATCAAAACTGTGAGGTTCTGGATGCTCAATTTGGCCTTTAAATATCCGCTTTAGCAGGCGGAGATCAGTGGGAGTGCGAGGCTCCGATGAGGAAAAGAAATAGTAGCAGAGATGAGTGTGGCTCTCTGGCTCTGACATGACTGCCATCAGCAGATGTCCGAACGCTGAATCTGTCCGTCTGAAGTAGTGCCGGAATTTAAGAGGTACTGTTTTGTGGAAGTGAAAATGGAGCCCAATTGGTGACCACGCATGAACTCCCTAACTGTGTTTTTATTCCATCCTGGTGGGGAAGTAGACGAGACATGTTGAATAGGCAACCATTTGGATGGTTTGTATTGGGTTGAAAGAGCGGCGTCATGTTGGAGTAATGCTGACTACTTCCTGGAGATGACCAATCTACATACTTTTGTTGTCTACAGTGTCAAACCACTTGAAGAGCCTGAATGAGGTTGAGAGCTCAAATATCTTTACACCAAAGAAGTGCACAGGCAAACCAAAGGATGACAGAGAAAAATACCATTTCATTCATGACAGATTGCTGTCCACAGGGTTCTTGAGAGATCGAACGAAAACAAACAAAAGGAACTTAGAGTTTCAAGATGGCTTGGGAGTCACTCAGATGTGTTGGTGCTCTGTGAAATCATCAAAAACACTGTTCAGATATGGAGCCATCTGATTCAGGTGACCTCAGACCTAGGCACTTGTGTAGCCTCTTGTTAAGCAGATGCGTTTAACCTGGCTGCAGGCAAAATACGTTGCTTTTGACTCTTAATCTCCCAATGCCAAATCAGAAAAGAATGGGAGTGGCCTGACTGTGATGTTGTTTTTGTGTGTGGAAGATTTGAAGGACCAGGAACATGGAGTAGGAGACAACAAGATTTAATTGACGCAGCCACCCTCCCCAGACTTGCATGTTTAGTGGTACAACCCTTAGCTTTGTATACCGACTACTCAGCCACTGCACAAATGTCTATGCATATATACCTTTTCGCAATAGGTGGGGCAGTGGGATCTCTCCAGTACTTCACTATTTCTCTCTTCACGAGTACTATACCCATAAATACAAATCTTCTCTTAGCCCATTCTCATCAGCCATGATCCCAAGCAGAGCGACTCTGGTCAGCTGCCAGTGTCCTCCCACTGACTTCTGCAAGGGCATTGTGTATTCTCAACCAATACGCCTGGATCACTGGGCATTCCCACACTACGTGGAGAAAGTACCCGTAAATGAGTGGCAACAGACAAAGGTCATCTGTACCCTTTTCACATTTTAAACAGCCAAGATGGTGTGTAATATATTCTATAAAAATACTTAAAGTGTGTTTGACTGGCAAGTTCCCATGATCTTATTGATTCATTGCAGAGGAACAAAGATTGTTTTCCTGAACGTTGCTCAATAGTTGAAATAGGGGTAGGAAATGAAAAGGCTAAGTCTTTGGTTTTGTTAAAGGAAGCATTCTCGGCTTAAGTAGCTTCTAGGAGAATAGGGAGCCATCATTGAGTATAGTGGATCTGGATTAGGTTGATTTGTTGAACCCTAAAAAAAGTTGAGTTCAGACTGTTGTCATGGTGTTTTATCTGTAATAGGAGCAGTATAGACGTTCCAGTGAAGGTGCACTAGATGTTCCCCATCTTAAGAGAGAAGGTAGGTCTATTGGAGGAGATGTATAGTTTTTAGGGCCTTGGCTACCCCCACTAATGGGTGCTACCAACATTGGAGAAGCACAAGAGTAGGGTAAGGTCTTGCATATGTGTCATATATATACATTCATTTGTTCCATTGCAATCTTTGTTTTACTAATTGCTGCATAAGTGAACTGTTGATATGTTTGTCTATTGCTGCAAAGCAGTAAAAAAAAATAGGTCACAAAAAATGTGGATGTAAATGATCGGGTCAATGTAGTGGTTTACGATATCATGGTTTAGTTGCTATTCTTACTATATTGATGTAGTTACTGAAGATGGGGTGGCTCTGACCTAATGGTACATTATGTAATAGGGGGTCAGTATACATACATCCACTGTGGACTTAAGAGAGTTCAGAGGACCAGAATGGGCTTATCCTGACAAACCTATTTAAACTCTGCCTGAGGCTTCAGGGTGATGGTGGGAGCCGAGGATGTGGAGTCGGGGAATTGGCTCAAGGTGCTGTGTATGGACTTGACAGTTTCACCTCACTTTTCAGACCGAGACCAAAGTTGAGGCCTGAGATTTTGCCGCCTGCTCAGTAGATAAAGGTTTAAAAGAAAAATATGATCGAAGTAATTGTGGTGAGCACAGAGAAAGAAGTTTCACAAAAATGTCAAGATTTGTAAGATGAGTGATCTGGACATTTCAGAATATGGTGTAGTCATTGAAGTAGTACCAACTACGACTTCAGATGCTTATGCCTCTTTTGAATATCTTTTGAGTGGGGTTTCCACCATTTTGGTTTTAAAGACTCCAATTGTAGGAAAATGCCCCTTTCTGACATGGTCACCCCCACTTTTTGTCTGGTATTTGATGCAATTTTGACTGAAGTGCACTGGGTTCCTGCTAACCAGGTCCCCAGTGCCGGTGCTCTTTCCCTTAAACAATGTAACTGTTCAATTGCACCCCAATTGGCAAGATCTTTAGTACCTCTGTAAATCCCTAGTTAATTGTACCCCTAGTACCTAGGGCATGGGTACTAAAGAGGGTCTCTAAGGGCTGCAGCATGTATTGCGCCACCTTAAGGGACCCACCATCAAACTCATGCAAACTGCCATTGCAGGCTCCGTGAAATGGTGCAAACAAATTTGAAACCTGACATGGCACAATGCCCACAGACACTGCATGCAATATATGTAGGCTATCTGGTTTTAGGTTTAAACCTATAATGACTGATAAAACCCCACCGAAAGGAAAATAGCCATCACCAGTGTAAACCTATAAACAACTGGAAAAAACACCTTCACAACCACAAACTAAGTGCCATTCAAAGGAAGGAAAAGATGAGTGAAAGTCTTTTTTTTTTATTTCTTCCTGAAGGGGCCAATACAATGTAACTTTGTTATACAAGGCAGCAGCAAGAAAGTCTGGGCTAACATTATTCTGCTTGAGTTTTGTTGTTTAGGGATGTCACTAAAATATTGTTTCTTCTTCCTTCTGCTTTTTTCAGTTTTGTGGTCTTTAGTCTAAAGATGCAGTGTTTAGAAGCATATTTTGGGTCTTATTTATTTTATAAACTGTAGAAAATCAGGAAATATCAAAATCATATTTGATATTTTGGCTACATTTGATTTCACTGATAGGTAAAATGGCTGGTTTCATAAGAATCCTTCCCAATATGTACCATCACATTTACCGACAGAGAATGGGTGAAATTCTTTGATATATCAGCACCCTTTTCTAGTGAGTCAGTATTGATTGTAGGTGAATTGCCAAACAGCCCATGCTTTAAACATTCAATGCAAGGTGTAGTGACAGGTATATGTGAAAAGAGTGTTGTCACGAAGTATCTGAGATAGTGGTGAAAACATGACACCAGACGTTTGATAAACATGTAACGCAGTGTCACTTGGAATGCTGCTGCAAAAGGTTCCTACCAAGTTCAATATAGATTGGACTGATATTGTTTGTGTTTTCTGTAATTCAGCTACGTATATGAAAAAGTTGTACGATGACCTGTCAAAATAGATACCTGAGCTGAAGTGCTTCTCTGTAAGAGATCCTTGTCACTTGCTAGATGGTATGCTGAAAGCATCTTTGCAATCTTCAGAGTTAATGAAGAATGCTATTGACTTTGTAGTCCATTCTGGTGCACTATTTCGTTATGACCGGGAACTGAAATGCAAATATTTCTCATTTTGTGCTTTGTATGGCACCAAAGAGAGAGTCATCCTAACTGTCATTTAGCTGGTGGTTCTCAGTCCTAGAGTCTGTGAATGCTATATTATCCATGTAGCAACTGTTTACAGAATTTTTGCTTAGTGATGATGCCAAAGGCAAGAAATGTGATGATCTTTGGTCACATATTGATAGTGATGTGAAAAAAGTACTACTACTGCATGCTTAGGTTTTTACAGGAAAACATGACTGCTGTAGTGGACATAATCAAAATACTAGAGTCTGAAAACACCCTTGTCTACCAAGTTTTCAGCGTAATTGGTGTAGATGTGAAACATCTCCTTGAGAGTAGGCTGGGTGACACTTTTAGTGACTTTGGCACTGCAAAATGCTCCATGTTAGAGTTCTGGCCACTTGGTAAGCAAATAAATGTTGAGGAGCAATTCGGGAAAGTTTATTTTACAGTGTATGGGAAATGGCTTGCAATGATGCATAGAAATATCCCTTCACCAACCAGGGGATTTGAAGTTAATGTAGCCTCACTGAGTTACTCTGCACAAGTTCTAGATCCCTTCTGAATTTTCTCCAGACTTTGAATAGTACTGCTTCATTTTTGACCGCTTCAATAACTGAAGGCATATGCGCCCAATTCAATGCATATGTTGCAGAACATGTCCTAGAGAATCACAATCTTCAGGTGCACCAGTATTGGCATGGAAAGCTATGTCATTGGCCAGAGTTAGCAAATTGTGTACTGGCTGTTTTGGCGTTGCCCGTCAGAAGTGCTAATGTTGTGAGGGCCTTTTCACAGATAAACGTTTACATGGGAAGCAAAGAGCAAGCGTGCATGACCAAAGACCAACTAAAGAAGTATTGTATGATGTACTACAATAAGTTTGATTAATAAAACTGTATTTGGACCTCATATACTCTGTACACACGCTGTCTATACACATGCACTATCAGTGCAGAAAGCAAGCAATAATTAAAAGCAAAACATCCCATAAACACAGGAAAAACACTGTTTCTGTTTTTAATGGCGTGAAAATGTGTAACCACTGATTACCACTGTTTTTTTAAGGTATTGGAAACACTGAGGAAAAAAACCCACAAGAATTTACCAAAAATAGAAACTGAACACAGGAAAGCCTAAATATATGCAAGTCACCTCTACAGCAGGCCTCATAGCCCTAAGGCAAGGTGCATTATATTACATGTGAGGACATATCGGAGGAGATATGTCCCCGTGCTGTCTAGTTCAATTACTAGGACAGGGAAGCCATCCTAGGTATATGTACTGGGCACTGGTCATTCTGAGTTCCCCAACTACAAGATGGCTTTAATGAAACACATGGTGTTTGGTATCCAGTTGGTGGCCAGTAATTGATTTATCAAAACATGCACCCAGACGGCACCTTCGAGATGCCTCCTGAAAATCTAAGAGCCTCTTAGTGTGCTGGCTGACTGGTATCATCCAGCCTGTCACCACAGACCTGTTTCTGACCCCCTGTTGAGACCAGAAACCATGCCTGCTCCGGAGGAAGGTGTTCACACCTCCAGCAGGCTGGTTAGTGATTTAGCATATATAGACCAGGGGCTTCAAAGACCCTGCAACCTTTGATATGCGACCCTGGCTTCACCCAGACCTGTGTGGTGCCACCCCTACCCGAGGCCCATTTGGCACCAGGACAGGCGGAAAATTAGCTATCTTATTACCAGTAGGCAACAGTGATTCATCAGTTGCACATCCCTATACTTTGATCAGGAAAGCATAAGCCAAACCGTGTTCTAAGCACTATAACACACTTGTTGCCACAATGTGTATATCTGAACCAGAGAGAAAAAATGCCCAGCCCAGGCATAAATAGAATATACAATAGCAGAGCACTATTGGTGTATGTGAACCATTAATTGTATCTATGTAAGTCCATTGATATATCTATTGATACACCCTAATATATAGAGCATTCATATTTTTGTGCAATGTAGTTAGATACCCAAGGTATCATTTAGAACTCCTAATGTTCAGGTGAATAGTATTTTCTTTTTACTTAATCTTGGTATCACAGAGAAAACAAATAATATCTTGAATATATTCACACTTATTTAATAGTAATTGTGGATATGTTGATTCTTCATGGATTGTTTCAGCCGACAAGTGTTTCGTCCCTACTCGGGACTTTCAGAGCAATAATCGGGGGGGGGGGAAATATCTAAACTAGAATGGTATACAAGGATCTGAAGATCTTCTTGGAGGTCACTAGAAAATACACCATTCCTCACGCTTTCAAACTGCGGAGAAATAAATTGTCTTGGCCAAGTGATGCTTATAAGCTGTTCTTTTCCAAACCAATGTATATATGGGTGTTCTATTGTTTCCACGATCCGATGCACACCATGAAAACACTTTGAAACGGCTGCCAAGTCCGTATGTCAAACACTGATGGAGAGTAGACAACCCTCTAGTTTGCTAAAGACCGTGATAAGTCCTTAGTGAGATCATGTTATGCCTCTGGTGTGCCGTATGATCTGGCCTCTAACCAGAAAGTCAAACGAAATTAGCGCAGGGGGGAGGAGGGCGTAGGGGGGTAGCGCATGGTGCAAATAGAAAGAAAAAAATTCAAGATAAATTACCTTGCTGCCGGCTGGGTCTCGCATCTCTGCTCCTGCTCTCCTCGTGCACATCGAGGAACAGGAAGCCGGTCCCACTGACCAATCAACTCTGCAATGCAGCATTGATTGGTAAGCACCCAGGCTCCCTTGACCAATCACAACACTGCAGTGCAGCATTGTGATTGGTTTTGAGCATCCTAGTTTGACGCTCAACCAGGGAATGAGGGCCTGGGCATGTTCTCCATGCGGGCTGTAATGCAGCCTGCATGGAGAACGGGGAAAGTGCGCTTGACTGGTTTGGGCGGCCCAAGTGGGCCGACCAAACAGTCATTACTGTTACTACTTAGTCATTACTGAAGAGTATCAAGATGGCGCCCGTGTAGGAGCGGAATCTCGGAGCTCTGCTGCTCCGCATCGCTCTTTGGCAGATCCCGGGGGTCTGGTCCTTCTTAGACCCCGGAATCGGAAAGCTGACAGCCGGGGGACGCCCACGGATCTCCGCATAGCCGAAGAGAGGTACGGGCGTGGGACAACGAGATTCCCTTTGCCGAGGAGCCGCCGGGACAAAATGGCGGTCGGAAGAATCGGACTGGAGCTGAACGGCTCCTGAGCACTGGAGGGGCTGCAAAGTGCTGATTGTCCCCCCTTCGGGCACCACAGGCAAGTGGCAGGCGCCTGCGGCCCTGGGACATCCCCTGAGCGCACAGCGGGGGAAGCTCGGCCGGGCGACGGGCCGTCCTCCCCCCACACCCACATCTCAACTTAGCGGCTAGTGCTACCCATTTACGGCCCGAATCTTGACCGGCTGGACCACATCCCACGTGATGGGCTGCCTGGAGACACCGGCGACGTGCGAAGCGAGGTGCAGGCGAAACCCAATCTGACTCCTGGGACTGGAGCGCCAGTACAGTTTCTATCTAACAGACGAGCAGTCGGCCAGCCACTAAGCAGCATGGGCCCCCCCTGCTTCGAAACCGTGACCAGCGCCCGGCTGCTGGCCAGGCCCTGAGCGTTGACCGGTGTGTGAGCGGACCACGGGAAGGGACACGTGAGAAGTTAGCCCGTGGCCCAGGGATTGTTACTGACCCACAGCAGCCTCCAGGGTGAGCGACATGGCGCCTCGGTCGTGGCCTGGGCCCATTGCATGGTAGCGAGAGACTCATCGGCATCTGCAATTGTCTGCGCCATACGACGGAGGAGGGGGACCCCCCTGGTGTTCACGCTCCCGGGGACAAGAGACAATGTGAGGAGACAAGGTGAGGAGCTCCCTGGTTAGGGATTGCCTTTTTGGCCCTAATTCCCCTTGAATCTACCCCCTCCTTTGACCTTCATACTCTCCTGGGGTTCTTTTTAACTGCGGTGCTTCAACTCTCCTACTCCCGCGTTTGATCTCGTAACCTCTGAAGAACCGTGAATTTTCTTTTTTTTACCGACCTCGGAGCCCTAGTAACATGGCCGATGCCCGGTGGAGCTGCCTAGTCCGCTATAGAGGAGATTGGCTGTGGATCACCTCCTCGGCCGTCACCTACCCAGCCGGACATTGGGCATAGTTTCCTCGTCTATCCGCTGTCTCCTTCCTCCCCCACCTTTCCGACAAATTCTCTGATGTTCTGCCGATGGCCGAGCAAGATGATGACCCGGGTCCACCATCTTAGTGGCTTCGACCGTTTCTCTTGCCGCTGGACTGCTCCCTGCATCACCTGACTGTCCTTACCTCTAGTCGACCCCCCCCCCCTCCTTTGTCTCTTCCACCCCTCTCAGCTTGTACAGTCACCGTGACACTGGATGTGGTGATTGCTGGTCCCCAGCTGGTTTGTTAGACTCTCTTTGACTTATTGGTTCCTCTGAAGTTTTTTCCCCCTTGCTGGTCTGCCTGATCCGATTGGCATTTCAACCCCTTTTTACTTTTCCCCCTCTACCTTCTATTCCCCATAGGATGTGTTTATTTTATGCTATGCTCTAGAAACTCATGATGTAATCTTTGTAACTCGCTAATACTCATGTAAAGTGCTCTGATACCTCCGAGTCTAGCCAGCGCTATATAAAACTCTGCAAATAAAAAAAAAAAATACGCACTTAGGAGTGGGCAAACCACTCCTCCCCTGCCCTGCTCTAAGAACAGAGTAGCCCCGCCTACCCACCCACAAAGCAGCAGGAAGAAGCATAAAATGATAAGGCAAAGTTATTATTTTATGTTTCTACTTCGCTCTGCTTAAAAGAATTGGGGCAACGCTCTTCCGCCATAGCGGAGGAGCCGCCACTGCAAAGAAGAGCCGAATAGAGGACTAGCTGTGGACTTTGGCACCAAACCCTGCCTGACCTGTCCCGCCCAGACCCAACTCGTCCTGCAGCTGTGCCTCTTCCAAAAGCCTCGAAATGCTGCCAGCACTTCGTCAGCCAGCCAGCATCTCCCTTGAAGAGGAGGAGCCACTTTCCTGCAGCTTGCAGGCACAAACTGCAACGTCCTGTACACCAATCTGCTGACCACCGGGTCCACCCACGCAGCCGCCACCCAGGAAGAGGTCACCCTGCTCCAGGAGGTCAGATGCGTCTTCCCACTGAGTTTGGAGACGCCAGTACCCCCAGGAGACGCCCTACACTAATACCCGGGATACCGGAGCCTGTTGTAAGCACCAAGGCTTGTTTGTGTTTAGCCCAAACACCACGGCTGCCAAAACTGACCAACACGTCAAGGGACTTCAACTGAGGCCAGCTCTTGCCAAAAGTCATCTTGATGTTTCTTTGCCCTGTTCTACAGCTGCACCGAGAAGCTTGGGAGCCTCAAACTCAACGACCTGCCAGACAAAACGCCTATGCATCCGGGCCCCTGCCCAAGTCCATTGAAACCGATGGTGTCTCTGTGGCCCTGGGACCCTCTAGAGTGGAGCCCCCCTTTGGGTTCTTCCGGACTGGGCCCCCAGTCCACCACTGCAGCCTCATTCCTACAGGGTCTTTTCCCATTGACTGCATCGTGTAGCGTCCGAGGCTACCGCTGCTAAAAGCACCTCTGCATCCGGACTGCTCACGGCAGGTAAAACTGAACCCTTGGTGCTTTCTTGGACCTTGGCCCCTACTCACCTTAAGTCCAGAAGAACAGTCCAGTAAATGGTTTGCAAGTGACGCTATGCAGTGAATGTTTCTCCCATAGGATAACATTACCGTGTTCAAGGCTTATGCCTCAAATCTGACAGCTGTCATTTTCCACTGTTCTTACTGTAAAATTTGATAATGTCCAAAGTACTTACCTGATTAGGTCTAAAATTATATTAAAAAATTTATTTTTCTAAATTGGACTCTAGTTTCTTGTTTCATTTATTGACTCTGTGTGTACAATAAATGCTTAACACTACCCTCTGATAAGCCTAAACTGCTCGCCCACACTACAACAAGAGAGAGCATTTGGGATTATTAATTTTAAGCTCTGTAAGCCAATAAGGGTCGTCTGGACTTTCTATATAGTGTACCTCATTTTGGTACACTACATAAAAAGCTAGCTTCCTACACCAACTACTTTGTTTCAGATGAAAAAGGAAGAAAGTAAGTACATAGCGTATCAGCATGCCCTTGGAACAAAGCTCTTCATTATCCTCTCCCACCTACTGGACATAATTATTTCTACAAGCTTGAACTTGGGCTTTTCTTCCCGGGACTAATCTTCAGCTCCATCCATTCAGTTAAATTAAACATACTGTGACCATAGTTCAGTTACAAAGCTGCTTACCTAACATTAAAAACATTGCCTTTTTTTAATAGAAGTTTTTGGAATGTATCGGTCTTGCACTCCTTGTAGCTTAACTCTCCTTTGCTCGGGGATGGCCACTTTTGCTGTTAGCAAGTCATAAAGCAAATTCATAGAAATGTATTGTATCATTTAGTTTGTGCATAGAAAACAGCAGTTTGAAGGTATTTATGCAGACAACCCATTTTTTTTATTTTTTTTTTTTAGTCCATCAGCCTAGAATAAAGAAACGAAACTCCGGTGTCTCCCTGAGTATAGCACCATCCGGAGCCCTTTTGTATTCAGACCTAAGATGGGTCACTCTATACCTTGCTTCTATTACTCCCACCATAGGAAACCCTGCAATCGACCAGACCCCCTCAAGGCTGCCTCCGGGGTAGTCAAGCAATATGGTATAAAGGCCTAATCATAGGACTATAGTTGTTCACAGTTACAAAGAGGTTATCCAGTTCTCAAAGGGGAGCCAAAACTCATTACGCTTGCGCTTTACAGCTCTGTCCATCTTAGCTGTATATTTTATAGAAACTAACCATTCTACTTTATTCGGGGGCATAGCTTTAATCCAATACTTACAAATTTCTCAAGCGGGCAAGCAATATTAGGTAGAAAATTAATTTCCTTGTGTTTTGCGATAGTGTTTCATAATTAACTGGAAGCCCAAAAAAGACAAGGGATATGCTTACCTGGATCAATTCTCCAAGTATTAACGATATCGTACTACTCGCATCCCGCCAAAAATCTCGTAATACCGGGCAATCCAAAAACATATGTTCGTCATTACTTTTCTCTTCCCCACACTTAGGACATCTCGGCATGACACCTTTCGCAAATTTTGCCAGTTTATATGGCGTCCAGTAGACCCTGTGGAGACAAGAGGTGGTTCCGCCTTAAATTTGCGGCACGTACTGTGGAGTATAGCATGTTACAAGATACTTGCCATAAGTCTATAGACTGCTCTCCCGGCAAGCTCTTTTCCCACAGTGTTACAGGCAGGTTGAAGTCTCCATCCGAGCTCTCCACTAAGCTCCAGTACCATCTTGCCACCTCTTTTCCACGGGATCCTTCAGATTGTATTGAGGATTCTAGTGCGTTAGATTGTCCTGCACCTAACCCATCCGTGAGGCTCCAACTTTTAATTTGCAGGTATTAAAATTTTGACAGTTGCCCAACCGCTATCTCCTGGGCCTCCTCCAAGGGGATCAAGACTCCATCAACCATCAGTTGACCCCAGGTGTTTATCCCTGCTTCTTTCAAGGGACGAGCCAGGCAGTCCCTTGACCATTCCGGGGAACCCGGAGAGTCACAAACAGGAGCCAGTCCACTGTAATAGCTCATATTAGTCTCTCCTAATTTTGTGCCAAGTTATTGCAAAACTTTGCAGAGTCTTAAGCCTTACTTTTTTAAAATAGCGAGGATCGCCATATTTATGTATGAAATCCTGCTCGCCCCCTTGTACATCAGATAACATGGCGTTGAACATTCTCCCAATATCAGAGCTGTCTGGCTTGCTTAATAAACATTTTCCTCCTTTTAATAAAAACACCCAAGCATAATGAAACAAATCCGGGAGTCGTAGCCCTCCTTTATCATACTGCCGTCTAAGCTTTTTCCAGGCAATTCTCGTACCTTTCGACGCCCAGATGAAGCTCATTACTTTTGATTGGGATTTTTTAAGCCAAGCATCCTTAAAGGCCATTGGAATATTTTGAAACAAAAACGTAAACTTAGGAAGGATTGCCATTTTTACAAGGTTTACTCTACCGTAAATTGTTAGAGGAAGGTGAGACCAGCCAAGTAGAAGTTTCCCTACTGCCTTATTAACCTTTTGGAAGTTCTTTTCGGGGATTTGTTCTATTTTCTGCACGATTTGAATTCCTAGGTATCTCATTTCTTCCTTTACACAGCTCAATTGCGAGTCAGTATTCCACTTCATCACAACTGTTTTGTTTTAATTAATCTCATACCCCGATATCCGCCCAAACTGGGCTGCCAGGTCGTAAACTATTGGCAGTGCTGTGTTAAGATCTGAGGTATACACTACTAAATCGTCGGCATAAAGCCCTACTTTTTTCTCCCACTCCTGAAACCTAAAAGGTTGTATGCTCTCCTGACGCCTTATCTTTTCGGCTAGTGGCTCGATGTACAAATTAAAAAGTAGGGGAGACATCGGACACCCCTGCCTAGTTCCCCTATAGATGTTAAAACTATTGGACATGTTGCCATTCACCAAAACCCTGGCAGTCGGATTCTTATATAAAAGAGCTATTGCCCTACAGAAATTTCCCCCAAATTAGAAAGCTGTAAAATTTCCTGCAAATAAGTCCAATTGACCCGATCGAATGCTTTAGTCGCATCTATGGTAATAGCTGCTAGTGGTATTTTAAATGTGGTTGCTATATCAGCAGCACCAATTAAATTGTAGGTTAGTTCCTTGATGCCTCTGCCACGCACAAAGCCCTTCTGATCTTCATGTAGCAACACGTCTAATACTCCACTCAGTCTATCTGCTAATAGCTTCGTAAAGATCTTGTAATCTGCATTAAGCAGCGAGATAGGCCATTAAGAGTCGCAACGGTTAGGTGGTTTATCTACCTTAAGGATCAGAGTGACAATGGCGTTGTTCCAAGATTGAGGGATCTCCTTGCCCCCTTCAAAAATCTCAATAAACAATCTAACCATTACTGGGACCAGGAATTTTTCCAGTTTTTTATATATCTCTACCGGGATGCCATCTGGTCCTGCTGCCTTATTTGCTTTCCCTGCTTTAATAACATTCCTAATTTCCGAGTCTACAATTGACCTATTCACCTCTTCCCTTTGGGGTTCAGACAACTTATGGGGAACTTCCTGACCCAACCACTCTTAACACTTCCTCTCCCTGCGTAGCTAGATTTTCAGAGTATACTTCCCCAAAATGATTGATCAGAGCCTCTTCTATATCTTCCCTAGACCTAGCTAAGTCTTCTGACCCATCCAACTTTAGTTCTTTAATGAAGTTTTTTACTTGATCATTTTTTATCTTCCAAGCAAGTAACTTGCCACAACCTTCTCCGTAGTTAAAATGGGCCAGTCTACTCACTTGCCATCTCTCCTGCACCCTTGTTTCCAAAATGCCTGCTAACTCTACTTTAAGGGCCTCAATGGCAGCAAACCCGGACTCCTGCATTATTTCTTTAACCTGAATCTTTTGTTCTTCCTGTTTGATCTGTTCTTCAATAGTAAGAATTTCAGTTCTTCGTTGCTTATTTTTATAGGACTGGATAGATGTTACCCTCCCTCTTAAAAAGGCCTTATAAGAGCCCACACTATACCTAATGGGGCACTATCCAAGTTCTGCTCAAAAAACCATTGAGATTCCACCCCCAGTTTTTCCATCGTCGCCTCATCAGACAACATGGTACGGTCAAAGGTCCATCTCCTTTGGCGCACCGCAGTTGGGGGAGCCAAACGTAAAGAAATGGCCGAGTGATCCGACAAATGAGATCCCAGATGACTAACATCTCTAACATGGCCCTTTATAGCTTGATCAATCAAAAAATAATCTTTTCGTGATTGGTGACTATATTTTTATTGTTGAACGTAAAGCTTTTTAAAGATCCCTGCCTTTCCCGCCAGATATCACACCACCCTAAATTCTTTATTGAATTTACAATTAGAGAGCGAGATTTATTATGAGTAGTTGCCCTGCTTTTAGTGGAGCGATCTAACCTGTCATCTAGCACCACATTAAAATCCCCTGCCATTATAATAGGGTCCGGAAAGTCCAGCAGTTCCAGGAGTAAATTACTAAACGGGGTAGGATTATCTAAATTAGGGCCGTAATAGCCTACCAACGTGTAGCACTGATTATAACATCTCATTTTCGCTATTACCCATCTGCCTGATTTATCAGTTCTACTATCCTCCATGATTATCTGAGGGTTAGTTTTAACAAGAATCGCCACTCCTCTTATAGTGAGTTGATGGTCCGTACATATTACTCTCTGCAGCCATCTTCTAGACTTAAAAATCTCCATTGTTTCTTTACTAGTTAGATGCGTCTCTTGGAGGAGTATAATTTGAGCAGGGGCATCCCTTATATATTGCAAAACATTTTCCCTCCTTTGCCTCACCCTAAGGCCATTAACATTCCAAGATAACTCTATCTGGGCCTCTCTACTAATACTCTTTTTTTATTCCTAGCTTTCACCCAACCCTTGCAACCAGAGTTCCTAGACATTAAAAGAGAACAAATATTTTTTTGTATTTTTTCCCTATGCTCCCCCACCCGTGCCTTCACACGTGCCCTTCCCTCGCCCTCCCTTGGAAAACCCTCCTCGCTCGCTCTCTCTCATAGCCTAAGCCTAGCCTAAGCCTTAAGGAGACTTCCCGAGGTTGAAGAGCTACTGCTACATTAAACAAAAAAAAAAACAGTGAAAAAGTGATCTCTTAATCAGGACTAAGTTCAAAAAATAAAACAAAATAGAACAGAAATGGGGTAGAAGGGGTATACCATGCATAACATCATATAGGTATGGGGCTAGAGACTACCAAGAAAAAGTCAAAGGAGAAAACCCCGAAGAAAAACATCCTCAGCTTCCTGCTTCACACTAGTGTCGGATAAAGATCTGAGGAAATCCTCGGCTTCATCTACTCTCCGAAAGGTCTGCATTTTATTATTATACATCACCCTCAGACTAGCGGGGAATCTTAACTGTGCCGTTGCACCCCATTTTCTGAAGGGTTCTATCGGGTTACCAAACTCCCATTGCAGACAGCCCATTTGCTGTTAGAGACTACAAGGGAGATTGAGGGAAAGCTCTCCTTGCTTCAAGGTCAGACAACAAACCTTTCTGGATACAGGAATCTAGCTTTAAGGGAAGGTTTACTCTATCAGTTCACTTGATGAACATGTGCTAGAGAAAATGAGTCAATGAGCTTGTGGTGCATATAGACACAACTATTCTATATTTTATACTCTTCGCCAATATGAGCTTATGATTCTACAGAATACCAGTTTTGAAAAAGGTGAAGCCACGCTGAGTTATAACCAATATAGGAAACCTTCAAAAGGCAACAAACAAAAGACAGCTCTGAATGTGACTACAGTCATGTTTGTGGCTCAGAGGACACAAATTATTAACCCAGTTTCAAGGGAAAATTCAACCTTCTGACCTGTTTCATAATGCCACCCCCCATGAAGCAAAGAGTATTTGTCTCTACAAAATTGCACATAGCTGGAAATATTTAGATTTTTGGAGAGGTTATGTGCAGATTCCTTCTACGGGGTTGTATCATTATTATGGTTGCGCATAATACCAACATATATTGGTATCCATTTGGACAGGGCATAGCTCTGTGCAATGCATGTAGTTTAGCAATGTACAATTCCATGCAGAGTTAATTTTTAGGATTATCTATTCACATTTTCTTTTGAGGCAAAAGTTTACTATGAAAGAAAGCATGTGTACATTTTTGTCTGCAGGGAAATTGTATTTGCTGTCCTCTTGGGAAAATCAGTGCCCTCTATGGCTTACCATATGCCTACCTTGTCTCCCAGCCCCTCCCTCTTATCTTCATGCATTTATTGTGGAATGATGTCCACAGACTTTTAGCAGTCTGGGACGTCTTGTGTTAGTAGAGGTAGCAAAATGTTTGGCTCAGACCATCCTCTCTCATTCTACGTCCGTTCAGCTTTACATATATTTTCTTTTAAGAACTAGAGAAAACTACTAAATAGACTTGCTCTAAATTTGGAAAAGTACATAGAAGAAATTTAACCCTGTGCTCACGTTAGATTTTGTGATCATGACTACAAGGAATAAGTTGGTTTGCAGACCATAGCATCGGAGTGAAAAGGTGGCAGTTCTAATCTTGGTCTTCCATCTTTGACACAAACTGAGGTATATAAAGCATGTGTTAACATATTGAAGAACGCAAATACAAATGAACTATCTGTACTGATAAGTATTTTCTTAGTCATAATAATGTAAAATATTGGTTGGAATGAACCATTACAAAGACCTTGCAGTAGAAGTTCAATAACGTCTGTTTTGTCGTATTCTTTCTTTTCTTCAGATGAATGGATTAAGTTTGACGATGACAAAGTCAGCATTGTTTCTCCAGAAGATATTTTGCGATTATCAGGCGGTGGAGACTGGCATATAGCATATGTTCTTGTGTACGGTCCTCGACTGAATTGAAGTAGCTGAAGAAACGGAACAATAATGCTTCATTTTAGCCCTTTTTCTAGGTGTGACATAAATGTTTTTCATTTAACATTTCCTTGCCTTCATAAAGAACATTTTTAAAGATCTGTAATTTGTTAAACAATTTCTTCTTACCATCTTCCCGACACTGAGGAGGAGTGGGAAGAAAGGTGAGACTAAATTGTAAGGAAATTTCCCTGTGATCAACAGTTTAATCACAAATTGAATTGATGGTTATGGTAATTGGCAGGTGAACATTTAATACGGCTATTTTGCTTTTATTTTTCTATTTTTCAGCATTGACTTAGATAAACCAATTTTCATATTGGAAAACACCGATCTGATACAACAGTACTTAATAAGCCAGTCTGAATTTCAAAATTGTAACCCCAATCTGTTCTCAATCATTTCTTTCAGAAACCAAATATTTATTGCACACCTACAAACATTTCATTTGTTGCTCTTGCATGGTTTACACCACAGTACTTTGCCTCCTTTTTCCTATCTGTCAGTAAAGGTGGTGGTGGTGTGGAGAGTGTTGCATCATTGTAACTCTGTGCTGCTGCCCATATCCTCTGGAAACACGAGGCCACAATCAAGAATTTGTCCAACATTACCTTCTGAATCAGTCTGTTCTCTTGCTGGCACTTCATCCTCAAAATAAATTGTGATCAACAGCAAAATGTCTTGTATGTTTCTATTTCATATTATTTATTCCTCAGAAATCTGTAGCACCCTAACTTTATTAGTGTTGAAGCATAGGTGTTCCAGATGCCTGAAATAATTAGAAGTGGGCCCCTTAAAGAATTCAGATTCCATCCCTCCATAAAGTTGCCATGCCCAGTGTGTTCTCAGATTTCCAATTAGCTTTTTGTCTACTCTCAATGTTTTGTAATCGCAATGCCCTACTTATACTGTCCATTTCAGGGTGTTTAATTCAGAGCAATAGTATGCTCATCTCATTTGGTAGTAGGAACTTTAATTTCTCCTCCACTTTATTTTTTTTAATGACCATGCACTTCTTTCCAGTATATTTGTATCTGGGGACAGTCCCAACAAATTGTGTGTGTAAATGGATTCACACCCTCCGAATATCTTCAGCATCCGCCTGGGACCTGCAGAAATATTTTGTGTAGATGATGTGGTGTAAGATGTCACTGGTACATTATCTTCTAAATGGATTTCCTATATGGGATGTTCCTAAAAGAGCTGGAAGTGTTCTTTCCTAGCTTTATCCTTTCCTTCTCCCATAATTATTGTGACAGTGCCATGTCCCATCTTCTCTGCCAACTCTACTGTTAGATTTGTTCTGCAGTCCATCCATCAATTGTCTGTCTTTTGCTTTCTCGCCCGTAGTGCGTCGGGTATGCCCAGATGTGGGTCCCGGGCTCACTGTGCCACTGAATTCAAGCTATCCTGGCTGATGAGGGGTGGGACCCCGAAACCGGTCCTAGGATGCTTGTTTCCGGTCCAGGCTTGTCAGTTTGGGCTGGACTGTTCCCATGAGGCACAGTGTCAAGACTGATTTGCATATGGCCAAGTCTAAACTGGGGTGGCATGGTGAGCAAAAGAATGATGGATTTAACCCAGACTCTTGACTGGGGGTGAATGTTTTGATTTGTTCTGCATTCTGTCCATCAATTGTGTGTCTTTTAACTCTATATTCGTAGCATGTGTTGGCTATAGATGGATGCGCTTAGCATACTCCTGCCATCTAGTATTGGGCTCAAATGTTGCAAGTTGTTTTTGTTTGAAAAGTCTTTCGAGGCACGAGGTGTGGTGACA
Organism: Calotriton arnoldi; assembly: GCA_963921515.1. NCBI lineage: Eukaryota > Metazoa > Chordata > Amphibia > Caudata > Salamandridae > Calotriton > Calotriton arnoldi. The sequence goes on along the minus strand of CAWUFW010000268.1, from coordinate 2,315,079 downwards.
ACCCATATAGTTTGTATTGCTCATGGTCATTGGCTCCTTTTTAGATTGTTTTATTGCTATTGGGTCCGGATATATTTCCAGAGCTCCATGATCGAAACTTTGATGCAATTTCACTAACCCTTGGATGACTGCCATACATCACCCATCAACGAAAACACATACAGGACAAGCTGATAACTGATTTTTGATTTCTTACACCTGCCTGGTCTCCGGCCCGGCTTGACCTCCGCTTCACTAATTCTCCATAATCTTCCCTCACTCGATGCATGCGAAATGATGGGAAAGACACCTTTCAGCTTCTGCCCCAAGAGCCACACCAAGTACTCCAGACAAGATCATCCAGTCTGCAACCTCGGTCTCTCTCCAAACTACGAGGAAACATCATGTGAAGCCTTCCGGTTGAAACGGCTCTTCAACAATGGGAGAGGTGGTTGGCCCACACCACAATGCAGGCACGGCGATCAAAGGTGCCCCGACATATTCGGGGACCCACAGGCATAGCAGCAAGAGGAATCAGTTCTTAAAGCTGAGGCCCAACACGACAGTGACGGAGGCCTAAGGCTCCCCGTGGATGTACCTATCCTTCCTAGCAGGGGAGAGGGGTCCAACTCCGACCAAGAAATGGAGCAAGCACAACATATCGCCTTGACGGGCCACATGAGTACAATGGCGAAAGCCTCACACACACATACCCAAACAAAAGCTCAGGAGCAAAGTCAGGCTCGTGGAACGCACTGCCCTCAGGCCATGGAGGAGTCTGATATAAGAGAAAGGAGCAGGCAATAGGTCCTCCATCCAAACGAGCCTCCAAGGCAACCGAAAAGACTAAGGCACTGACTGACTCCTTCGAAGTTGAAGCCAGTTTCGGAGCCGGCGTCCAGACAACATGCATTGATGCTAAAGAAGCCTTCGGAGCCAAGTACAGTGCTGGAAAGGCTTTGAACACTTTCAAAGCCTATGTCTGTGCTAAGAACATCCTTGGCACCAAAAACATTGTAGTGTCGGAAGCGCCATCAAACTCCCTGAGGGCATTGGCTCCGAAAACGCCCTCAGCCTCAAAAAACGCCGTTGGCATCAAAAACTCTATTAATGCCTGTAGGAAGCTGGCTTTTTATGTAGTGCACCAAAATGAGGTACACTATGTAGAAAGTCCAGACTGGTGTCAAATGGGCCTCAGGGGGTGGCATCTCCCAGGTCTGGGGGAAGGGAGGTTCGCATATCAAAGGTGGCAGGGGCTTTGAAGCCCCTGGCCTTGATATGCTAAATCACTAGCCATCCTGCTGGAGGAGGCATTGTTTCTGACCTCCGAGTGCAGGCTCTCGCCTGCAGCTGGGTCAGAAACTTGTCTGTAGTGGCAGGCTGGACGATACCAGTCAGCCAGCACACTAGGTACTGGTAGGTTTTTCAGAGTGCTCCTCTAAGGTGCCCTTGGAGTGCATGTACTGGTAGCAGTACAGATTTATTAAGACAAGGTGTTTGATACCAAACACACAGGTTTCTTTAAAGCCATCATGTAGCTGGAGAACTAATAATGACCAGTGCTCAGTAAATATACTTAAGATGGCTTGCCTGTTCACTTGTACCATCTAGTAATTGAACTGGACAGCACAGGGACATAGCTGCTGATGCAGCTATGCCCGTGCATGTAATATAATGCACCCTGCCTTAGGGCTACAAGGCCTGCTGTAGGGATGACTTGCATATATCACATGCAGTGACTTTGGCATGGCACACTCAGTGTGCCATGTCATGTTTTCACACATGGTTTGCCCCATGTCACACAGCCTGCATGCAATTTGTATGGGCGGCTTAGTGTGGCATGATACATGCTGCAACCCTTAGGGCCCCTCTTTAGTACCCATGCCCTAGGTACCAGGGGTACTATGTACTAGGGACTTACAAGGGTGCTAAAGTGTGTTCCCATTGTAGTACAATTAGAAAATGTTACATTGTTTTTATTATAATAATAATAGGGAAAGAGCACTGGCATTGGGCCCTGGTTAGCTGGGACCCAGTACACATCAGTCGAAAAACATCCGTACCGGTGGCAAAAAGTGGGGTTGACCATGACAAAAAGGGGCACTTTCCTACAGCGTCAAAAAAGAATTCCACCGTCCAAGACTGCTAATGATGCAAAAGCCTATACAGACCCCAAAGAACAGCCTGTGGAGCCTATTTTATCAAAACTTCAGGAACAATTTGTTGCCAGGAAGATTTTAGTCCTCAATCCAGATACAGGCTGAGTGGCGACAAGGCAACCACTCCCACCTACACATATATTGCCTAAGTGAAAAAAGAAGACATTTGAGAAGGAGATTATGGGGCCTCAACCACACAAGCCCCCACATTAAAAAAACACAAGGGCATTAGCCCCATTCACTTCCCACCGGACCCTCCACATCCTGTATCACCTACTATTCCAGTACTACCTCATCTTCCTCCTCCTGCAATGACATCCACACCTCCTCCCTTACCAACCTCCCCACAACACTCCTCTCGTATTCACCCACAGGGTCACCCACTACCTCATTGTTAGGGGAGCACAGCACTGGGTACAACAGAGACCCGTACTATACTCCCTATCCACCAGATCCACAGGATGATCCTGATGCACGCTGGGAAGACTATAATGTTGACTCTCAAGGAGATACAGAACCTGACTTGCACCCTTCAAAGCCTTCCTCGCCTGATAACACAACCACATACAATGAGATACTAAGCAGGGCTGCAGAATATCATAAAGTTGATATACATACACTGGAAGATGAGGAAGATTTCCTGGTCGAAACACTGTCAAAAACACAGCCAACCTTCCAGATCTTACCCATGCTATAGGGCATGCTCGATGCCCACCATGGACCTATTTAAAGAACCTGTCAAGTTACGGCGCCTAGGCACTGGTGTAACATTGGCCCTGGCAGCCCCCGCAGTGCAGGGGGGAGGGCGGCACAAATACAAACTGGCACTGAGCTGAGAGCCTCTGATTCTGGGACTGAGTTGGAGGAAGGGGCCAATTATTTTAAACATTAGCAGAAACATGCAGACAGTGTCACTGTCACGACACACTCCGCGCAGAGTCTTTGCGCTTTTTAATAATTGCCTGCTGCTCCCACGCACCACACTTGCTGTGTATGGCCATGGGTGGCAGGCATTATTAATTTAATATGCCCCTCTGAGACGGAGGTTCGGCTTGCGCAGCTGCAGTGCCGCACGTTCACATTTCTGCACGGCGCGTAGCACTACCTGCGTGCTGCTGCTGCGTGGTGACCACGCAGAGTGGCGTCTAGGATTGGCATAGGAGAATGGGTCATGCGTGCACCGTGTAAACTGCACTTGCGCCTGCCACTGCTGCCAGTGCCACGGTAGAGAAGCAGCCTGCAATTGGTGAGTACTACCACACACGAGTCTTTTCGTCAATTTGGAAAAAAGCATCCATTCTCCCATTGCTGAAAAAACCCAGCTTAGATTCGACAGATCCAAATAACTACAGTCCAATCTCCCAGCTCCCCTTACTAGCTAAAATTGTGGAAGAAATCTTCAACATGCAGCTGTCCCAATTTAGCCAAAAAAAAACATCTTTTGGATCCAACACAGTCTGGCTTCAGGCAAGAACATAGCACTGAAAGAGCGCTTATCAAAGCTACAGAGGAGATAAGAGCTATCATAGACATGGGATGCTCAGCAGCTCTCGTTCTCCTCAACTTATCTGCCGCCTTTGATGCAGTGAACCATGAGACTCTACTAATCCGACTGGGACAGTGCGGAATCAAGAACAAAGCCCTGGCCCTACTCGCCACCTTTCTCACCAACAGGGAACATGTAGCATTGGGCACATTTGAATCCTCTTGCTTCTCCATACCTTGCTGGGTCCCTCCTGGGTCCTCGTTTAGTCCAACCTTATTCAATATCTGTCTCCGGACCAGCTGAGATAATCGAACAATTTGGTTTCTCGATCACCTCCTACGCGGATGACACGCAGATCGTGGTGTCAGCTCGTACAAACGATCCTGAGCGGTCCTCTCGTTTTCAGGACTGTATGAGAGCAGTTAGCTCCTGGATGAACAGGCACAACCTAAAGTTGAATTCAGGAAAAACGGAGGTTGTGATTTTTTTGTTGTTGTCAAGCTTGCACCGCCTTGGTCACCATTTTGGTGGCCTGATGATCTAGGCCCCCCTCCTATCCCAATGCCAAAGGCTAAAAACATAGGCATAATTATTGATGACAGGCTGAACTATGGCGCACAGGTAGCAGCGGTCGTTTCCGCATCCTCTTACACCCTTAGGATGATAAAGAAAATTCTACCTTTTTCCAACCAATTATAAAAGATTAGTTGTTACTACTTAAGTGCTATCCAAGCTAAACTACTGCAACGGGCTCCTAATGAACCTGCAGGAAAACCATGCTCACAAATTACAGCTAGTACAAAACGCTGCAGCAAGGATGGTGTTAGGACTCCCCAAATTCCATTCAATTTCCCAATGCATTCAAAAACTTCACTGGCTCCCGGTAAGGAGTCGTTTTTAATTCAAAGCCCACTGCATAGCACACAAAGCATTGCATGACGCTAGACCTGTAACCTTCAATGGTATAGTCTCAATAGAGACCTTCGATCTAGGGGATACCATACCATTACAGTGGCCAGAGTCTGGAAATCGACCTGATGCGGTAGAAGCTTTGTCACTAGCACTGCTAAGCTGTGGAATAGCCTGCCTTTCCATTTCAGGAGTAACCCCACCTTCGTAAACTTTAGGAAGGAACTTAAGACTTAGCTTTTTTGCAATTAGGCACGTTTCAGTTGTGTAGCTGGAGGGCTAGCGCCCAGACACCCCAGGGTATAAGAGTGCTTTATAAGTCTCTATAACATAACAAAGTGTGTAATGCTTTTGTGGTGCAGGATTTTGGGTTTCCCATCCCAACCTTCCAAAAAGTGCATTGGACTTTGCCTGTGTTATTTATTGTGCTGTGTGCGGTTTTCTGTGTATCCCCCTATTACGGCATTATGGAAAGTGTCTCTGAGCGCTGTAGCTTGGTCGTTTTGTGTACACTTGATGTTCTTAGTCTAAAGATGCAGGGTGTGGGCCATAAGTATATTCTCTCTTTGCCTCTTTTTCTATTTTATTGGTGCTCTTCGTGATGTTCATTCTTGCCACAAATAAAACCAGCAGGCAGAGGTATATCATCGAGCTGCTGTTGCTGTGTGCTCCAGTCTGTTTTCTGTGATAGTCTCTGTGTAACTATGAAGAACTCTCCTTTGTCAGCCAGGGGGTTAAGAGTGTACAACAAAAGATTTGTATTCCTCCAGTGATTCCCATGCCACAGAAGTGTACTGTTTAATGCATACTATACCTCTGCTTCAACACTGTAGGACCCCCACACTATTATTTGCAGCTTCATATACGGTCTTCTTCCTTAAATAGATTTATGCATGCACTTTTACCATAGTCTTCTTACACTGTTTTCTTGAAACCATACATATACTTAAGTGTTTGTATTTATTTAATTGCTGAAATTTTTTGTAAAGCACTGCGTCATAGTGCTCCTCTATGGATGGCTCTACTCTGTCAAGCCACTGATCTGCAGTGTGAAGTTTTTACTGTAGGAAAGTAGGATCTGCTTTTATGGTTACCCCCAATTTTTCCTGGTGCTATGCTGTGTCTGACTTTTCTGACTGGGATCCCGCTAACCAGGACCCAAGACTCTGTGCTTTCTCTCATAAACTGACTATGGTGAGTACTTGGATACATTCCAGATTGGCTACTGGTGTACCATTATACGTCCCTAGTATATGGTACTGAGGTACCCAGGGCATAGGTACACCAGGTGACTCCCATGGGTTGCAGCATATATTATGCCACCCATGAGAAACCATTCAAATTGTGACTATGGGCCTGCCATTGTAGCCTTTGTAAGCTGGTGCTAGCACCACTTACGACATATAGGTTTTCCTATATCTGAGGTCACTGCACTTAAAACCTTTAAGTCACCCCTAAGGCAGGCCTTTTCAATCCTGAAGGCAGGGTGCTCAGTTCTAAGTGTGAGGGTGCCTCTGCCTGAGCAGAACACCCCTACAACCTTCGGAGTCCATTCTCCCGGGTTGTAAGTGCATCAGCCATTAAGATACATAGAGTGGCCATGTATCATTACGCGATGACCATCTCTAAACTGGCTGTAACGAACCCGGTCATATTTGGTATCACACATGTTGGAATCGTACCCCCACATTTTACGGTGTGGGGGTATGATTACATGCACTGTAAAGCTCCTACTGGAGGCCCTCAGTGCTCCCGATACCAGTCTTCCAAAACCAGACAGCAAGCTAGGGCTGCAGCTGACCTGAGACATGTTTCTGCCCTCCTGCTGCTGAGCCAAGCTAGAGCAGGGGAAGGCAGGACAATGTATATCCTGTCATGGGGAGGTGTGACCACCTCCCAGACAGGGTTTAGTGTATTGGGGCAGGGTGGGAGCGCTTGCCAGCTCCAGTCAGTCTGCTTGAGGGGCACATTTGGTGCCCTCCTTGCATTGTCCAGTTCAAACCAGCTCCGGGAGCGGTTGGCTCCCGATCTGGCGTGAAACTGGACAAAGGACATGGGAGTATCCTCCCCACTGTCGGACCCCTCCCCTGGGAGGGAACCCTGAATCGTCCCAACCCTTTCCTTAAGGGTACTTAAGGTCTTACCTGTAGGTGGGTCCCTAGATTCGTCATGGGATTCGATTCAGATCAAGCTCTGCATCTTCTTCAACCGTCTGGACATCCTGACTAAGTCGTGCAGACCACGTCGGACTGACCGCATCGGACTTCGCCTTGGAACCAAGACTGCAACCAGGAAGACTCCGCCTCCTCCTGATCTCTTCGTTCAGCAAGCCTACTGCACTGTCGGTGTCCGTGCTCCATAAAGGCCCTTTCCAGGACTTGTGGACATCCAAGGACAACCAAAGGAATCTCACTTGGAGTGAAGGAGTCACTCCCCTGCATCCGCAGGCACCGCAACACAGCTGACCGATTGATGATCCTGGTCTTCCACAGGGTCGGTAACACAGGTGACGGTCCTACAGCTTCCTTCGAGGCCTGCACTGTCTTCAGACCGAGTCTGTTGCCAGTATCCCTCATCGACATGACCAGAACCGCATTCCTGTGCACTGCGTCGGCTGTCCGTTGCTAAGGCTAGGTGACTGTTGTCTCCAGAGATCTTTGGGCCCTGTCGAAGGGTCTTCGTCAACTTCAGTGGGCTCCCCTGCTTGCTCGGGACCTACTCTGATTCATTTGCACTGAGTCGCCTGGACCTTGCTGGTCCCGTCACCGTACCTGGTCATCTTTTGCCACGCGTTGCTGTTGCCAAGACCTGTTGGTGCTCCTGCCGGATACCGACCTCCGGGGTGGGACAGCTCGTTCATCGTTCCTGGTCGTCCTCTGTCGCCTGGTCCACGCAGCTGAAGAAACTAGGGCACTGTCCACTTCCCTGCAACAGCCGACATTGGTGGTCACGACTCCCGAGCCCCTGATGTTTCATGAGTGACCCAGACTCTGTCACCTCTGCTTGCAGGTTCTACTCTTCCTGAATCCAGGCTTGGATTCCACAGGACACTTTCCACTTCTTTGCCAGTGGCATCGTCCTAAGGTCCTCCATTGAATTTGACGGCGGATTCCGACGCCACTTCGCCCCTATGCACCCAGCTTCCCTGGTGTAGGTATCCCGGTTCCTAGGTTATCCACGGGTGGGGGGGGCTCTCCAACCTTCTGTCTTTCACAGGGTTCCTTCATGGTCCGCTAGGAAGGGTCCATCTTCTTTAAACTTGCAACCGCGACGTACCCATTGACTTGAATTAAACACGCGGTCTTGTTCCCATTCTGCACACGGCCTCTGTGGGGTCCCTAGTTACTTACCTCGGGTGGTTACTTGGGTCCCCAGCACTTCCACGTCTTCTGGGTATAGTCTCGACTTGGGCCGTGGTTCGCATACTACTATTTTAGTATATGGTTTGGTCCTCCCCTGGTGACCACTGTGTACTTCGTGTTACTTTCCTGTTTTCTTTGCAAAGAATTGTGTGCATTTCATAAATCTCCAGGTAGGAGATACTTGTATGTGTTAGTGAGTGTCGTATAATAAATACATATTTTTATAAATACACTGTGTGGTTCTTTTTCACTTAATCTGTACCAATAAGATTACGCTCTGTTAAAACAAGCTGCTTTACACCTTCTGGACTAAGCCTGAAGGCTGCTCTCCAGAGCTACCACTTAGAGAGGGTTCTAAGGTTGTCTAAGACCACTAAAATCACCACAAGGTTCGTCTTGATTAGTGCAGGGTGCTACACTTTCATAAGTGAGCACCATATACTAAGCCAGCTTCTCACATTGGTGTGCAGTGGTTGGGATTCAAGCCTGCATTGTTTTACCAGCTAATCTTGGTGTGGATTAATTGAAAAGCCATCACTAATATTAGGCACATATAATACAGCTTAGGATAAGTAAGTTCTACTGAACTTAGGGTTGGGTAGTTAAGGGTCTAGCACAACCCTTTCTCCAACCTTAGAGAGTTTAGTTTACACTACGTTAGGTAAGTGCAACACCTCACTACACCTAGTAACCATGTCTTTAGTTTGGGATGCTAATGCACCCCAGTCTTCTAGATACAGTGGTCTCAAGTTCCAGGAACTAAGGACCCTGTGTACTGCTAGAAAGTTGAAGACCGGTAGCAATCCAACCACTAAGCATCTCTTAGAGCTGCTTATCCTGTATGATCTCCAGAACCCTGACAGGTTGGGGGATCAGGACAAAGTGGGTGAGGAAGCTCCAGAAAATGGGACAGAAGGGGTAACCCCCAGTGGCCCTAATTCTGAGCATGAACAAGAGGAGCCTGACGACTCCCCCCTTGATTAACTCTGATCCAGGGAATAGTGCAGATGGCACAGAGGGTGTCCCTAGAAGTAGGTCCCCCTTTATTCCTCCTGGGAGGGTTCAAAGCAGACGGAGGAGATCTAGGTCTCCCTCTGCGGAGTACAATGCTTGAGGACGTTCCATAGGGACCTCAATCTCTAGCCAGAGAAGAATCCTTGGAGAGGGAACACCACCTGATCAAGCTTGTGAAGGTTAGACTCCAACTCCGGCGAGACCAGTTGGCCCTTGACAGGGTGGCCCTGGCAATCCAAAAAGCTAGGAAAAAGCTGGGACTAGAGTCCCATGGTGGCAGCCCTAGTGTCCCTAGAGTCGGGGAAAATTTGTTTGATACTAGAAACTTGAGCAGGACAGTCCTTCCTTACTAGGAGGGGGATGACATCCAGAAATGCATCACTGCATTAGAGAGGGCCTGTAAAGTTCTGAAGGTCCCTCAAGGGCAGTGGGCAGCTATCCTGTCGCTGCCCTTCGCTAACAAAGGTAGAGGTAAGCTCCTCACTGTTAGAGAAGAGGATGCTGACATTCAGTTCTGCAGATTGCACTCATTGGGTTTGGCTTAACCACTGAACAATATAGGATTAAGTTCAGAGACACCCAGAAGGCACACACCCAGGACTGGGTGGATTTCAATGACCGTGCTATTAATGCTCTGGAAGGCTGGCTTCATGGAAGAAAGGCACAGGACTATGAAAGATTTAACAATTTGATAACGAGGGAGCAAATCCTTAATACCTGTCAAAACCAACTTTTGCACCAGTACCTGGTGGACTCTGATCTGACCTCTCCCCAAGAATTGTGAAAGAAGGCAGACAAATGGGTCCGCACCAGGTTTAAGCAGAAAAACCATGGTAATGGAGGTGACCAGAAGAAGCAAGATTCTTCTAAATCCCAGGATACGGGTGGGGACTAGGGTAAAGATAAAAAAGAGGCTTCACAAGGGCCCCAAAAACCTGCATCTGGGGGCGAGTCCCAAAATTCCAAAAAAGGCAAAAAGAAACCTTGGTGCTACATTTGTAAGGTAAAGACCCATTGGACAAGGAATGCTGATTGTCCAAAGGCCAAGGAAACTCCTACTACCACTGCCCCTAAGGCACCTGCTCCCCCTAGCACAAGTGGTAGTACAGCAACCAAGGGATTAGTGGGGTTAACCTTGGGTTCTGAGATGGGTTCTGACTTAGACTAGAACAGCCTGAGCTGGAGTCCTGACTGTGTTGGTGGTATAGACCTTGCCACCTTACTGGTAAGTCCCACTAACTTGGGCAAGTACAGGCAACAGCCTTAGATCAATGGAAAGGAAGCAATGGCTTACAGGGACACAGGGGCCAGTATCAGTATGGTGACAGAGAGACTTGTATCCCCTGAACAGATCATAGTTGGACAAGTGTACCAAGTGACCAGAGCTAGCAATGTCCGGACTGACCATTCCTTGGCTGTTGTGAATCTCAGCTGGGGAGGGGTAACTGGACCTACCTGTAGATTGTTGGGCAAGGATCTAGAAACTTCAGCCTGGGCTGAAGTAGAGTTCAGAACTCATGCAGAGATGATGGGCATCTCTGCCAGTGTTTGCTGTCACCAGGGCTCAGGCCAAACAGCTCAGCCCTGAAAAAGCACTGGATCCTGGAAAAATGGACCAGGTGCCTCCCAAGAGAAGGAACAGGAAGGGTAAGGTGTTATCCTACTCTCAAACGCCCAGTAAAGATCAGCCTCCCGAGGGAGATGATCTCGGCGCCTGTGAAGGTACTGTCCCAAAGGAACTTGGGCCTGACCAGGCAGAGTTCTTGGGTGCAGGGGGCCCTTCCAGGGCAGACTTGAGTTTGGAGCAGCAGACCTGCCCCTCTCTTGAACCCCTCAGACAGCAAGCTGCTGCTGAGGAAGCAGGGAATATCAGAGGGTCCTATAGGATCTACTGGGAAGATTGGCTTCTGTACTCGTAAGGTAGAGACCCCAAGCCTGGTGCTACCAGGAGGTTGGTAATACCCCAGAGGTTTCCTCCTTTCCCTAGAACATGATATTCCTCTTGCAGGACACTTAAAGCAAAGCAAGACTTGGGACAGGCTTATCCCTCATTTATTTTCACTGTCCCCATATGTCTAAAGACACCAAGGAGTTGTTTCGCTCCTGTGCCACTTGCCAAGCCAGTGGTAAGTCAGGTGGCACCACAAAGGCTCCCTTAATTCCACTTCCAGTGGTTGGGGTCCCCTTTGAAATGGTAGGGATTGACATTGTGGGTCCCTTGAACCCTCCAACAGCATCTGGGCACAGTTACAGCCTAGTGGTGGTGGACCATGCCACTAGGTACCCAGAAGCTATTCCCCTTAGAACCACTACAGCTCCTGTAGTGGCCAGGCCCTCCTGGAAATCTTTTCCAGGGTGGGCTTCCCTAAGGAGGTCTTAACAGACCGAGGTACAAACTTTGTCTAGTTATATCACTGCCATGTGAAAAGAGTGTGGAGAAAACTACAAGTTTACCACACCCTACCATCCACAGTGCAATGGGCTTGTTGAAAGGTTCAACAAGACCCTAAAGGTTATGAATATGGGACTCCCAGAAAAGCTTAGGCGAAAAATGGGATGTCTCACTACCCTGCCTTCTCTTTGCCTACAGAGAGGTTCCTCAGAAGGGGGTTGGCTCTAGCCCATTTGAACTTCTGTTTGGACTTCCAGTTAGGGGTCCATTGTGTCTAGTGAAGGAAGGCTGAGAGCAACCTCTCAAGCCTCCTAAACAGGACATTGTGGACTGTCCTCGGCCTGCGTTCACGCATGGCTGAGTACATGAAGAAAGCCAGCAAATACCTGGAGGCCAGCCAAGAACTTCAAAAAGCTTGGCATGCCCAAAAGGCTGTCCTATCAGCCAGGACAAAGTGTGGGTGTTGGAGCCTGTGGCCCCAGCAGCTCTCCAAGACAAGTGGAGTGGCACCCACGCTATCCTTGAACAAAAAGGTGAGGTCACCTACTTGGTGGACCTAGGTCCTCCAAGAAGTCCCCATAGGGTACTTCATGTGAACCGCCTGAAACCTTTTGAGGACAGGGCTGACATGGGCTTGCTCATGGCAACTGATGAGGGAGAGGAGGAAGAGAGTGACCTTCTCCCTGATCTCCTCTCTCAGGACCCTGATGATGGGTCAGTGGATGAAGTAGCCTTGGCAGACAGCCTCACTGACAAACAGCAAGCTGATTATAGGGAAGTCCTCAATCAGTACAGACGCATGTTCTCCCCGACACCCAGTCAGACCACCTGGTGTACCCATGAAGTGGACACAGGTGACAGCCTGCCTGTAAAGAGTAAAATCTACAGACAGCCTGGCCATGTCAGGGATTGCATCAGGACAGGTCCAAAAGATGCTGGAATTTGGGGTCATTGAGCCTTCAGATAGCCTCTGGGCTAGTCCAGTAGTCCTTGTGCCAAAACCTCACACCAAGGGTGGAAAAAGAGAAATTACGTTTTGTGTGGACTACAGAGGCCTCAATTCAGTCACTAGGACTGATGTCCATCCCATTCCAAGGGCAGATGAACTTATAGATACTTAGGCCTCAGCCAAGTTTCGGAGTACATTTGACCTGACTGCTGGCTACTGGCAAATCAGACTAGCTGAGGAGGCCAAGCCAAAAACGGCATTTTCAACCCGTAGTGGACATTATCAATTTATTGTAATGCCATTTGGTCTGAAAAATGCACCTGCCACATTTTCAGAGGCTGATGAACAAAGTTCTCACAGGTCCGGAAAGCTATAGTGCAGCATATCTAGATGATACAGCTGTTTTTAGCTCCACCTGGGAGGATCACCTGGTCAACCTCAGAAATGTTCTGGAGGCCCTGCAAAAGGCAGGCCTCACTATCAAGGCCACCAAGTGCCAAATAGGGCAGAGCAAGGTTGTGTATTTGGGCCATCTGGTAGGTGGAGGCCAGGTTCAACCATTGGAGAGCAAAATCCAGACCATTGTGGACTGGGTTGCTCCCACTTCCCAGACTCTGGTCAGAGCTTTCATGGGCCTGACTGGGTACTACAGAAGATTTGTCAAGGACATGGGTCTATAGTGACTCCCTTGAATGATCTTGCATCTAAGAAAATGCCCAAGAAAGTTCAGTGGACAGTAAGCTGTCAAAAGGCATTTGATGACCTGAAGCAGGCCATGTGCACCTTTCTATCCTGAAAAGTCCTGACTACTCTAAAACTTTCATTGTCCAGACAGATGCATCTGAGATAGGGGTAGGGGCTGGTTATAACAGCTGAATGCAGAGGGCCAGGATCAACCAGTAGCTTTTATCAGCAGAAGGTTGACCCCCAGGGAGAAACGTTGGTCAGCCATTGAGAGGGAGGCCTTTGCTGTGGTCTGGGCCTTGAAGAAGCTGAGGCCATACCTGTTTGGCACTCACTTCATTGTTCAGAAAGACCACAAGCCTCTAATATGGCTAAAACAGATGTAGGGTGGAACAAAGACCTGGGAGTAAGCATGCCAATGCAGATGGACTCTCCAGATATTTCCACTTAGAAAATGAAGACTCTATGGGCAAGGTCTCCTTTGGTTTGGGGGGGGGGGGGGTTGTGTAGGAAAGTAGGATCTGCTTTTATGGTTCCCCCAACATTTTGCCTGGTGCTATGCTGTTTGACTAGTCTGACTGGGATCCTGCTAACCACGACCCAAGCCTCTGTGCTTTCTCCCTTAAATTGACTATGGTGAGTACTTGGGTACATCCCAGATTGGCTACTGGTGTACCATTAGAAGTCCCTAGTATATGGTACTGAGGTACCCCGGGAATAGGTAGACCAGGGGTCTCCCATGGGCTGCAGCATGTATTATGCCACCTATGAGAAACCATTCAAATTGTGACTATGGGCCCGCCATTGCAGCCTCAGTAAGCTGGTGCTAGCACCACTTACGACAGATCTAGGTTTTCCAAATCTGAGGTCATTGCACTTAAAACCTATAAGTCACCCCTAAGCCAGGCCTTTTCAATCCTGAAGGCAGGGTGCTCGGTTCTAAGTGTGAGGGTGCCTCTGCATGAGCAGAACACCCCTACAACCTTCAGAGTCCATTCTCCCGGGTTGTAAGTGCATCAGCCATTAAGATGCATAGAGTGGCCATGCTTCATTACGCGATGACCATCTCTAAAGTGGCTGTAACGAACCCTGTCATGTTTGGTATCTAACATGTTGGAATCATACCCCAACTGTAAAGCTCCTCCGGGAGGCCCTCCGTGCTCCTTGTACCTGTCTTCCAGAACCGGACAGCAAGCTAGGGCTGCTGCCGACCGGAGACATGTCTCTGCCCTCCTGCAGCTGAGCCAAGCTCGAGCATGGGAAGGCAGGACAATAGATATCCTGTCACGGGGAGGTGTGATTACCTCCCAGAAAGGGTTTAGTGTATTGGGGCAGGGTGGGAGCGCTTGCCAGCGCCAGTCAGTCTGCTTGAGGGGCACATTTGGTGCCCTCCTTGCATTGTCCAGTTCAAACCAGCTCGGGGAGTCGTTGGCTCCTGCTCTGGCACGAAACTGGACAAAGGAAATGGGAGTATCGTCCCCACTGTCCGACCCCTCCCCTGGGAGGGAACCCTGAATCGTCCCAACCCTTTCCTTAAGGGTACTTAAGGGCTTACCTGAAGGTGGGTCCTTAGATTTGTCGTGGTATTCGATTCCACGTCTTCTTCAACCGTCTGGACATCCTGACCGAGTTTTGCAGACCACGTTGGACTGCCCGCATTGGACTTCGCCTTGGAACCAAGACTGCAACGGGAAGTCTACATCTCCTCCTGATCTCTACGTTCCGCAAGCCTACTGCACTGTCAGTGACCATTCTCCATACAGGCCTTTTCCAGGTCCTGTGGCCGTCCAAAGACACCTGAAGGAATCTCCCTTGGAGTGAAGAAGTCACTCTCCTGCATCTGCAGGCACCGCAACACAGCTTGATGATCCTGGTCTTCAACCGGGTCGGTAACACAGGTGACGATCCTACAGCTTCCTCGAGGCCTTCACTATGTTCAGTCTGAGTCTGCAGCCAGTATCCCTCATCGACACGACTGGAACCGCATCCCTGTGCACCGCATCCCTGTGCACCGCATCGGCTGGCCGTTGCTAAGGCTGGGTGACCCTTGTCTCCAGAGGTCTTCGGGCCCTGTCGAAGGGTCTTCAACTTCAGTGGGCTCCCCTGCTTGCTCATGACCTACCCTGATTCATTTGCACTTAATGAGTCTCCTGGACCTTGCTGGTCCCGACACCATACCTGGTCATCTTCTGCCATGCGTTGCTGTTGCCAAGGCCTATTGGTGCTCCCGACGGACACCGACCCTCTGGATGGCGACATCCGGCGTGGGACAGCTCGTTCATTGTTCCTGGTCGTCCTCTGTGTCGCCTGGTCCACGCAGCTGCAGAAACTAGGGCACCGTCAACTTCCCCGCAACAGCCGACATTGGTGGGCACACGACTCCCGTGCCTCTGGTCATTCCTGAGTGACCCAGACTCTGTCCCCTTTGCTTGCAGGCTCTACTCTTCCTGAATCCAGGCTTGGATTCCACCGGACACTTTCCCCTTCTTCGCCAGTGGCATCTTCCTGAGGTCCTCCATTGAATTTGACTGCGGTTTCCGACCCAACTTCGCACCTATGCACATGGCTTCCCTCTGTAGGTATCCTGGTTCCTATGGTATCCACGGGTGGGGTGGCTCTCCAACCTTCTGTCTTTCACGGGGTTCCTTCAGGGTCCGCTGGGAAGGGTCCATTTTCTTTAAAATTGCAACTACGATATACCCATTGACTTGAATTAAACATGTGGTTGTGTTCCCATTCTGCACCCGGCCTCCGTGGGGTTCCTAGTTGCTTACCTCTGGTGGTTCCTTGGGTCCCCAGCACTTCTACGTCTTTTGGGTATAGTCTTGATTTGGGTCGTGGTTCGCATACCACTATTTTAGTATATGGTTTGCCCCCCCCCCCCGTGACCACTGTGTATTTCGTGTTACTTACCTGTTTTCTTTGCAAAGTATTGTGTGCATTTCGTATATCTCCGGGTAGGAGATATGTGTATGTGTTAGTGAGTGTCTTATAACAAATACATATTTTTATAAATACACTGTGTGGTTCTTTTGCTGGAGAACTCGGGGGTGGACATCTGCCTCCTACAAGAGACCCATCTGCTCGCTGTAGACTGTTGGGGAAAGGTAAGGGACCTGAGGAGGAAACAGTGTTTCTCATTGTCTCCCTCCAAGACAGCTGGAGTGGCCATAGTGGTAGTGAACTCCTTACAGGGAAGGGTAGAACAGAAAGTGGACGAAATCAGAGGTAGACTTCTCATGCACCGCTTCAGTCGCGGACAGGCCCCTGGTGATAGGCACATTGTACGCTCCGAACAATGGACAGGAGGCGTTTCTGCGCAATGCGCTAGAGAGGGCAATGAAGACTGACGACAAACTGGTACTACTGAGAGGGAACTTAATCTAGTGTTTAATAACACCCTAGATAGATCGGATCAGAGGCACGGACAAGCTGGAGCCCTGTCTGGGGAGGGACATGAATGGCTGAGGGACCTAGGGTGGGAGGACATATGGAGGACTAACCACCCATACTCCAAGGAATATTCCTTTTACTCAAACGCACACAAGACTTATGCTAGACTAGATTACTTCCTAGGCACAAGGGAAGCACGGACGCTCACAAAGGCCACAGAAATGCACACAGCGGTGCTCTCAGACCACAGGGCCATGACGGTCTTGCTGTCCCTCCCCCCCCAACAAACCCCACCCACCAGGCATTGGCGCCTATGTGACACCCTGTTACATCGTCAGGAGGTTAAGATACAGATCCAGCAAGCAATTAAAGACTATTTAACACACAATGTGACACCCCAGGGGTCTCCCCGGCCGTGTTGTGGGAGGCACTCAAGCCAGTAATTCGGGGCGAGTTAATAGCGATTTCAGCTGCAGATAAAAAAAATTTGCAAGGAGAAAAGGGAAGACCTTGCAAAACAAATTAGAGAGCTGGAACATATCCACCAGCGCACAGGCGCCCCAAGAGTATTGCGCCAGCTATCTAACACTCGCTCCCAACTAGCAGACATAGACTTGGAGCGAAATATGCCATTCTCCACCTGCGTCACTCCTTTTACTTAGGCGGGGACGGATGTGGCCGGTGTTTGGCTAATAAGCTGCGAGCCAAATAACAGAAACAGGGAGTACACTTGATTCACACGACAGAGGGCGACCTGGTAACGGATGACATGGCCATAGCAAACGTCTTCAAAGACTTCACACAAATTATAAAGCAGCCAATGGATTAAAGCTGCACTGCCTGTTGTAGTCACAATTGTTTTTTCATTGATTATTTCAGTCAATGTTGCCCACCTCAAAGGTCCGCTGCTTATGGACCATACAAAGCAATAATATACACAAAAAATTGAGAGGCAACAATTTGGACACTGTAAGCAAAGAATGAGTCTTGGGGCTTCAATCTTGAAGTCAAATCTTGCTTTATTTGTTTTCTTTTTTCAAGCCATGCATATACAGCCAACGCGTTTCGCCCTCAAACCAGGCTTCATCGGGGCTAAATAGTACCTGTTGATCTTCACCGTCGAGCCTATTGAACTAAACCTCAAAATGTAATGAGGTCATGCAAACACGATCCTTTTTTTTCAAATTGCTACTCATGTCCTAATATGCGTATAAGTAGATGTTACTCGTTTTCAAAGTTGAATCCAAAAGGCGTAAACGAGTGTCTAGTCAGTTCGTCTCCATGGACCCTCTGTGATAGGAGGGTTAGGCACAGGAAAAACAGGCCGAACGGCGGCCCGGAGACCCCCTTATGGCTCTACCTCGGTTGTCCTGTCAGACGGGTTTGTTCATATGTGAAAAAGCCACATGGCTTTAGGACATGTGGCGTGGCAATTTGAAAATAAAGGATCGTGTTTGCATGACCTCATTACATTTTGAGGTTTAGTTCAATAGACTCTCGACAGTGAAGATCTACAGGTACTATTTAGCCCTGATGAAGCCTGGTTTGAGGGCGAAACGCGTTGGCTGCATATGTATGCCTTCAAAGACTTCTACTCCCACTTGTATACAGACCAACCTCTAGATCCCACGGCCAGAGCCCAGTACTTCCAATCAGCGCAAACGACACCCTTCACCTCGGACCAGGCGGCATCCCTGGACGAGGAGAACCGATTAGAGGTAGTCGTATAAGCCATCTCTCTGCTTAAACTTGCAAATTCACCTGGCCCAGATAGGTACTCCGCAGCTTTTTACAAATCCTTCTGTCCTATCTTAGCACCTATATTGGTGCGATTATTTAACTCCTTCGTGGACCCAGGGGCGATCCCGGCCTCGATGTTGACGTCCTCCATAATAGTCCTCCCCAAACCTTACAAAGACAAATTGCACTGCAGCTCATACAGACCTATCACCCTCCTAAACATAGACCTGAAACTATTCACAAGTATCATAGCACATAGGCTCAAAACATATATGCCCTTTATAGTTGATCCGGACCCAGCAGGCTTCATCCCCCGGAGACAAACGAGCGATAACATCAAAGCGCATCCTGCATATTATTGAAAAGGCCTTCCGCGCTCAAGGGGAATAGATGCTGCTAGCGATCGATGCAGAGAAGGCCTTCGACAGGGTCCACTGGCCTTACCTTGAACAGGTTCTCACGCACTTTGGCTTCGGGGAAAGTGCAAGACACGAATCCTCAACTGATACCATGCACCCACGGCGACGGTCCGGCTCAATGGCTACACTTCCACGCCCTTTCCGATCAATAGGGGCACACGCCAGGGAAACCCCCTGTCCCCCTTACTCTTCGCTCTTTACATGGAGCCAATGGCCCAGAAAATACGAGACCACCCCGTAATTACCGGGGTGACATTCGGAGGCGACCGCCACTCCATCAGCATGTACGCAGATGACGTGCTTGTGCCACTAGATAAACCAACCACACCCTTTGCCGGCTTTTTTGGACAAGTTCGGGTACTTCAGAGCCGCTTTGGGCTTCCAGATTAACGTCGGGAAATCACAGGCACTTAGCCTTTCCCAGCCGACCCAACTAGTGGAACAACTGGCAAACCAATATACCAATGAATGGGCTACAGAGACGATCCCGTACCTGGGGATCAACCTTGCAACGACCATGCAAGGAACAGCAGTCAATAACTATCAAATATTACTTGGGCAAATTCGCAATGACTTTGGGAGGTAGAAGCGCCTCCAGATCTCCTGGCTGGGAAGGATAGCTGCAACCAAAATGACCACCCTCCCCAAGATACTTTATCTCTTTCAGACTCTCCCCTTACCACCACCACCTCCAGGCATGATCGCCAAACTCCAAACTGAACTTTCACAGTTCATTTGGCAGGGCAGGAAACCACGCATGAAGGCCTTGAGCCACCTCTCCCCAGAGGCTGGGGGTTTGGGTATCCCTGACCTCCATCTTTACTATCAGGCGGCGCAACTACGCTACCTAGTCGAGTGGAGTCGAGCCTAGTATAAAAAACAATGGTTGTATCAGGACAGGGCGGTGGCCGGAACCTCCCTATGGAAGGTCCCCTTCTTGAAGAAGGCGCACATACCACAGAATCTAGATCTATAGCCGATGACACAGGCGACTATAACAGCCTGGGATTAGACCACCACTAGGCATAGGCTGACTACCTTCCCATCCCCGATGACCCCAATATTTGATAACCCGGATTTCATCCGGGGATGGAGGTGGAGGGGTTCGCAGAGTGGAAATAATCGACCTGCGGTTCCATGGGCCACTTATTTGATACCGAGGGTGTGCTCTCTTTCCCCCCAATGTGCGAAGAATATGGGCTCCGGGAGTCGGAAAGACTTCATTACCTACAAATACAAAATTGGATTGTACACCCACAAAACAAACCTAATGCACAGCGGCACCTCACCCACTAAGAGAGATGGCTTCTTGATAAAGATTCAGATAAAGGGTTAATATCCGAATTATGCACATTTTTAATCCAATTTAATAAGCATGCACATAATGCTGGGCAGGCTAGGTGGGAGGATGAACTGGGGAGGCTGAGTGCCAAGGAGTGGGGAGGGATATCATACAGAGCCAGACACACAGCTAACAGCAATGCCGTTACCGAAAAACCCTCACAAAGGTAGCCACATACTGGTATTATACCCCAGTCAGACTACACCGGGTCAAGCCCACACAAAGCGCAAAATGCTGGCGGGGTGCAGGAAGCTGGGGACACTGACGCACATCTTGTGGGAATGCCCCCAAATCCAACAGTACTGGTCGCAGGTACTCAACGACTTAGATAGGCATCTGGACACCCAATTGTCTCGCTTCCCTGCATACATATTTCTGGGCCTTCCAAATCCCTTAGCATACCCTCTGAAATCCAGACGCGGGCGGCAAATAGGCATGGCGTTGGAAGCTGCCATTCAAAACATTTTTAGCCACTGGGGCTCATCACAGACCCCACTCACACCAGCTGGCTCCAAAGGCTATGGCACATCCTGGGTATGGAAAAGATCACAATTACTCGGGCCGGGAAGGGAGCGGCATTTGAGGATCTGTGGCGTCCGTACGTGTCCCTGCTTTCACAGGAATTGAGTGCAGGAACGATTCTCAGTTCACGTTTACTTCACACATAATCTGATGTACCAAGATGAGGTGCTTCCGAAGGCATCTTACTGTAGTCTAACCTAATCTGTGCTTCATGATTGACTTGCCACATATTTTCCAAGGCTTGGCTTGTGTATGGGTTCTTAAGACCAAGAGCAGACACTGGCTCAGCTATCCCTGTTGATTTGTTTGCTCGCCCACTTCTGCCATGTACCATAGTCCGAGCAACTGGAAATATGCGTCGGGAGAGGACCAAATAATTTGGCAGGGTTGAATTGTGTGGCAAGAAAAGTCAAGCATTGCAGCATAATGCTGCATATTTTGTGATCGTATTATTTTGACATTTCACACATACTAACACTAACTGGGCAAATGTTTCACCTCATTAGTACCAATTTAATACCCAAATAAAACAATAAGCAACAGAAATGTGACCAGTCAACCTTTGCGAAGGGGCTTCCACTTCGTAGCAATACAGGTAGACCTGGTTTTAGTAGCTTTTTATCCATTCAAGCTAGAAACATTTTTGTGGGATTAGAATATGCAAATTATACATCAGATGATGGGTTATGTGGCAAATCCATACTCAAGCAGAAAAGGCCACAGCTGCAATATCTTCTAATTCTGGTGCCTGACCTTAGTATAAGGATGTGAATGTTCTGTCAAGCATAGGTTTTGTACTGGAAGGGGATCCTTCCAGTACAAAAATATCCTTTAAGATGTTTCCCACTGTATATATGCTGTCCAGTGCATCACACTTGGAAAGTTTTAAAAGCTGCTCTACTGTCACGCCTAATTTGTATGGCTGAAATCCCTGTGTATAAATGTTATTAGATAGGGATTTGCCTCAAAACCTATGGGTGGTTGCATGGGAACGCCCATGTACCACCTATGGTAAGCCTTCCTTGATGCAAAGTAGCACAATTTAGGGCATAGTGCTACTTTGCGTTACTGTGGGCAACTTTCCTACACAAATCATGACTTGCGTTGGAAAGTAAATCCAACCACAACACTGTGTGCTATGTTTGTGTCTTTTGTGATGCAAACTCAGCGCAGAGTTAATAAATCTGGATCAGAATCTCTAAACAGGTACTTGTTAATATTTTGAGTTCTTACTACAAGCTAATATAAGGTTATCAAATGACTAATGCAGAGCAAATGTTGTACTGTGCAAAATCAGAAGTCCGTGAAGATGCAATAGAGAAGGGGCCTCAGAAGCATGAGGGAAAAATGGTTTGTGCCTAGCATTGAGCATGCCAAATTTTTGTAGACCGGTTCCGGATTGTAAAGAAGGTCTAAACATGCTCCAACAGCTATCATTTAATTATGGTTCTTGAAGAGTGCTAAATCATAAAATTTACCAACACTTAAAATTTCAGGGGTGACTAAAAATGTAGCTGTTCTACAGCCATCACAAGTGATGAGGTGTGGATGCGGGCCTCTTAGTGGTAGCAAGATTGACGACACAGAGCCTGGCCAAGGCTGCCTGTCCCATTTCCTTTGAAGATTCTAGAGGAGGTTAGACAAATGGGGCAGAAGAGACGGCGAGTGCCAATTTTGATGTTAACGTGATCTTTTTTCAGGGGCTTGGCTACTTTTACTGCATCCAGTGCAAAGGCACCACAGCCCAGACATGAGGCCCAGTCTTCTCTGCATTGGCTTAAGTTTATTTAACATTGGAGACACAAAAGTTGATGGCAGAAATGCTGCCAATCAGTCTAAACATGGGCAGTCACTCAAAGTGGCATTTCAACCCATTCTTCTTTTTCCCACCATTCCACCTCAGTTTGGACCCAGCCATATTCAAATCAGTCTTAAACTTGCTCCAATAGGAGCAGTCCAGTCTGAACTGCCAGGTCCTCCATGTCCCAGAACTCAAGAAACCCAAGACCGGTTTCATGCCGATTGGGGCTTTTGAGTCCGGTGTAGCTTGGTTCCAGTAGCAGAGTGAGCAAGGAGCCAATGTCTGGGCATACCCTTGGCCACTTAGTGTCTTACATGAAACACACGAAAGGTGATGGGAGGAATGCTTGCAGTAGGTCTAACCAATGGCAATCACTTTGGGTAGCATCCCAAACGATTGTTCTTTTGCCCACCAGGGCAACTGAGTTTGGATCCAGCCATATGCAAATCAGTCTTGACCCTACTCCAGTAGGGGCATTGTAGCCCGAACTGTCAGGCCAAGTCCTCCATGAACCAAAACACAAGCAACCCAGGAACGTCTCCCTCGGTTTATCTCTGTGTTGTCTCCCTCTATGAGGGGTTGTGGAAGTCATTGCCGCAGAAAGGGAAACCGGTCCCAGGCAGGCACTAGTAAAACTCAGAACAGAGGATATAGCAGAGCAGAGATCAAAGTTTAATTCAATGGGTTTGTGCAGGAGCTTGTCATGAGGTAATAAAAAAAGACAAGGAGACATTGTAGAAGTTGGTGGATGTGGCGAAAAGGCAGCAGAAATGAAAAAAACACAAGGGTGTAATGAAATGGAGGTGGATACAATGAGATTGGGAGGAGGAGGGCAGCTGTGAAGGCTAGATATTAAGGAGGGAAAGAATGGAGGGATGGGACTGGGATACGAAGTAGAGCGAATAAAGGAAGAGGAGAGATTGGGCAAGAAAATGAACAAGGAAATAGGAAAGACCGATTGGAAAGAAAGATTGGAGAGTAGAAAAAAAGAGAAATGTGAACAGGGATTGGAGAGTAAGAAAAGGTACTGGATAGGAAAGGAGAAAAGTAGGAAGGACAGAAATAATATAGATGAAGCGGAAAGACTGGGAGTGTGAGGGAGAGGAGATTTGAGTGTAAAGTGAAGAGGAAACGTATGGAGAGGATGAGCTATGGAAGTGAGAAAGCACAAAAAGGAGAGGAAAAGAAAGAAAGGGGAGTGAAACATAGAAAGGTGAGGAAAAAGGGAGGGAAAGAAAGAAGGAAAGGAAAATAAAATAGCCTAAATCGGATATTTAGACCTAGAAATGGCATATAAGGAGGTCAGAGCAAAGTAGGGGAACAAATTGAGAGAGAAGCATAGTCAAGATCAATGTTTCCTCTATGTGCGGCAATAAATGTGCTTCGTGCACTGCAACTAAGACTGTGTGCACGGAAGATGAGCAACAACTTAATATGCAAGCATGTGCAGTGTGCAAGCTAACAAAGGAGAGAAAAAAAAATTTGATGACAGCGATAAGGACAAGCTAGGAGATTGAGTGAAAGTGGACAGAGATAAGAAAAGGTGCGAGGAGGAGATAAAAGTGGCATGGAATAGCAAATAGAGAAGAAACATAGGTAGAATGATTAGGACACAAGATGCAGTGACACCCATGCCCAGAGGTGCAAGGAGCCCTCTGCACCCCAGTAATGGATGTCTTTTAATACCAACCCAGAGGGGTGGGGGGGGGTCTTTTTCTACTGGTTTGCATTAGGGCCCATGGCACTGTTACTATGCCAATGATTTTGGTAGCTTACACACCGCACATGCTTGCATATTAGGTTGTTGCTTATCTTCAGTGCACGCAACCTTATTTGCAGTGCACAAAGCACCTTTATTGCCGCACATAGAGGAAAAAAAATAGAGGGAACATTGGTGGCCATGTGGAAGCACTACTGGCAAGCCTTTTTCTAGGCTGCAGAGAGGCCATTGCCCTCTTGGTGTCATACTGGCCTATAGTGCCGATGGAGCACCCCACCTCTCCAGGGGACAATGAGAATGCCCCCTATCCATCTGCTGAGGTTATAGACTTCTCGTACCTCCACCTCTTACTATAATGTTGTGTTGTTCCTATAAATCCTATACAGGATCTGCGCGTTTAGACAACATACACTGTAGGATTGGTGCCAGACTTATTCTGAGCACCCCCACCGGGTATGTTGGCCTGTATACCAACTAGCTAACAGTGCCACTAGAAACTCCTCTCACCACGGAGAGAATAGTTCTTGGTAACTATCGAACATGACAACCCTGATCCCTCAGGCCCGTGGAAACAGTGTACTACTTTTCGCTCAGTCACTCGTGCTTGCTTAGTCTCAGAGAGATGCACAGAATAAACAGTAGGGAAGTTTTCAATAAGTATTTATTGAACAGTCGTTATTCTAGTGTAAAATGTGTGCTGAAACAATCATTAGACAGTAACAGATATAGATCATTAGAAGTACTAGGAAAGTAAAAGGATGCTAGAGTTCTACCATTTTGCTATAACCATGTATACAGGTAAGTACATAAAATACATGATAATAAAATGCGTACTCCTACGATGCAACCCTAACTAGATGTACCTGAGTGTAACTAGCATGTATGTAGGTGTTAAGCCAAGAATCCCTCTAGGATAGTCAATCCTCATTACCTGAAGTGAGAAACTGTGGGACCATGTCCTGGTTTCGGGTTGGACACCCCGCAAGGGATGTCAGACCACTGCGAGCTGGAGTATCTGCATGCAGGGGCTTCAGCGTCTCGCGTCAGTGTGTTGGCATGGAAGTCCTGATCTCCTCTCTCTATCTCAGCAAGATGTGATGTTTATATACCCGAAGGTATCCCCAGGGTTGTACCTTACTGTGCCACTGTCGGACTAAGGATGACGTCGGGAATGAACCTTGTACATAGTTATTATGCACGAGATGGTAGCCCTGCTGAGATTCCAAGGATCCTCATGCATAATTTATGAGGCTAATTGGTCAGGGAAAACCCCACGTTCTGTAAGCAGTACCGTAACTAGGTAAAGGATCAGTCCTAGCAGCCTGTTATGTATGTAGTATAGGGATGAATATAGGTGAAAGGTTGGGATGTTACCCGAGCCTATATTGGGGTACCTATATGGAATATAACACCCACTCCTCATCCGACTGGACAACATAATCTAATTCTAAACGTACTACCTGTCTAGGTACTGGTACGCAAACATAGTTAGTAAAACCCATAGTTCCGCAGAAAAATTGTCACTCAAGCCATAGCTCTAATATGTCCGTATACATAGTTTGAACAACTACAAGCATAGGAAAGCCATGCAGGTCATAAAAGTGTCAATTTCTTTTGGAGTTCCAAATTTAGTTCTTGTTTTTAAAAAAAAAAAAAAAAAAAAATTCCCAGCACACGAGTCAAATGTTTGTGTCCTGGCTGGTATACGCAACATTGCTGTTGCCTGCCACTGCAGATGACGATCCCTGTAACACCTTGCAGAGTACGTCAATCTAGCACAGATGATCTTCTGTACTGCCTGCAGCCGATGCTGGGGCAGCCTGTGCTCTATCCAAGGCCTTGGTGTCAGTGGAGGAGCCGGTATCCATTCCTACAGGAGTAGAAACTTCCTGTGGAGGCTATAAGAATGCCGCCATCAACACTGGAATACGCTGGGGACACTGCAGAACATGGGCCGAAATGGAAGGGGCAGTTCGTTCGTATGAGTGCCTGTATCTCGGCCGAGGACCTTGCGATCTGGAGATCAAAAGTCTCCCGGGTGGAGGTTAAGGGCATGGAGTATCAAACCGTATAAGAGAAACATTTAGTGAAGGCCATAACGGCGCCTCCCTGACTGCATGTGTCGGTGGAAACAATACTTGCATACAGCAAGTAACCTTGGAGCTCACGGTTACCAGATATGCGATCCCCGGAAGCATGCCACAACAACCTTGATCGTTCAGCATCAAGTAACTCCCATTCGAAAGTAGCCTGAATACCGGAGTAATGACAGCTGCTGGGGTACTCCTCAAGTGGCAGGATAGGTTTGCTACCGAACCATTGCAGGCCCCGTGCAACATAATATCCTGGCATATGAGAGAACCACTCAAAGCGCTCTCGCAGTTTGAACCGCTTAGAAACACTTCTCAATCCCCACTCCTGCATCAAAATCTGTATGGTAATTCCCAAGATTCCTTGATATATTCCCTACGCATTTCTTCATACCTACCTGCCTGCCTGTTGTTGTTCTAGGCAGTACTGAAACTGGAAAGTTGTGACCGGTAATGTTAGATGGCCATGGATCAACCATTCTGTGGACGGTGATTCTGCCACAGTAAAAGGTAATCTATCCAGTTTTTCAATACGCAGCATTGTATATTTCGCTCCTCGCTGTGCCATTTTCATCTGTTTTCCGTTAGATTTTATGCGGAAAACAGTGACTTACTGTTGATTAATCGCCAAGGCACATAACCTGCGCGCAATGTTTGCAGCGTCCAGCTCAATAACATAATAGAACGTAATTGTGACTGTCCGTGCTGTAGTATGGACAAATCTTGTTCTAGTACATCAATAGCAGAAGATACAATGTTGACCAGTGAATAAATCCTGGATGTTAACGTAGTCATACCATTGTCAACTACGGCTAACGCCTTTTCTAAATTGATCGTATCTATTTCTCGTAGTCTCTCCGCTGCTTCTTGTTGGGAGATTTTCCAAATTTCATTATAGCCAGCATAATAGAAACGTTTCAGACGTGGCTTTCTGGGACCCAATAAAAAATCCCTTAGGTCCACATCGTCTGTTAGTAAGGATAAGTGTTGTTTCACCTGTGTTAGTGTTCAGGTTCTTAGCCAATCGAGGCATAACTTCCCAACACTGTTTGATGTCACTACCCCCGGATGTTCTCTTTGTACGTAGCGTGGGTCTGGCCTATGGATACTGAACCCTTGGGTGGTACCCCTGAATCTTTCTTGACACCTATTAGTGTCTGTGGGCCAAACCAACCATCCCTTCCAATTGGGGTCTGATCTATTGTATTGTAAGATGTCATCTAATGTATCCCCTGTCTATGATGTAAAGTTACCCTCCGCCTGTGATGGTGTTGGAATTCGAGGTATATTTAAATCCTTGTTCTTGGCTATTCCAAGGCAGGAAGTCTGTTGCACAGTCTCATTTAGAAATATCATCTGCTGAGGAACGAGGCATGCTCTAAATAGCGCTTCTGTTCCCTGGACTTGCCAGTCTCTAGAACCCCAGACTGATTTTAAGTCTATAGTGTCTTTCCATAAGTCAAAACCCTGTTCAGACAGTTGGGCAATAAAGCAAGCAGAGTAAACCTGTTTGGTGTTAGTCAACATATTTTTCTATGCAGATGTAGGTGCAACCTTATAATAGTATGAGGTCGGGTCTGAAATATTAAACCCTGAAAAATATGGAAATTTTTGTGCAAATGTTTTCGAACTACTTTTAGGATGTGTTGGACAATGTTTCCATTGGTGATATGTGAAAACATTTCTAGGGTTATTTGATTTGTGTAAAAAATGATGACCATAATGTTGCTAACAATACATTGTGTTAAAGTCTGATGTGTCTTCTAACATTTCATTGCTAGAAAATGCAGCAGATTGTTCTAAATCAGACAACATATTATTCACAGTTTCAAAATCCCAATCATTGGAAAATGTACTGGAGGTAATATCATTCAATGAAATTTTAAATAAATGTGGTATTTTTAAATGTTCTGTCGGTCCGAATATATCATAATCAACCTTGTCCCATACTATACCATCAGTTATAGGAACTGCTGTAATGTTCACTGATGACAAGTCTCTTTATTCACGATGTGAGGAAACATGAGGTTTCAGGAGTAAGTTCACTTTTGATGCTGCAGAGCTTTGGCGAAGGTAAGTTCCATTAACAAGTCAGCAGAAGACAGCTACTAACCCTATCCAGAAGAGAAAGAAAAGTATCCTGGTGCTTATCCAAAGTTCTATCCAAGGTGACACCAGGTAAGTCTTTTAAGAAAAATGTAGAGGTCTTTAATTTGTTGTTTACGAGAAATTGGGGCTGGCGTTGTTTCAGGTTCACTTGGATCCAATAAAAGGTATCAAGATGAAATAGCCAGATGCAGTTCGATCTATTTTAGGTAGCTCAGCAGGGTTTGTTGAACTGTAGATGGTGCTTGTTGAGGCATATTTATGTAGACATCGGTGTTAGGTCGAATTGAAAGTTGTCTTTCTTCTTGATTTTGTATTCCTTGTTCAAGGGAAACTAGTTCTATTGCATTGTTGCTTAGTCCATCATTCCGTATGGGTGGCTCTTCGAAGGTGATGAGCCTTTCAGTTTGAAAGCGTATGGTAGCGAGAGGAGGGCGTCGCCTACCCAGGAGCCCACGAGGCCTACTGTTCAGTATCAGCCACATAGTGTGGTTTTATCAGATCAATGGAGACTAATCTTTTCTACTTTTTTCCCGGCAAGAGGCGGCAGAAGTACAGTTCTTTTTCCTTCGACGGCCAGGACAGGTACAGGCTTTCTGTTTGATGGCCCAAATTCTTTTTTTGTCCGTTATTTTCTCTCTGACTAGATCCCCAACCTTAGGGACCTAGACAGGTCTTGCTGTGACTGACTTGACTTCCCCAGTGGCGAACCTTTTCACTTGGACATTGCTTTGTAGTGCCCGTGATTCATTCAGTTCCTGTAAAACAGCCAAACGTTTATGGATTTCAAAAGGTTTTTCATCCACCACTGTGCCTTCACAATCAAGATCAGGTACCCACATTCTCGTCCCAAATAGGACCTCATAAGGAGTGATGCCCCTAGAGAGCTTCTTGGCATGTTATTTAAGGCCCTCTGAACCCCATATAAGTAATTGACCCAACTACCACCTGTGCCTAATACTCTAGCTCAGTGGTTCCCAAACTTTTGACTCTGGGGACCCCCATTGAGTCACCACTGGAAGCCGGGGACCCCCAAGCAAATAGTTGGATTTAAATTTCAAACATTAAAACAGTAATTCGAAAAAAATAAACACGTGTGCACACAAAACAAATATTCTAATTACTAAGGATTTTAGGGGCATATTTAGAAGCCCCTATCGTCATGGGAACATCACTTTTTGTGATGTTCCCGTGGCGATAGGGGCTTTGCCTTATTTACAAGGCAGCGTTAAGCCACCTAACGTGGCTTAACACTGCCTTGTAAATAAGGCCCCCTTTCATGCAATGCTTATCGTGAAAGGGGTGAGCAGTGGGAGTTGCGGTGAGCGTTCCTCTATTTACAAGAGCAGCATAAATAAGAGGCAGCACCAAAATTAAGACCATGTAAAACCTGCTTTATTTCTCCTCGTTTTTGCTTTTTCCTATGGAAAAAGCAAAACTCCTTGGATTGTTTATGTTCAGGAAGGTGACCCTTCCTGCACACAAACAATCTTTAAAAAAATGACATTTTCTAACTTCCATGTGTGCTGCATTCGGCAGCACACATAGAAGTGGCAAAACGGCATTTCAAAATTGTTCATGTGCAGGAAGGGGGAACGTCCGGCACATAAACAATCTTACCCTGCACGCAGATACCCTAGCACTATAGTGCAAGGGTTTCTGCGTTGGCACTACACTGCTAAGTGTAGCACCAGCGCAGAGGGAACGCAGGGCTGCACCATATTCTTGTAAATATGGTGCAGCCCTGCATTTCTGAAGTGGCGGAGCGTGTTGTTAAGCCAAGTAGGCTAACGACATGCTACACCAATTCTGTTGTAAATTTCCCCTTAGTATTTAATATTGAAAGAATTTGCAAAAAAACGTGACTAACTTTTGAATGGTTGGTTTTATTTCGCAATATGAGGCTCCTGCCAGACTGGAAACCCAAAGCTGCCCTGGCAAATGTTTTCAGACCAGTCCCTATACGGTGCACACCAAGTGCAGTGAGTGAGCCTGACCACTACAAAGGGGGCTTTGGGAGGCTCTCCCCCCACCCCCCCAAAAACAAATGTAGGAAACAATGGTGCAGCCTACAACACATTTATCATTATATAATTAATTGTATTAGCTTTTAAAGAATAGTAAATGAAGACCTTACTATGCACCAGGATGCAAAAATCTTTGTTGGGGTTCTTCAATGATTCCCTTGTTATCACCCTCCAACAGTGCCTCTCATCTCTCCATAGCTCCTCTGTCATATGTATTTTTTTTGTTTTATAGCATCTCTCATACCATTGTAGGATGTCAGAGCACTTTACATCACACACATATAGAGACAATGAATCATCTGTGTAAATCAGTGTATATAAAATGTTACATAAGGCAAATGGGACTACAAGGTGTAGGATTCACATGCCATTCATAATGGTAGGCATTTTTAAAGAGTGCTTGGTTTGGAGAAGAACCAACTCAGGATTCAGAACATAACAGTGGTTAACATTGACTTTAACAATAAAAATGTATTTCCACCCAAATAAACCTTTTTAGCAGCATCAGGATAATGATAGACTGGGAAAAAACATAAGTTACTAACTTGTACCATGCAGTTTGCAAGCAGCTCTTTGATGACAGTTTAGAGGTCACTGTGCTAGATTACGATGGTCCCTTATGAATTGCACAGTAACAAAAGAATCTCTGACAAAAGCAGTAACCCACTGACCTATTCACATAAAATACTGTTTTTTAAAATGCATGTGACTCGTTCTTTGCAGTAGGCATATTAACCCTCTGTGCTACATTAGATAAGTCGAAGCTGCCACTGGACAAAACGCTCATCTCTCTCCAGCAGGTACATTAATCACTGGCATTTTCTTGACACTTTTATTGTTGCTCGTAAAACTGCTAATAATACAAGGAACTTTCCAGTGCTTTTAAAACTGCTGCCTGCGGACCCCTGGGAATGTTCCACGGACCCCTGGGTGTCCACGGACCACAGTTTGGGAAACACTGCTCTAGCTGTTAATGATTGCTTTAAGTCCCGGTTTTTCCTCTCCACGACCGAATTTCTCTCTGGATGGTACGGAGAGGAGTACCGTAATGCTACACCCAAACCTCTAATGGCCTCCTTGTAAGCCCTAGAGCTAAACGCGGGGCCATGGTCAGAATGTAATGTGCCAACTGCGTATGTCCCTATAAAGACTCGCAAATCTTTGATAACAGTTCGAGCGTCAGCCGAGCGCTGAGGCCATACCCATAGGAATTTCGAGCAGGAATCCACTGCAACCATTATGTACTTGTAGGCCCCATCAGAGTGTAAGGGGCCGCAGTGGTCCAAATAGACACACGCGAGAGGTCTGTCTGATATTAGAAATGGTGTCTGCGCTGGACCTGTTGTGGTGGAGCCCTTCATCTGTTGACAGATGTCGCACTTTAAGACATAGTCTTTGGTCTGCTTTGTTAACCTTGGCCACCAATAGCGTTGCTTCAACAAAGAAACAGTCGCCGTAACTCCTGCGTGTGCAGAACCCAAACCCTTGTGTGCAGCGAATATTAAGCCTAATCTGCGAACCATGTTTGGTATTACTCTATCCCCCACTCCAGGAATCTGAGCAAATGGAACGTTGTTTGCATCTAACTTGTAGGAGTATTTGAGTGGAAAACCTTTCGGAAGTGCTTTGTTGTCTTTGCGTGAAGCAATGACAGCTACCATTATCTGTCCGTAGCTGCAATCACTCATTCAAAAACGAGAATAGACGGACGCAGTTCATACTGCCCCCTTCGCGGCTTCATCAGCCAATGAATTCCCTTCAACATGAACACCATCACGTTGATGACTCAGCGTGCGTATCACATGAGCTCTTGGTAGTTCGTTTTTCAACTCCGCTACCTGTTCCCATAGCATTTTGTGCTTAATTGTGCCACCTTTTGAGTCTTTAAACCCATTTAGACCCCAATAATGAAGATATTCATTGTATGACTGGACACAGTAAAAAGAATCGCACACTATTAGTGTGGGGAATCCTCGATCCATATTTATCAGTGCCAGTAAAAAAGCTTTTAGTTCTGCTAACTGAGCCGTGCAGTCTCCTAGAGACTGAGTCTTTGTACAGCTTGGATGGAACTTACCATCTCGCATACAACCTTTTACAATCGCTCACGCGGTGCTGTATTGTTTACTTCCTATGGCCGGTTGTGCAGATCCATCAGTGTAAATTATGTATTCATACTGATCTAGATGCATTATTTCATTCGGGAGAGGATATTCTTGTTCATATTGCAGAAATGCTTGTGTTTTCAGATTTGGATCATATCTGTATTCTACATCTGATGCAGTGAGAGAATTAGCCCATTGTATCCATCTCGGATGTAACGCTTTAGCGTTAAGAACGCTTGCGTTTGTAGCAGCCTCTAAGGCTGGTACTGGAGTCACGACAATTATTCGTTTACCCTGAGCCAGTGCTCATTCTCTCACTACGTTTCAGCTAGTGGGTACCTCTCAGACCATGGATTTTCAGATTTTTCAACCTTAGAGGTCTCTTAACCCTCCAAGTCTATTCAATTTATGAACATAAATTGCTTCATGCTATTTTTCATCAACCTATTGTTTTTTCAACTCAAAATAGATAAACTACAACAAGGAAAATTGGTATCAAGATTTCTTTGTATTTCATATGCATTCATTCGATCATTTAAATGTTTGAAATAGATATTAATGCAAGCATAGCAATCATTTTATATAGGTGACAATGCAACTAATATTGCCAACATATGGAAAAATCAATTGACACGTACTAAACAAAACACTTGTATAAACTATACAAACATACTACTAGTAAATCAGACACAATGTACATAAATCCAATGAATCCGTGAGAGTTGGATCTGTCCTACTCTACTTCATTGTATCGGGATTTTTCTCCTTTACGTCCTCAATACTATCTTACTTGAAGGTCCAAGGGAGGTCAGAGTACTATTCAATTAGTCTTTAGCTATCCCCGATTATTCAGGATTAGACTTTCTGTCCTGTATGTCACTTTTTTCAGAGTGGGAGTTACATCGAGGAGGTGCAAGTTTCAATCACCCCCTGGTATTCAAGTTGATCTAAGATCTCCCTGACCTGTTTTTTAGCTTCTTGCTTTATGGGATACTGTCTCTGTGGAGTTGGAGTAGATTTTAATGGTATCACGTGGTGAGCTGACTCTTCATCCCACCCAACATGGTTGCGATATAGTGCAGGAGTAAGGGCCTACCGCCCACTCCCGTGCATATGTGTTTTAAATATTGGGGAACTAGGTCGGAAAAAGCTGGCATTACCGTTTCCCTTTTTGGGCAGTCCATAACAATAGCAGGCAGCCAATCTTTTTCAGCTAATAAAATGTCATAGCCAAAGGTTAGGTTCTCCCAAAAGAGACCTTTAATTTTCCTTGGTTTGTCCCCCTCCATCCGGAGTATTATCTCATGTAACCTATGTGGGACACTTACCATAGTATCAGGTGTTTCCACCGTGATATACTCACTCAACTCCGCTGTCACCAGAAATTCCATCAGGTTCTGGCGAGCTATTGTTACTTCTGCTGCGCTGTCTAGCATCGTCAGAGCCCATTCCCCGTTCAGTAGTTGAGTCCTCAGAATTCTGGGCATGTCTGATCTTGAGACCTGCTACGTTCTTCTTTTTGAATTGAGGTTTAGGTTTTTGTTTTTCTTCTTTTTTAGGTGCGTAGTCCGCAGCGCGTTGCGTGTCTCTGGACTTTGTACGCTCCTCCTGTCTGTGTTCCGACTGGCCTTCTCTCTCTGAGTTTTTCGAAGAGCCCTGAAAGGAACGAGAGGAACGTGTATCAGTGTCCTGATACCCGTCAGGTTTTCTAATGTTGTCCCTATTCCTAAGGTTATACCTCCTTTCGGAGGTCTCCTGTTGAGGAGATCTACCTCTGAATTGAGATCTATTGGCTTTATTCTTTTGTTTGTTATTGTCCCATTTCTTCTTCGAAGAAGCAGGTGCTTGCTTAAAGGTATCCTTTTCAGGACTCCTCATTAGTTGAGGTTTTACTGGTCTAGCTCCCAAACTATCTCTACCTAATTCTGCATAAGCAGTTTCAATTATTTTAGGTAATTCTGTCTCCTGTTGTAAAGGAGTGAAATCTCTCAGGCGTTGGCGTATTGCCACTGATGCTGCTTCCCCTTTAATGTTTGCTAATATAGCTGATACCTGGGCGAAGTTATTTAATAACTTCATTCCTAAGTTCAGAGCAGGTTCTGCTCCATACTCGTTCTGTATTTGTCTTAATACATCTGGTATTACTGCTAATTGAAGGGATACCATTAGTCCTGGTATATATTGCAGTGAAGACTGTATCCCAAGAAGTACAATTCTCTATCGGGGGAGCTATCCCCATTGGCAAGTAGATTTTTCGCATTCTATGCTTTTCTTGCAGACCAGTGTGTGGAAATACTGCCTCTAGCTGTGTTATTTTTTTAGCTATCCAGAAAGGCATTTGCTCACGTTTAGTGGGCAATTTACCAATCACTGCGTGTAATGTTTGTGGTGAAATTTTTGTTGTACAAGCTTGGACTGGTCCTGCTTGTGTAGCCGGTGTCAGTTGAATTGTGAGTGTTCTCATCACAAACTGTCATGTTTCTGTAAAGTTTTATTAATTCTTTGTTGTGTAAGTAAGTCTCCTCCTGGCATTGTATCAATATCAGGGTGTGGTGTGTAGGCCGCTAGTACTGGCCATGTTGCTCCATCTCTTCCGAGCGGACAGAGTCTTACTCTATTTCTTGTATGGGGTAGGGCGCCTTTAAACCAGTATGAATGTTCGTGGTAAGTGAGTGGAATTTCAATGTCCTCGTACGGACAATATTCGTTCAGTATTTCATCTTCTGTGTAGTAATGAAATGTCTTTGTTAATGCATTTGCCTTTGGGAATGTAACCCATGAATAGAATACCTCTGTTCTAAATTGTGTGTGCCTCAATCACGAATGTTACCTGCCCACCCCTATATGTTAAACCGCATGTGGCTAGTTTCAGGGTGATGGCAGTTCTAACATCTGAAATGTGTATTGCATCTGCATCTTCTTCATCTCCGGAGAGATTTAATTGAACCACAGTATCTTTCTGTACAGTCATTGTTTTTTAATAAGAAGAGCCTTGCAAGGGAACTTTGGATAAGGTTTTAGCACAAATAGGAACAATGTGTCCTTCAAGCTTGATTAACCAACAGCCAATACATAGGATTTTGCCTACTCAGCTGTGGTGGAATTTGTACCCTCCTGCTCCAGACGTCTCTGGGGAAATGTGAGTAGGGGTCTCTGAGAATAGCACGACTGAACTACTCTGATTTGACCGTTAAATAAGTACCCAACCAACGGTGGCGGCGCCGCCATGTTGTGTAGTTCCTATAAAACCTATACAGGATCTGCGCGTTTAGACAACATACACTGTAGGATTGGTGCCAGACTTACTCTGAGCACCCCCACCGGGTATGTTAGCGTGTATACCAGCTAGCTCACAGTGCCAATAGAAACTCCTCTTACCAAGGAGAGAATAGTTCTTGGCAACTATCGAACATGACAACCCTGATCCCTCAGGACCGTGGAAACAGTGTACTACTTTTCGCTCAGTCACTCGTGCTTGCTTAGTCTCAGAGAGATGCACAGAATAAACAGTAGGGAAGTTTTCAATAAGTATTTATTGAACAGTCGTTATTCTAGTGTAAAATGTGTGCTGAAACAATCATTAGACAGTAACAGATATAGATCATTAGAAGTACTAGGAAAGTAAAAGGATGCTAGAGTTCTACCATTTTGCTATAACCATGTATACAGGTAAGTACATAAAATACATGATAATAAAATGCGTACTCCTACGATGCAACCCTAACTAGATGTACCTGAGTGTAACTAGCATGTATGTAGGTGTTAAGCCAAGAATCCCTCTAGGATAGTCAATCCTCATTACCTGAAGTGAGAAACTGTGGGACCATGTCCTGGTTTCGGGTTGGACACCCCGCAAGGGATGTCAGACCACTGCGAGCTGGAGTATCTGCATGCAGGGGCTTCAGCGTCTCGCGTCAGTGTGTTGGCATGGAAGTCCTGATCTCCTCTCTCTATCTCAGCAAGATGTGATGTTTATATACCCGAAGGTATCCCCAGGGGTTGTACCTTACTGTGCCACTGTCGGACTAAGGATGACGTCGGGAATGAACCTTGTACATAGTTATTATGCACGAGATGGTAGCCCTGCTGAGATTCCAAGGATCCTCATGCATAATTTATGAGGCTAATTGGTCAGGGAAAACCCCACGTTCTGTAAGCAGTACCGTAACTAGGTAAAGGATCAGTCCTAGCAGCCTGTTATGTATGTAGTATAGGGATGAATATAGGTGAAAGGTTGGGATGTTACCCGAGCCTATATTGGGGTACCTATATGGAATATAACACCCACTCCTCATCCGACTGGACAACATAATCTAATTCTAAACGTACTACCTGTCTAGGTACTGGTACGCAAACATAGTTAGTAAAACCCATAGTTCCGCAGAAAAATTGTCACTCAAGCCATAGCTCTAATATGTCCGTATACATAGTTTGAACAACTACAAGCATAGGAAAGCCATGCAGGTCATAAAAGTGTCAATTTCTTTTGGAGTTCCAAATTTAGTTCTTGTTTTTAAAAAAAAAAAAACAATTTTTTCCCAGCACACGAGTCAAATGTTTGTGTCCTGGCTGGTATACGCAACATTGCTGTTGCCTGCCACTGCAGATGACGATCCCTGTAACACCTTGCAGAGTACGTCAATCTAGCACAGATGATCTTCTGTACTGCCTGCAGCCGATGCTGGGGCTGCCTGTGCTCTATCCAAGGCCTTGGTGTCAGTGGAGGAGCCGGTATCCATTCCTACAGGAGTAGAAACTTCCTGTGGAGGCTATAAGAATGCCGCCATCAACACTGGAATACGCTGGGGACACTGCAGAACATGGGCCGAAATGGAAGGGGCAGTTCGTTCGTATGAGTGCCTGTATCTCGGCCGAGGACCTTGCGATCTGGAGATCAAAAGTCTCCCGGGTGGAGGTTAAGGGCATGGAGTATCAAACCGTATAAGAGAAACATTTAGTGAAGGCCATAACGGCGCCTCCCTGACTGCATGTGTCGGTGGAAACAATACTTGCATACAGCAAGTAACCTTGGAGCTCACGGTTACCAGATATGCGATCCCCGGAAGCATGCCACAACAACCTTGATCGTTCAGCATCAAGTAACTCCCATTCGAAAGTAGCCTGAATACCGGAGTAATGACAGCTGCTGGGGTACCCCTCAAGTGGCAGGATAGGTTTGCTACCGAACCATTGCAGGCCCCGTGCAACATAATATCCTGGCATATGAGAGAACCACTCAAAGCGCTCTCGCAGTTTGAACCGCTTAGAAACACTTCTCAATCCCCACTCCTGCATCAAAATCTGTATGGTAATTCCCAAGATTCCTTGATATATTCCCTACGCATTTCTTCATACCTACCTGCCTGCCTGTTGTTGTTCTAGGCAGTACTGAAACTGGAAAGTTGTGACCGGTAATGTTAGATGGCCATGGATCAACCATTCTGTGGACGGTGATTCTGCCACAGTAAAAGGTAATCTATCCAGTTTTTCAATACGCAGCATTGTATATTTCGCTCCTCGCTGTGCCATTTTCATCTGTTTTCCGTTAGATTTTATGCGGAAAACAGTGACTTACTGTTGATTAATCGCCAAGGCACATAACCTGCGCGCAATGTTTGCAGCGTCCAGCTCAATAACATAATAGAACGTAATTGTGACTGTCCGTGCTGTAGTATGGACAAATCTTGTTCTAGTACATCAATAGCAGAAGATACAATGTTGACCAGTGAATAAATCCTGGATGTTAACGTAGTCATACCATTGTCAACTACGGCTAACGCCTTTTCTAAATTGATCGTATCTATTTCTCGTAGTCTCTCCGCTGCTTCTTGTTGGGAGATTTTCCAAATTTCATTATAGCCAGCATAATAGAAACGTTTCAGACGTGGCTTTCTGGGACCCAATAAAAAATCCCTTAGGTCCACATCGTCTGTTAGTAAGGATAAGTGTTGTTTCACCTGTGTTAGTGTTCAGGTTCTTAGCCAATCGAGGCATAACTTCCCAACACTGTTTGATGTCACTACCCCCGGATGTTCTCTTTGTACGTAGCGTGGGTCTGGCCTATGGATACTGAACCCTTGGGTGGTACCCCTGAATCTTTCTTGACACCTATTAGTGTCTGTGGGCCAAACCAACCATCCCTTCCAATTGGGGTCTGATCTATTGTATTGTAAGATGTCATCTAATGTATCCCCTGTCTATGATGTAAAGTTACCCTCCGCCTGTGATGGTGTTGGAATTCGAGGTATATTTAAATCCTTGTTCTTGGCTATTCCAAGGCAGGAAGTCTGTTGCACAGTCTCATTTAGAAATATCATCTGCTGAGGAACGAGGCATGCTCTAAATAGCGCTTCTGTTCCCTGGACTTGCCAGTCTCTAGAACCCCAGACTGATTTTAAGTCTATAGTGTCTTTCCATAAGTCAAAACCCTGTTCAGACAGTTGGGCAATAAAGCAAGCAGAGTAAACCTGTTTGGTGTTAGTCAACATATTTTTCTATGCAGATGTAGGTGCAACCTTATAATAGTATGAGGTCGGGTCTGAAATATTAAACCCTGAAAAATATGGAAATTTTTGTGCAAATGTTTTCGAACTACTTTTAGGATGTGTTGGACAATGTTTCCATTGGTGATATGTGAAAACATTTCTAGGGTTATTTGATTTGTGTAAAAAATGATGACCATAATGTTGCTAACAATACATTGTGTTAAAGTCTGATGTGTCTTCTAACATTTCATTGCTAGAAAATGCAGCAGATTGTTCTAAATCAGACAACATATTATTCACAGTTTCAAAATCCCAATCATTGGAAAATGTACTGGAGGTAATATCATTCAATGAAATTTTAAATAAATGTGGTATTTTTAAATGTTCTGTCGGTCCGAATATATCATAATCAACCTTGTCCCATACTATACCATCAGTTATAGGAACTGCTGTAATGTTCACTGATGACAAGTCTCTTTATTCACGATGTGAGGAAACATGAGGTTTCAGGAGTAAGTTCACTTTTGATGCTGCAGAGCTTTGGCGAAGGTAAGTTCCATTAACAAGTCAGCAGAAGACAGCTACTAACCCTATCCAGAAGAGAAAGAAAAGTATCCTGGTGCTTATCCAAAGTTCTATCCAAGGTGACACCAGGTAAGTCTTTTTAAGAAAAATGTAGAGGTCTTTAATTTGTTGTTTACGAGAAATTGGGGCTGGCGTTGTTTCAGGTTCACTTGGATCCAATAAAAAGGTATCAAGATGAAATAGCCAGATGCAGTTCGATCTATTTTAGGTAGCTCAGCAGGGTTTGTTGAACTGTAGATGGTGCTTGTTGAGGCATATTTATGTAGACATCGGTGTTAGGTCGAATTGAAAGTTGTCTTTCTTCTTGATTTTGTATTCCTTGTTCAAGGGAAACTAGTTCTATTGCATTGTTGCTTAGTCCATCATTCCGTATGGGTGGCTCTTCGAAGGTGATGAGCCTTTCAGTTTGAAAGCGTATGGTAGCGAGAGGAGGGTGTCGCCTACCCAGGAGCCCACGAGGCCTACTGTTCAGTATCAGCCACATAGTGTGGTTTTATCAGATCA
Organism: Calotriton arnoldi; assembly: GCA_963921515.1. Lineage (NCBI taxonomy): Eukaryota > Metazoa > Chordata > Amphibia > Caudata > Salamandridae > Calotriton > Calotriton arnoldi. Next base: position 2,275,306 of record CAWUFW010000268.1, on the reverse strand, counting down.
ATGGAGACTAATCTTTTCTACTTTTTTCCCGGCAAGAGGCGGCAGAAGTACAGTTCTTTTTCCTTCGACGGCCAGGACAGGTACAGGCTTTCTGTTTGATGGCCCAAATTCTTTTTTTGTCCGTTATTTTCTCTCTGACTAGATCCCCAACCTTAGGGACCTAGACAGGTCTTGCTGTGACTGACTTGACTTCCCCAGTGGCGAACCTTTTCACTTGGACATTGCTTTGTAGTGCCCGTGATTCATTCAGTTCCTGTAAAACAGCCAAACGTTTATGGATTTCAAAAGGTTTTTCATCCACCACTGTGCCTTCACAATCAAGATCAGGTACCCACATTCTCGTCCCAAATAGGACCTCATAAGGAGTGATGCCCCTAGAGAGCTTCTTGGCATGTTATTTAAGGCCCTCTGAACCCCATATAAGTAATTGACCCAACTACCACCTGTGCCTAATACTCTAGCTCAGTGGTTCCCAAACTTATATTTCAAAATCTATTTATTGAAATTTTTTCCAGGGAGAGCGATACAAAGCATTACATAGGCACCATCAGTTGCAAAAACATTCAGCCCGGATGTACAGATTGCTCATGACTGTTACAGCTTGTCCACAAGGACCGTGGCGAGTGCCTCTTGCAACATTTCACAATGTCCATATCATTTATTGTAGTCAGGCCCATGTTGCTGAGCAACAATCTACCCTCCCATGATAATAACATAGAAAGGAAACTTATCTAAACCTAAAAAACGAACACAACTGTGATGCCATGGTGCAAATTAACATAACGTGAGCAGGAAGGCTGGGTCACCAGGTCTGCCAATCAAGTGCCCTGTGCGCTGTTCCGCGGCCTCATCGCTTTGATATGGTTAAAGAAGGAACAAGTGTAAGGCCCTAAGCCGGGGGCTGCATGCAGTCAGGGGGAGCCCCTCAGATAAATAGCCTACCAACGGAGCCCATATGTAGTCAAAGCTTTTCCTCTGGTCCTCAACTACATCCGCCATGCGTTCCAGCGCCAGAACTCTCCACAGTCTCGCGTGCCATTGGGTCAGTGATGGAGCCTCTTGTTTTTTCCACGCAGCCGCAATGGCCATTTTTGCTGCCCCCAGACAAAGCCACATCACTGATTTATCTCCCTGTGTTTGACGCTTCAGTATGGGATCACGGACTCCCAACAGGACCTGTTCCATGGAACTAGGAATAGGATAGCCTAGAATAAGCTTGATGTGGGACAAAATTTCCTTCCAAAACGGTTGTATGTAGGGGCAGTCCCACCAAATATGCCTGAAATCGCCCAACATCCCGCATCCTCTCCAACACCTGTCGGATGAACTGGGAAAAATTGTGTGTAGTTTTTGAGGATATAGGTACCAGTCGTACATAATTTTATAGTGTGCCTCCCTGAGGTACATGGAACGATTGAATTTCGCTATATCCCTGCCTAGATGCACCCATTGCTTGTCTTCCAAGGGAGTAGCCACGAGTGCGTCCCAAAAGCGTCTGAAACGCGGGGTCGATCTGGGACTCATCGCTTGTATGAGAGCATACAGGTAGGAGATACAACCCTTGGAGGAGGACCCCGATTGCGCAAACTTCTCTATGGGGAGCAGCTCCCTGGTAGCGGCCAGCCGTACCAGGGGCTGCTGCACCCAGTGTTTCAACTGCAAGTAGTGATATTCCTCTTTAGCAGTTAAAGCAAATTGCTCCTTGCAATCTTGGAAAGTGAGGAGCTCGCCCCTGTCAAACAAGTGTGAAATCATATGGCATCCACCCTCCCTCCATGCTTCAAAGGGACCCTCTTGCAGCGCAGGGGGAAATGCCGCATTGAAATGTATGGGCGTGTGAGGAGAGGGGAAAGTCGTGAGGTGCAGTCTTTTGGTAAGTATATCCCAGACTTTGAGAGTGGTGGACGTAGGCGTGCTAATGTAGGCATTGAGTGGTCTGTCCTGCTTTGGTTTCCATAGGAGATCCCAAATGGTGCGACCAGTTATTTGTCTGTCTATATGTAGCCAGTGCTTCTCCGAAGCCCGCAGAGACCACTCCGTAATTACCCGCAGTTGTGCTGCCCTGTAGTAGGCCTGAAAGTCCGGTAGTGCTAGACCACCGTCTTTGCGCGGTCGAATGAGCAACTTGTAAGGAAGGCGTGCCCTTTTTCCCTGCCAAATAAATTTGGTAAGCATCTGTCGTAACTCCCGAAAAAGACCTCCCTCCACGGGAATGGGCAAACCCTGAAAAAGGTAGAGCAGCCGGGGAGAACATTCATCTTGGTAACGTTAATCCTACCCAGCCAGGTAATATATGCCCCGCTCCATTTACTCAAATCCGACCTCAACTGTTGCAAGAGGGGGGGAAATTAGCTTTATACAGATCTCGTACTTTAGGAGTAAGCTTAATACCTAAGTAGGTGATGTCTTTAGTGGTGCAGCGAAAAGGAGACACCTCTTCGACCCTTCGCCAATCGACTTTGGATACTGTCAAGTTTAGTAAGAAGGACTTGTTCAAATTAATCTTAAAACCCGCTACCCGCTCAAACTCCGTCAGCTCCTCCTGTATAGCTGGAAGAGAGACAATAGGGTCTGACACTGGGAGAAGCACGTCATCCGCAAAGAGCGAAATTTTATGCTCGTCTCTGCCAAAACGGATTCCCTGAATCTCTCGGTTGCCTCTGATCCTGTGCGCCAAGGGTTCTATGCTCAGGGCGAAAAGAAGGGGGGATAGGGGGCATCCCTGTCTCGTCCCGCGAGCCAGATTAAAGGGAGGAGATGCTACACCATTAACAAGGACCCGGGAGCTTGGAGAGTGATAGTTAGCGCGAACCATTCCTATAAAGGTTTCATTGAAGCCAAAACGCTGAAGCACCCTAAATAAAAAAGACCATTCCACGCGATCAAAGGCTTTCTCCGCGTCTAGCGAGAGAAGCGCTGTGGGGATGTTTTTCTTTCGGGCTTTTTCAATAATATGGATGATGCGTCGCAAATTATCATGGGTTTGACGTCCCTTAATAAAACCGGATTGATCCGGATCAATAAGACCGGGAAGAACGGATTCGAGGCGGGTGGCTAGTATTTTGGAGTAAATTTTGGCATCTAGGTTTAGGAGAGCTATCGGGCGATAAGACGAGCAGGCAGAGGGATCCTTGCCAGGCTTAGGAAGCACCGCCACTATCGCCTCTCCCATGGAGGGAGTAACCTGTTGCGTGGAAGCTATGACATTAAATAGAGTAGTGAGGAAGGGCACTAGCTCCGGAGCAAAGGTACGATAGAAGTGGGCTGAGAAGCCATCAGGCCCGGGAGCCTTCTGAAGCTTAAGGGAGTCAATCGCCCTCTGAACTTCCTCAGCGGATATAGGTTTAGCCAACTCTTCATTCGCGTTAGCCCCTACCTGAGGGAGCTCCAGAGGCTCCAAATATTTTGAGGAATCCCGATCCCCCGGAAGCTCCGATGTATAAAGCGTTTTGTAAAATTGTTCAAAAGCCCGCGCCTTCCCCTCCTCTGACCTGTGAGTAGTGCCTCCCTCATCAATGATAATTTTAATGTACTCCTTTTCTTGCTTGGCCCGCAGTTGTCGCGCCAACAAGGACCCCACTTTATTCCCGCCCTCGTATCCCTTGGTTTGTAAACGTAGGATGGTTTTCTCCGCTCTATTAGTATAAATAGCTTGCAGTTTCCCCTTTAGGGCCGTGACTTTCCGCAATACCGGCATAGAGGGATTGGCCTTGTGGGCCTGCTCTGTAGCCGTTAATTCTTTTTCCAACTTAAGGCGCTCTTCACGTTGTTGAGCACGCAGAGTTGTGGCCAGTTCTATACACTTGCCCCGGACTACTGCTTTGAGAGCGTCCCAGGTAGTGGCATGTGAAGTAGCTTCAGGGTCATTGAGATTAAAAATTCCCTAATAGTCCTTCTAAGGTCATCACGTAGAAGTCTGTCCCTGCATAAGAAGTTAGGGAAATACCAACGCGCTTGTTTTGGGCGCGGGTTTGGCCACTTAATTGTCATCTCCAGGGGTGCATGATCTGAGAGGCAAATCGGGTGAAACTGAGTTTGCAGCACTGAGGGGAGCAGGGATTGACTCATGAAAATGTGATCAATGCGGGAATACGTTCTGTGGGAATGAGAAAAGAATGAGTAGTCGCGTAACGTGGGGTTAGTATCTCTCCAAGCATCTACTAGCCCCATTAGCTGAAACTGTGAGCGCAGCGCCTTTCCAAATGCCCCTCCTGTTGCCCTTTGTGTGTGTGTTGTGTCCATGCTCAGGTCCCATACTAGATTAAAATCCCCCAAAAGCAAAATGTCCCCTTGCGCAAAGTTCTCCAGGGTCATAAGGAAGGAGAGAATGAAGTCCTGTTGCCCCGTATTGGGAGCATAAAGAACTGCGAATGTACATGGGCGACCTCTAAGTGTTCCCCGGACCATAAGGTACCTCCCCTGTTTGTCTGTTTTAGTATCCTGGGCCTGAAAGGAAACTCCCGAGTGGAACAGCAACGCCACCCCATTTTGTTTCGTGGATTGTGAAGAACGGAATATAAGGGGATACGCCCTGTGGCGAAGTCGGTGCTCCTCCGACTTTTTGAGGTGCGTCTCCTGAAGGGCCGCCACCTGGACATCGTGATCTAACAGGTATTTCCAAAAGCGTTGGCGCTTATTAGGGGAATTCAATCCCCGGGCGTTCCAGGTAAGAGTTCTAACTGCCATCGTCTCCTATTGGGTGGTTGCGCCCTCGAGGAAGGGCTCTGCTGAAAAACCCGCTCGGGAAGCCCCGTTCCCCCTTCCTCCCGCCCAGAAACAATGCTAAAAGAAAAAAGCACCATGACATCAAAATAACCAAAAAAACCAAAACAGATATACAAATTGAGTGCGCGGAATCCCCCTCCCAGAGGAAAATCCCAACAATAAAATACACTCAAGGAACGTTACCATTTCCATTCCTCCTGCCCTTAACATAATAACTAACTAGGCGTCTTTTCCATAGATCTTCCCTCCTAGAAACAATTAACCCGGGAGATTAGCTCCTCATAAGAGGTATAGATATTAACGGACTCCCGTTTCCATTCAAGATGACCAGAGAGAAAAAAAAAAAAAAAATGCAAGTCGTTTGCCGCCTATACTTCCCGCCCGGAACTCTCCACCCATATTGTGGTTATAACAGACCCCCTGACCTTTCACTGCAGACGTAGTGTCCTCACATGGTGCCCGTGCCAAACCCTGAGTTCAAGGCAGTGTGTATCGTCTAGGCATCCGGGCCCTACTTAGAGAGTAGCAGTGCAAGTCTTCCGCTCCATCCAGCTCTCCACTTCTTCACTGTGCTGCCCCCTAGGGTGAAGAGGGGGGTCCCACCTCCCCATTGTAACAGAGTGATCCGGCAAAGAAGCGTCCTGCCTAATGTGCCTCTGGCTAGGTCAGTTGAAGTGGCCTCTCGTGGGACTTTATGCAATAACCTTATTCCGGTGCCTTCGTGTGTCTTTTACCCACTCTGCGCCATTGACCTCCAGAGCTCCGACGTGATCGATTCCACCCCTCCTGACCGGACGAAGTAGCAGGGAGCTCCAAACCCAATAGATCTGTCGCCTCCGAGAGTTCCACACAATGATGTTGTTTGTTGAGCCATTCGAAAGTGATCCCAAAGGGATATGTCCATCGGTATCTTACTTTCTTTTCCCGCAGAAAATCAGTGACTGGGCGGAACTGCTGGCGTCGCATGAGTGTGGCCTGCGCAACATCTTGAAAGAGCGTGCATGTGGCATTTTGGAAGGTGACTGTTTCTGTAACCCTAGCCTTTTGCAGAACCAACTCTTTGACCTTAAATGAGCTGAATTTCGCCAAGATATCTCTAGGGCGACGATTCTCCCCAGCAGACGCGGACCCACTCTATGTACTCTCTCCAACCGTACTTCAGGGCCATCCTCCCCCAAAGCTGAAGAGAAGAGGCCTATCATAAATGCTTCCAAATCCGGGCCTTCACAGTCCTCCGATAAGCCTCGGACTCTGATGTTATCGCGTCGCGAGCGGTTTTCCAAATCTTCACACTTAAGTATGGTATCTCGCAGTTGGCCACGCAGCTCCGCCGTTCCGTCCTCCAAGGACTTAATCTTGGCACATACTTCCTGCTGTTGCGCCTCTAGGTCGAGAGTGCGCGTACCCACCGAGTCGACATCTGACTGCACGGCCGCCATCTTGTCTCTCACCTCTGCACGAAATGTTTCAAAAGAGGCCTCCATATCAGCTTTAATGTCCGCTCTGAGCTCCGTCCGCAGCTCCTGCTTGAACTCTCGAAGGGAAGCCATTAGATCATCCCGTGTCAGCGCCATGGTAGCCAATCTTGGCGTCGACCCTCCTCCGTCGCCCCTGCTCCTGTCGATGCAAAGTAGTTGGAGACCTTGTTGCTGGGAGTCTTCTTGGGTGGCATAAGGGGATCCTCCACCCGGGCCGCACCCGGGCGTTCCTTCCGACGCGTAGAATCAGACCACCTCAATGGACCCTAAGTGGGGAGTCCCTCACTTGCTCTCGCGCTCTCACAGCCCCTCTCCTCGTCGCCACCAAGCGCTTAAACGCAGCTGACCTCCTTGATCCCCCTGCCGAGTGACATAGAGGGTATCCCACAAATGATCATGTGCCCAGACGTTGCCGCCTCCTGTTTGCTCACTCGGGGATTAGTGGGCCTCTCTCGCGGCGCCAAGTCCCCCCATGCGAGTGTCCTGTGCTAGCTGTGCGACAGATGAAATTGTCACTGCGGCGGCCATGTCAGGGCCAGGCATCGGCCATTCCTCCAGCACTCAAGGCCTCCACCCCAGCCCGTCCGGGTACCTGATTGCTAGACCTCAGGGGGAGGGAAGGCGCACACCTCCTCAGCAACACCACCGGATCTGCAGCGCCGCCAGGGGGGGCCCGCGGCAGATTGAAAGCCGTCAGTCCTGCAAGCTGGCCCGTAGCAGGACGAACGGAAGCAATGGAGCCGGAGCAGTGCGTCGGGATCCCCCCCCGGCAGGTCCGCCCCAGACCCCGATAAGCGGCCGCGGGAGAAGACGCAAGGGCCTCCTGTCCGTCCCCGGTATGTCAGTGCTCAGGCGGCCGCCATGTTCTTCGCCGCGCGAGCGCGCATCTCCCCCTTCCTCAGCGCTCCTCCGTTTCGGATCCGGGGCCTGTGTCCGAGCAGGGTGGCACCTTAATGACTCCGCCACCTCTACACTGCCGGGAAATGCTCCAAAGCCGCTGCAATACGCCTTATCTCATGATTATTTCAGGGCCTGGGAAGGAGCCGATCGGAATCACGTCCGATCGGCCATAATGGTTGGCCACGCCCCCGGTTCCCAAACTTTTGACTCTGGGGACCCCCATTGAGTCACCACTGGAAGCCGGGGACCCCCAAGCAAATAGTTGGATTTAAATTTCAAACATTAAAACAGTAATTCGAAAAAAATAAACACGTGTGCACACAAAACAAATATTCGAATTACTAAGGATTTTAGGGGCATATTTAGAAGCCCCTATCGTCATGGGAACATCACTTTTTGTGATGTTCCCGTGGCGATAAGGGCTTTGCCTTATTTACAAGGCAGCGTTAAGCCACCTAACGTGGCTTAACACTGCCTTGTAAATAAGGCCCCTTTCATGCAATGCTTATCGTGAAAGGGGTGAGCAGTGGGAGTTGCGGTGAGCGTTCCTCTATTTACAAGAGCAGCATAAATAAGAGGCAGCACCAAAATTAAGACCATGTAAAACCTGCTTTATTTCTCCTCGTTTTTGCTTTTTCCTATGGAAAAAGCAAAACTCCTTGGATTGTTTATGTTCAGGAAGGTGACCCTTCCTGCACACAAACAATCTTTAAAAAAATGACATTTTCTAACTTCCATGTGTGCTGCATTCGGCAGCACACATAGAAGTGGCAAAACGGCATTTCAAAATTGTTCATGTGCAGGAAGGGGGAACGTCCGGCACATAAACAATCTTACCCTGCACGCAGATACCCTAGCACTATAGTGCAAGGGTTTCTGCGTTGGCACTACACTGCTAAGTGTAGCACCAGCGCAGAGGGAAACGCAGGGCTGCACCATATTCTTGTAAATATGGTGCAGCCCTGCATTTCTGAAGTGGCGGAGCGTGTTGTTAAGCCAAGTAGGCTAACGACATGCTACACCAATTCTGTTGTAAATTTCCCCCTTAGTATTTAATATTGAAAGAATTTGCAAAAAACGTGACTAACTTTTGAATGGTTGGTTTTATTTCGCAATATGAGGCTCCTGCCAGACTGGAAACCCAAAGCTGCCCTGGCAAATGTTTTCAGACCAGTCCCTATACGGTGCACACCAAGTGCAGTGAGTGAGCCTGACCACTACAAAGGGGGCTTTGGGAGGCTCTCCCCCCACCCCCCCAAAAACAAATGTAGGAAACAATGGTGCAGCCTACAACACATTTATCATTATATAATTAATTGTATTAGCTTTTAAAGAATAGTAAATGAAGACCTTACTATGCACCAGGATGCAAAAATCTTTGTTGGGGTTCTTCAATGATTCCCTTGTTATCACCCTCCAACAGTGCCTCTCATCTCTCCATAGCTCCTCTGTCATATGTATTTTTTTTGTTTTATAGCATCTCTCATACCATTGTAGGATGTCAGAGCACTTTACATCACACACATATAGAGACAATGAATCATCTGTGTAAATCAGTGTATATAAAATGTTACATAAGGCAAATGGGACTACAAGGTGTAGGATTCACATGCCATTCATAATGGTAGGCATTTTTAAAGAGTGCTTGGTTTGGAGAAGAACCAACTCAGGATTCAGAACATAACAGTGGTTAACATTGACTTTAACAATAAAAATGTATTTCCACCCAAATAAACCTTTTTAGCAGCATCAGGATAATGATAGACTGGGAAAAAACATAAGTTACTAACTTGTACCATGCAGTTTGCAAGCAGCTCTTTGATGACAGTTTAGAGGTCACTGTGCTAGATTACGATGGTCCCTTATGAATTGCACAGTAACAAAAGAATCTCTGACAAAAGCAGTAACCCACTGACCTATTCACATAAAATACTGTTTTTTAAAATGCATGTGACTCGTTCTTTGCAGTAGGCATATTAACCCTCTGTGCTACATTAGATAAGTCGAAGCTGCCACTGGACAAAACGCTCATCTCTCTCCAGCAGGTACATTAATCACTGGCATTTTCTTGACACTTTTATTGTTGCTCGTAAAACTGCTAATAATACAAGGAACTTTCCAGTGCTTTTAAAACTGCTGCCTGCGGACCCCCTGGGAATGTTCCACGGACCCCTGGGTGTCCACGGACCACAGTTTGGGAAACACTGCTCTAGCTGTTAATGATTGCTTTAAGTCCCGGTTTTTCCTCTCCACGACCGAATTTCTCTCTGGATGGTACGGAGAGGAGTACCGTAATGCTACACCCAAACCTCTAATGGCCTCCTTGTAAGCCCTAGAGCTAAACGCGGGGCCATGGTCAGAATGTAATGTGCCAACTGCGTATGTCCCTATAAAGACTCGCAAATCTTTGATAACAGTTCGAGCGTCAGCCGAGCGCTGAGGCCATACCCATAGGAATTTCGAGCAGGAATCCACTGCAACCATTATGTACTTGTAGGCCCCATCAGAGTGTAAGGGGCCGCAGTGGTCCAAATAGACACACGCGAGAGGTCTGTCTGATATTAGAAATGGTGTCTGCGCTGGACCTGTTGTGGTGGAGCCCTTCATCTGTTGACAGATGTCGCACTTTAAGACATAGTCTTTGGTCTGCTTTGTTAACCTTGGCCACCAATAGCGTTGCTTCAACAAAGAAACAGTCGCCGTAACTCCTGCGTGTGCAGAACCCAAACCCTTGTGTGCAGCGAATATTAAGCCTAATCTGCGAACCATGTTTGGTATTACTCTATCCCCCACTCCAGGAATCTGAGCAAATGGAACGTTGTTTGCATCTAACTTGTAGGAGTATTTGAGTGGAAAACCTTTCGGAAGTGCTTTGTTGTCTTTGCGTGAAGCAATGACAGCTACCATTATCTGTCCGTAGCTGCAATCACTCATTCAAAAACGAGAATAGACGGACGCAGTTCATACTGCCCCCTTCGCGGCTTCATCAGCCAATGAATTCCCTTCAACATGAACACCATCACGTTGATGACTCAGCGTGCGTATCACATGAGCTCTTGGTAGTTCGTTTTTCAACTCCGCTACCTGTTCCCATAGCATTTTGTGCTTAATTGTGCCACCTTTTGAGTCTTTAAACCCATTTAGACCCCAATAATGAAGATATTCATTGTATGACTGGACACAGTAAAAGAATCGCACACTATTAGTGTGGGGAATCCTCGATCCATATTTATCAGTGCCAGTAAAAAGCTTTTAGTTCTGCTAACTGAGCCGTGCAGTCTCCTAGAGACTGAGTCTTTGTACAGCTTGGATGGAACTTACCATCTCGCATACAACCTTTTACAATCGCTCACGCGGTGCTGTATTGTTTACTTCCTATGGCCGGTTGTGCAGATCCATCAGTGTAAATTATGTATTCATACTGATCTAGATGCATTATTTCATTCGGGAGAGGATATTCTTGTTCATATTGCAGAAATGCTTGTGTTTTCAGATTTGGATCATATCTGTATTCTACATCTGATGCAGTGAGAGAATTAGCCCATTGTATCCATCTCGGATGTAACGCTTTAGCGTTAAGAACGCTTGCGTTTGTAGCAGCCTCTAAGGCTGGTACTGGAGTCACGACAATTATTCGTTTACCCTGAGCCAGTGCTCATTCTCTCACTACGTTTCAGCTAGTGGGTACCTCTCAGACCATGGATTTTCAGATTTTTCAACCTTAGAGGTCTCTTAACCCTCCAAGTCTATTCAATTTATGAACATAAATTGCTTCATGCTATTTTTCATCAACCTATTGTTTTTTCAACTCAAAATAGATAAACTACAACAAGGAAAATTGGTATCAAGATTTCTTTGTATTTCATATGCATTCATTCGATCATTTAAATGTTTGAAATAGATATTAATGCAAGCATAGCAATCATTTTATATAGGTGACAATGCAACTAATATTGCCAACATATGGAAAAATCAATTGACACGTACTAAACAAAACACTTGTATAAACTATACAAACATACTACTAGTAAATCAGACACAATGTACATAAATCCAATGAATCCGTGAGAGTTGGATCTGTCCTACTCTACTTCATTGTATCGGGATTTTTCTCCTTTACGTCCTCAATACTATCTTACTTGAAGGTCCAAGGGAGGTCAGAGTACTATTCAATTAGTCTTTAGCTATCCCCGATTATTCAGGATTAGACTTTCTGTCCTGTATGTCACTTTTTTCAGAGTGGGAGTTACATCGAGGAGGTGCAAGTTTCAATCACCCCTGGTATTCAAGTTGATCTAAGATCTCCCTGACCTGTTTTTTAGCTTCTTGCTTTATGGGATACTGTCTCTGTGGAGTTGGAGTAGATTTTAATGGTATCACGTGGTGAGCTGACTCTTCATCCCACCCAACATGGTTGCGATATAGTGCAGGAGTAAGGGCCTACCGCCCACTCCCGTGCATATGTGTTTTAAATATTGGGGAACTAGGTCGGAAAAAGCTGGCATTACCGTTTCCCTTTTGGGCAGTCCATAACAATAGCAGGCAGCCAATCTTTTTCAGCTAATAAAATGTCATAGCCAAAGGTTAGGTTCTCCCAAAAGAGACCTTTAATTTTCCTTGGTTTGTCCCCCTCCATCCGGAGTATTATCTCATGTAACCTATGTGGGACACTTACCATAGTATCAGGTGTTTCCACCGTGATATACTCACTCAACTCCGCTGTCACCAGAAATTCCATCAGGTTCTGGCGAGCTATTGTTACTTCTGCTGCGCTGTCTAGCATCGTCAGAGCCCATTCCCCGTTCAGTAGTTGAGTCCTCAGAATTCTGGGCATGTCTGATCTTGAGACCTGCTACGTTCTTCTTTTTGAATTGAGGTTTAGGTTTTTGTTTTTCTTCTTTTTTAGGTGCGTAGTCCGCAGCGCGTTGCGTGTCTCTGGACTTTGTACGCTCCTCCTGTCTGTGTTCCGACTGGCCTTCTCTCTCTGAGTTTTTCGAAGAGCCCTGAAAGGAACGAGAGGAACGTGTATCAGTGTCCTGATACCCGTCAGGTTTTCTAATGTTGTCCCTATTCCTAAGGTTATACCTCCTTTCGGAGGTCTCCTGTTGAGGAGATCTACCTCTGAATTGAGATCTATTGGCTTTATTCTTTTGTTTGTTATTGTCCCATTTCTTCTTCGAAGAAGCAGGTGCTTGCTTAAAGGTATCCTTTTCAGGACTCCTCATTAGTTGAGGTTTTACTGGTCTAGCTCCCAAACTATCTCTACCTAATTCTGCATAAGCAGTTTCAATTATTTTAGGTAATTCTGTCTCCTGTTGTAAAGGAGTGAAATCTCTCAGGCGTTGGCGTATTGCCACTGATGCTGCTTCCCCTTTAATGTTTGCTAATATAGCTGATACCTGGGCGAAGTTATTTAATAACTTCATTCCTAAGTTCAGAGCAGGTTCTGCTCCATACTCGTTCTGTATTTGTCTTAATACATCTGGTATTACTGCTAATTGAAGGGATACCATTAGTCCTGGTATATATTGCAGTGAAGACTGTATCCCAAGAAGTACAATTCTCTATCGGGGGAGCTATCCCCATTGGCAAGTAGATTTTTCGCATTCTATGCTTTTCTTGCAGACCAGTGTGTGGAAATACTGCCTCTAGCTGTGTTATTTTTTAGCTATCCAGAAAGGCATTTGCTCACGTTTAGTGGGCAATTTACCAATCACTGCGTGTAATGTTTGTGGTGAAATTTTTGTTGTACAAGCTTGGACTGGTCCTGCTTGTGTAGCCGGTGTCAGTTGAATTGTGAGTGTTCTCATCACAAACTGTCATGTTTCTGTAAAGTTTTATTAATTCTTTGTTGTGTAAGTAAGTCTCCTCCTGGCATTGTATCAATATCAGGGTGTGGTGTGTAGGCCGCTAGTACTGGCCATGTTGCTCCATCTCTTCCGAGCGGACAGAGTCTTACTCTATTTCTTGTATGGGGTAGGGCGCCTTTAAACCAGTATGAATGTTCGTGGTAAGTGAGTGGAATTTCAATGTCCTCGTACGGACAATATTCGTTCAGTATTTCATCTTCTGTGTAGTAATGAAATGTCTTTGTTAATGCATTTGCCTTTGGGAATGTAACCCATGAATAGAATACCTCTGTTCTAAATTGTGTGTGCCTCAATCACGAATGTTACCTGCCCACCCCTATATGTTAAACCGCATGTGGCTAGTTTCAGGGTGATGGCAGTTCTAACATCTGAAATGTGTATTGCATCTGCATCTTCTTCATCTCCGGAGAGATTTAATTGAACCACAGTATCTTTCTGTACAGTCATTGTTTTTTAATAAGAAGAGCCTTGCAAGGGAACTTTGGATAAGGTTTTAGCACAAATAGGAACAATGTGTCCTTCAAGCTTGATTAACCAACAGCCAATACATAGGATTTTGCCTACTCAGCTGTGGTGGAATTTGTACCCTCCTGCTCCAGACGTCTCTGGGGAAATGTGAGTAGGGGTCTCTGAGAATAGCACGACTGAACTACTCTGATTTGACCGTTAAATAAGTACCCAACCAACGGTGGCGGCGCCGCCATGTTGTGTAGTTCCTATAAAACCTATACAGGATCTGCGCGTTTAGACAACATACACTGTAGGATTGGTGCCAGACTTACTCTGAGCACCCCCACCGGGTATGTTAGCGTGTATACCAGCTAGCTCACAGTGCCAATAGAAACTCCTCTTACCAAGGAGAGAATAGTTCTTGGCAACTATCGAACATGACAACCCTGATCCCTCAGGACCGTGGAAACAGTGTACTACTTTTCACTCAGTCACTCGTGCTCGCTTAGTCTCAGAGAGATACACAAAATAAACAGTAGGGACGTTTTTTTTTTTTTTTAATTTCTTTTACTTAAACAGATTTTATTGGGTTTTAAACAGTCATACAATAATGGACTTCAGATTACATTTATAATGAGGCAAAATTCCTTGGCGTAGGAGTCCATTGCTTCCTGTTGTGGATTGGAAATTCGCTTCGGTGGTCCTATTCCCATCCCTGGCAACCCCCTACGAAGTGGTAAAACAGAATGGTTCTTTATTAGTCCACAGAGTTCGCATCCATTAGTCCTCTTATTCGCTGTTCAACATTAACCCACCAATAACTAGCCCCCCCACCCCAGGCTCCCCTTCCCCCATGCGTGTCACGTATAATCAACCTCGTATCTTTTTACACCAGGGTTGTTCTATGCTTTGCTCTGCCGTCCGCCATAGTAGATCTGTATCGCTGGGCTGTCAGTTGGGGGGCAATTGAACCAGTGTGCTCGTGTTAATATTTGGTAAGCAGCTGGATTTAGGGTGAGGGATTCAATCTGCATTGTCAGGGGCCTCCTCTATTAGGCTGTCGTCCCTCTCCTCATCCGGGTGCTTTAGGAGCTCCACCAATGCTACCCATGCTCTGGCTGTTTCCAGTGTTTTCTCACTCCACGTCCTTTTTGCTATTTGCAATCTGACTGCCCCTCGGATTCTGCCCATTTAACCAATTATTTTTGCCATCTGGTTATGTTAGGGCCCCCTCTCGCTTTCCAGTGCCTGGTGATAACCCTTTTAGCCAAAACCAGCCCCAGATCCCAAAATTTACTCATCACCTTATTCTTGGCTGTGTGGGGGAACCAGTGCAGCAGACAACTCCCTGGTGTTACTACAATCTCTCTATCGGTCGACAGTAGGGACGTTTTCAATAAGTATTTATTGAACAGTCGTTATTCTAGTGTAAAATAGGTGTGCTGAAACAATCATTAGACCGTAACAGATATAGATGATTTGAAGTACTTGGAAAGTAAAAGGATGCTAGAGTTCTACCATTTTGCTATAACCATGAATACAGGTAAGTACATAAAATTCATGATAATAAAATGCGTACTCCTACGATGCAACCCTAACTAGATGTACATGAGTGTACCTAGCATGTATGTAGGCGTTAAGCCAAGAATCCCTCTAAGATAGTCAACCCTCATTACCTGAAGTGAGAAACTGTGGGACCATGTCCTGGTTTCGGGTTGGACACCCCGCAAGGGATGTCAGACCACTGCGAGCTGGAGTATCTGCATGCGGGGGCTTCAGCGTCTCGCATCAGTGTGTTGGCATGGAAGTCCTGATCTCCTCTCCCTATCTCAGCAAGATGTGATGTTTATATACCCGAAGGTATCCCCAGGGGTTCTACCTTGCTGTGCCACTGTCGGACTAAGGATGATGTCGGGAATGAACCT
The DNA here is from genome assembly GCA_963921515.1 of Calotriton arnoldi. Classification (NCBI taxonomy): domain Eukaryota; kingdom Metazoa; phylum Chordata; class Amphibia; order Caudata; family Salamandridae; genus Calotriton; species Calotriton arnoldi. Next base: position 2,259,958 of record CAWUFW010000268.1, on the reverse strand, counting down.
TGTACATGGTTATTATGCAGGAGATGGTAGCCCTGCTGAGATTCCAAGAAACCAAGGATCCTCATGCATAATGTATGAGGCTATTTGGTCAGGGAAAACCCCACGTTCTGTAAGCAGTACCGTAACTAGGTAAAGGGTCAGTCCTAGCAGCCTGTTATGTATGTAGTGTAGAGATGAATATAGGTGAAAGGTTGGGATGTTACCCGCGCCTATATTAGGGTACCTATATGGAATATAACAATAAGATCATAAAACAATCAATCACAGAATTTGTAGAGCGCACTACTTACCCGCGAGGGTCTCAAGGCGCTGGGGGAGGGAGGGGGGGATGCTGCTACTGGTCGAACAGCCAGGTCTTGAGTAGCCTCCTGAAGGTCAGCAGGTCTTGGGTCTTTCGTAGGCTTAGTGGGAGGGTGTTCCAGGTCTTGGCGGCGAGGTGTGAGAAGGATCTGCCGCCGGTGGTTGTTCTTTGAATGCGGGGGACGGTGGCGAGGGAGAGGTCGGCGGAGCGGAGCTGGCGGTTGGGGGCGTAGAAGAAGAGTCGTCTGTTGAGGTAGGCTGGGCCAGTTTTGTGGAGTGCCTTGTGTGCGTGGGTGAGGAGTTTGAAGGTGATCCTCCTGTCGACGGGGAGCCAGTGCAGGTTCCTCAAGTGGGGGGTGATGTGGCTGTGGCGTGGTACGTCGAGGATCAGTCGTGCGGAGACACCCAGGGGAGTCAGGCCAGCCTGTGAATTTCTTTTCGGGTAACTAAGTGAAACTTCCGCTGCTCTTGTTGCCTAGCAGGGAGCTCCAAAACAGCATGGGCTGACCCCAGTACAGCAAGCACCATTACCTTGTGCCCTCTAGGGGGCAGTGTATCTCCAGTGGGAGTCAGTCACAGCCAGGGGGGGTGGGGTGGAACACCCTACCTTTTGCAGAGAACAATGAAAATCTCACTGATTGTGTTAAGCCACCCTCCTGTGGAGGCTATAAACTGGCTGCTCGTGCCTCCCTCTGCCTCCAAAATGATCAACAAGGACTAAGTCATATTGGCAAGGCAGGCTTGTAATTTAATATCTTTGGAGCAGCTACGTTGGCATCAGATGAGATGATTGCAACCAAATGTCTAATGACTGACACTGTCCACAAACAGTGCGACACAGAGCTTAGAAGTCAATCCTGGCCCTCCCGAAAGTATCCCTCCTAGGAATCCTTCCTCCACAGATAATGGGAAGATCCAAGATGAACAGAAAAATCCTCTTGCATGGATAAAGTATGGATGGAGCGGCCTGGCCTCATTGCAGAAGACCCCATTGGTGGAGAGAAAAAGGCCCGACACGTGGCTGCGAACTTCCTAGCCGAGACCAGAAGGGCTTTGAAAGCCCAAGTGGGCTCAGTAGCAGGTGGACGTGGTTGCTCCTCTGAGCAGACCAACGAAGATTGGCGGAAAGAGTCCATCAGAATGAAACCACACTTCAGGAGATTCAACACAAAACAACAGAATTACATACGCATGTCCAAGACCTCACTGAACAAGTCAGTGGGGAGGGCGGCAGATGCTGAGGGGTGAATAAGATGCAGGAACATCCATATTGTTGGCCTACCCAAGGGCACAAAAGGTACCAATCTAGTCCAGTACCTGGAAGGGGGCAGTTACATGAGATAAGCCTCCACCCCAAGTACTTGTACCCGTCTTCACAGTTGAATGAGCCTAACATGTCCCGGTACAGCAACTACCACCACAGATCAGTCGTGGCAAAACTATTAAACTACCAGGACAGAGACAATTTTCAAGCAGCCAGAAAAGTGGAACATTTTGAAGTGGAGAACAGCAAAGTAATGGTGATCCCATATTATATACAGGCGGTACAGGCAACCATGATTCTTTTCTGGGATTAAGGCATAAACTTGGTAACATGGGCTTGAAATACACACTTTTATTCCCAGACAAACTGGAGATAATGTTAAAGCCAGAAGTCCTATTTTTTTACAGAGGTGCAAGCAGCATGGGATCAGGCAGTGTGATATTGAGCAGCAGGTGAGAAGCATACCCACCAACAGCAGCAACCTCAGCCCCCAGAACGGTGAAGGAACAACACTCCTGGCATCGAAACACTTTTGTCAACAGCCCCTTTGCCAACCCAAGTGGAAGAGGTTCAGAGACCAGTGCTTGCTGCTGTAGCTTCACACCGCAAGCTGGAGAAAGCATCCAATATGAAAGATTTGGACCAAGAGGGCTTTGATGATAAGACAACTTGACATTCACTGGGTAGAGGTACAGAAGACCTCGCCGTTGTAATGTCACAGACTGCTGAAGACTTGCTCAGGGTAAACTCAACACCAGAATTACACATGTATTGGCTAGTTATGACCTAGGTCTTTCTTTATCCTACTTCTCGATATTTCCCACCTATCTGACTTGCAAAAAATGATTTTTTTATATAGTAATTTTATTCTTCCTTTAAATATCATACATTGAGTTTTGGAATCTACCAGCTAACAGAATGTATAAAATACAACATATTCTCTAGGCATCCCTTGGAAACAGAAGTGGGGGATTGGAAAATGAGCCAGCCCTTCCCTTAACAGGAATTTACATGTCTTGGCCAAACAGGCACCTATAAGTTAGTTAAGGGCATTGGGCTGGTGTACACACATTAGATTAGTATGTGTAAACCTCCCCGCTCTCCCCAGTACAATCACAAAAAGGTAATGAGCTTTCCACCAGTTCTAAGTTGTTCTTTGGGCAGATGATCCTTCTTTCACTGTCTTTGGGTAGGGAGGAGTGGGTTAGTAGGAAGTAGATGGTGGAATATCGATGTACAAAAAATGTAGATTTCTGTGTGCGGTGGGCAAGAACAAGGACCGAAAATATCCACATTGTAAGAGGGGCTGTCACCAGCTTGTTATTAGGGAAGGTAAGGTCACATGTTCCCTTACTTTAACTACAGATTTGTTACCTGGCATGTCTGGGGCATGAACACAGTTAGCAAGCAAGAAAATACACTCCTTCCTTAAAGGTAACGGGCCCAGATAGCCTTCATACAGGTGTCCCACACCTAACATAAATGTAGGGAATCAAGCTGCAACGATGGTGGGAGTGGCAGTAATACTATAAAACCTGCATATGCCAGGGGTTTGCTACAATAGGTGACAGCAGGGGTCCTATTTATGGTGTCCCTTGACCTGGAGGGGTGGTATTCCTTGTGGTGGGCAACTGAGATAGCTCTACTGTGGTGCTAGGCAGCAAATCAGTCTCCAACATCGAACCATCCTCCATCTGAAAGACTATTAGTTATAGATTCCTTACCTTATAATTATCCCCAGGCGTCAGACTGGATCCGGAGAATTTTTCTCTTAGCAGTACCCCCCTGCGTGTCGGAAGGTGGCGTCAGTCAACTCTGCGTCCGTGGTGGTCGCTGGGATGACGTCGCGGTGCCTACTTAGATGCCGCTCCTGCGCGCTGACGTCAGTTCTTTATTTTTCCGCGCCAGCTTAGCGCAGATCCGGAGAGAGCTTGCCCCTTAGTCATTTTTTGACTAAACTTTTTTTTGACCTTTGTCGACCTCTTTTTTCGAGTCTTCGACTCCTGGTGCACGAGAGATGTCCCATCGTCGGACTGGCTTCAAGCCTTGTGACTCCTGTCTCAAGCTGATGTCTGTGATGGATCCGCACCTCGTATGCCTCTGGTGCCTAGAGCGCGACCACGACCCAGAGTCGTGCTCCGACTGTCGGCCCATGAATCCGAAGTCTTTGCGGCAGCGGTCCAGAAGCTTCTGGAGGCCCAGCAGTTGGCTCTGCGTCGCTCCTGGTCTCGCTCGAGGGGAAGGTCTCGGAGCCACCACACCTCGTCCAAGTCTTTGCACTCCTCGGGTAAGTCGAAGCACAAGAAGAAGGCGAAGAAGCATAGTTGCTCTTTGCCTTCTCCCCGTTAGTCGGCTGACGCGACGCGGGACCCTGAGCGTCGTCGCTCTAAAGCTTCGTCTCCGGTGCCTGACTCTGGGACGACTCCGCGCCTCCCCCCTTTTCCGGGAGCCAAGGCGTCCCCTGCCCAACTTCGTACGTTCTACGAAGCCCTTCATCGGATCTTTGGGCAGCCCGACTCTGACGGGGCACCTTCGGGCCCCACGGAGCCGGTTGGGGGCCCTGGGCCTTCGATGCCGACAACTCCAGCCCTGGCACTGGAGAGGCCCCATGGATCCAGGCCTGGATCCCGATCGATGCCAGTCGACCTTACTCGACCTTCCCCGGCGCCGATCCCAGCGACAACGCCGTCCCCAGCCTCATCCCCAAGATGGACACGGAGCCGTATCAACGTCGACCAACATCGAATCCGAGGCCGGAGGGTACTTTTGTTCCCTTCTTCATCCCAGGTGTTCCCTATCACCCTGAGAGTGGTGATGAGGACTGGGAGGGGTCGGTGGACCCTTTTGACAGACCAGCTGGAAGAACCGGACCGGAGAGAGGAATTGGGTGACGCCAGTGGCCTGGACACCTCCCCAGACCTTGGCATGCTTTCGCCCTCTACCGTGGCTACGGAGGAGGGAGCGTCCTATGCAGTGGTGGTGCTTAGAGCAGCCGAGGCCTTGGGTCTGGAGCTCCCTACAGTGGCAGTCAGGACTAACCTCCTGACAGAGGTGCTTCAACCAGCGGCAACTTTTTCTAAACCCCTCTTGCCCTTCAATGAAGCCCTCACGGACGTCCTTCTGGGAACTTGGTGCAAGCCCAGCACAGGGGCTCCTGTGGAACGGACGATTGCCCGCCGCCACCGCCCGGCTCAGGGCGATCCCATTTTCCTCACCCAACACCCTTCCCCAGAGAGCTTGGTGGTCCAAGCTTCCTCTTCTAAGGGTGCATTCCCTTCTGCACCCCCCCCCCGATAGGGAATGGAGAAGCTGGATCATCTTGGGAAGCACATGTCTAATCGGTCCGTGAATACCACGTGCCTCTTGGGCCGTTACACCCATACAGTTTGGGACACGGTTGCGCAGTTGCTGCCTCAGTGCCCAGAGGAGGCCTGGGCCGTTCTCTTCCACGCTGTGGCGGATGGGAGAGACAAAGCCAAATTCACGATCAGATGTGGACTGGATTCCACCGACTCACTAGGCAGAATGATTGCCACATCGGTAGCCCTGCGGCGCTACGCCTGGTTGAGGACGTCTGGTTTTTCGGGGGATGTTCAAGCAACCTTGCTGGACATGCCCTTCGATGGCCATCGCATTTTTGGTGACAAGGCAGACTCTGCGTTAGAGCGCTTCAAGGATTCTCAAGCTACGGCCAGATCCTTGGGCCTCGTTGCGTCTTCCCGCCCACCACAGTCTGCCTTTCGCCCCTTTCATGGCTACGGAAGGGGTACCCCAACACGTCCGACCCAGTCTAGCCACCGGCTCACCCAAGCTGCTCAGCCTCTGTGTGGCCGCGGATGTGGGACCCAGTGACGCAGGTGGGCCAGTCCACCCTTTCTCCCCCTGCAGCAGCCTCCAAACCCTCCTAGTCTGACTTTTCAGGCCCATCAGCGGCCAGTGGGTGGCAGGATTCGCCATCACCTCCCCCACTGGCAATCCATCATGTCAGGCAGGTGGGTTTTGCAGATAGTCCGAAGGGGCTACTCCCTCCCCTTCGAGACTACCCCTCCCTCCACTTTACCGTCTTTCGATCGCATGTCGGAGGGGTCATTTGGCGCTTCTCTGCCAGGAAGTCTCCGCTCTCTTGGCCAAGGGAGCTATCGAAAGTGTCCCTGCGCCAGAAGTAGGTCGTGGATGCTATTCCTGCTACTTTCTGGTGCCCAAGAAGGACAAAGGCCTGCGTCCTATCTTGGACCTCAGGGCCCTCAACCACTTCCTCCAGAAGGAGAAGTTCAAAATGTTAACCTTGGCTCAGGTTCTATCTGCACTCGACCCTGGAGACTGGATGGTGGCGTTGGATTTGCAGGACGCCTATTTTCACATTCCCGTTACGGTAGGCCACGAGCATTTTCAGTTTACCGTGCTCCCCTTCGGCCTTACCAGTGCCCCATGGGTGTTCACGAAAGTGATGGCAGTGGTCGCAGCTCATCTGCGCAGATCAGGGGTTCCAGTCTTCCCCTATCTCGACGACTGGCTGTTGAAGGCGGGCTCGCCCCAGGCTGTCGTCTCCCACCTCCAGACTACGGCGGACCTCCTGCATTCGCTGGGGTTCACTAACAACGTGCCGAAGTCACAACTGACTCCCCCTCAGACGCTCCCATTCATAGGAGCTGTTCTGGACACAGTGCAGTTTCGGGCCTATCCTCCCGAGCAGTGATTCCGGAATATTCCGGCTATGATACCGATGTTTCAGCCTCTATCCCGGATTTCGGTGAGAATGACCCTGAGGCTGCTGGGCCTCATGGCCTGCTGCATCCTGCTGGTGGATCATGCCAAATGACATATGCGGGCTCTGCAGTGGGACCTGAAGTTCCAGAGTGCACAGCATCAGGGAAATCTTTCTGACTACGTCCAGATCTCAGAGGGAACTGCGCAACAACTGCAGTGGTGGCTAGCGAACCAGGATTGGGTCAGAGGCAGAGCCCTCTCCCTTCCCCAACCAGACCTCACGGTGGTGACCGATGCATCACTCCTGGGATGGGGCGGCCACATGTGAGAGGCGGAGATCAGAAGAGTCTGGTCCCCGGCGGAGTCTGAGCTCCATATCAACCTGTTGGAGCTCCGGGCGATCCGCTTGGTGCTGAAGGCATTCCTTCCCTCCCTCAAAGGGAAGGCAGTGCAGGTGTTCACAGACAACACCACCGCCATGTGGTACTGCAACAAACAGGGCGGGGTGGGGTCGTGGACCCGTTGTCAAGAGGCTCTTTCCCTGTGGACATGGCTGGAACATCAGGGCATGACCCTGGTGGTTCAACACCTGGCAGTGTCCCTGAACTCCAGGGCGGAAGAACTCAGCCGTCGGTGCCTGGTGGATCACGAATGGCATCTTCATTCGGAGGTGGTGCAAGGTCTCTTTCAGCAGTGGGGAGGGCCTTGATTAGATCTGTTCACCACCGAAGAGAATGCGCAATGTCAGCAGTTCTGCGCGTAGTCCAGTCCGGAGGGACGGCTACTTTGCCCATTCTGTCCTCCAGGACTTTCCTGTGTGAACTTGGTTTGCAGACCCTCATCCGTGGTTGATATTGCTGGGGTATCTATTCTAAGGCAAGGAATCTATAACTAATAGTCTCTTTCAGATGAACAAGTTACTTACCTTTCGTAACGATGTATCTGTACGAGACATATATTAGTTATAGATTCCTTATCGCCCCACCCATCCTCCCCGCTCTTCGAACTGACTTCTAGGGATAGGGACTCCCTTGCAGGGCCCTAGTTTTGGCGCACCAGTGGTCAGTGTCTTTCATGGCTCTGCGCTTCTGGCGTGGAATGTTGTGTCAGAACTGACAGCGCGCAGGGGCGGCGTCTAAGTAGGCACCGTGACATCATCCCGGCGACGCCGACGACAGACGCGGAGTCGACGGACGCCACCTTCCGACGTGCAGGGGACTGCTAAAAGAAAAATTCTCCGGATCCAGTCTGACGCCTGGGGTAATTCTAAGGTAAGGAATCTATAAATAATATATGTCTCTTACAGATACATAGTTACCGAAGGTAAGTAACTTGTTCTTCATAATTAAATGTGGTCAATGCTTGCAAAATGGGCACACCTGTTGTTTCTAGGGGGCAATTTAAAAAAGTATATTAGATGTTGAATTGGATAGATCGCACCCACCACTCCCATACGATTCAAATACCCAAATTGCAAAGGAATTAAACAATGGCTAGCAAATTGACCCCTGGTAGATTCTTGGCACCGCAGGAATCCTGAGATTATATAGTACTCAATTTATTGACCACCCTATGACCTACATCTGCGACTAGACTGCATAGTATGTTCTTCATCCCTATAGGCATCAATATACTTCCCAGAATATATGGGTAAAACATTCGCCTCCTCCCCACTTGGAGAGTGGGACGTTTTAAGGTCATTGTCAGGTGCGCTCTGTCTGTGCGATAGTGGTGGGCCATAGAATATTGGAACTAGGGCTACTGACCCTGGGGGGGAATCCCTGATCGAAATAGAAGACGCAGCTAGGCAAAATGCTGAAGGTGTCGACCCGCTTAAGCAAGCTACCATGATTGAGGAGCCAGCTACCATGATTGAGGAACTCCGAAGTATTGATTATTCCGCATATGTCAATAAAACATACATTCGAAAAGCTAAGAATAGCATTGTGTAAAGTCTGGGGGATCACAGATACAGAACCACAGATTGGCAGGTTTGTACACGACATACACCATGGGTGACGTCAGATACTTAATTAGTTGGTTTTATAAAGCAGTCATAGAGCACACAGGGATATCCTCAGCCATCCTTAAAGATAAATGGGAGACAGATTTCGAGGCGCTCAATGATGATAGCCAGCGGGCTAGAACCCCAGTTCCCCTCAGTGTTCCTCAATGCTCGATATATATATATATATATATATACATATATACACACACACACACACACACACACACACACACACACACACACACACACACACACTCACACTCACACTCACACTCACACTCACACTCACACTCACACTCACACTCACACACTCTCTCTCTCTCTCTCTCTCTCTCTCTCTCTCTTTCTCTCTCTCTTTCTCTCTCTCTCTCTTTCTCTCTCTCTTTCTCTCTCTCTCTCTCTCTCTCTCTCTCTCTCTCTCTCTCTCTCTCTCTCTCTCTCTCTCTCTCTCTCTCTCTCTCTCTCTCTTTCTCTTTCTCTCTCTCTCTTTCTCCCTCTCTCTCTTTCTCCCTCTCTCTCTTTCTCCCTCTCTCTCTTTCTCCCTCTCTCTCTTTCTCCCTCTCTCTCTCTTCAATTTCCTGCTAAGGCCTATTTGACCACAAAGAACATTGCTAAGATATACTGAGAGGCAGAGGCGCAACTAGAGTGAAATTTCGGGGTGGGGCTAATAAAAAAATTCGGGGGGGGGGCTAATTCTTCCAGCAATCGGCAGAGTGAAGATGCAGGGGCTCTAAGAAGGGGTGAAAGAATAACAAAGCCTCGTTAACAAGTAAATGGTCTCTTAAAGACCTGTGAATTACTCGGGTGCGGCTGTGTGCGTGTCCGGGAAGCTGTCTCAGCCCGGGCTGACACGACGGGGGGGGGGGCTGAAGCCCTTTGAGCCCAATGGGTTGCGCACCTGCCCAGAGGTGTCGTCCGAGTGCCTTCGAAGCGAGGCACCGCGAGTTGGGTTTGTTGAATCCGGTGTACAATTGTTACATAATGTAAATTCAAAGATGTTAAAAGAAAACATAGCAGTGGGGTTGTGTCATTGTTGCCTCTCCGACCGGGCCCGTTCCGCATCTAAAGCTCCCCTTTCCTGGCAGTAAAATGTCTTGGGTGTCGGGACACTGTCGGCAACACCAGAGGAGGAAACGAGGGATGGTGAGTTCCCGCAGAACTCCTAGACAACTTTGCCTTGAGCAACCTTGGCGAGGTAACAGTTGCCATTTTTGACCTCATTCATGACTGGGATGGGCGGAGTTGTCTAACACCCAGAGGAGCGAGCACCCAGCCCAGGCAGTGGCTTTACTGAAATCCGGACCGCATGGGTAAATAGGGTGACCAACTTATACAACTTATTAATTTGTGCTCGTGCATTGATTTTTTCCATTTGTGGAAAATTATGAATATGACTGTTGCTAATTCTCTGCTGTTTGCATTAACTAGGTCCCTTTTCCCACCATAAAAAAGTCTTAAGGGAAATATCTTTGCTGCTTTTTTGATGCACTTAAGATAAAAAATATATGATGCTGTTATGATAGGATTCCTTTCCTAATTGTAGTCAAAATTAACAGGACCTGATCCTTTATTGTTCTAGTACAGGAGATAATAGTTTGATTGCGGCTACCCTATTGCCGTTGTAAGATGCACTTTGCCTAATGACTTGTTGTTATTGTTGCAATATGAAGCACTTTATTCTACAATATGCCATTAGTTGAAATTGCTTTTTAATGTTAATCTATCTTTTTGTACATGTCCTATAATCCATCAAGGAGTGATTATTTTAGCTCTCCTACATTGTTGGGTTTTATTGATGTTTAAATAATATCCTAGTGGTCATTTTGGAAATCTTTTATGTTTTGTATGACTACCTCTGTATAAATTGATATAATGGTGTAGATGGAATGGTTTTATTGAAGTATTGTTTTAACGGCTGCTGGATTTATGTTATGATTATCCATGTATGTTTTAAGTGGACCTCATTAGAGATCTAAATGCTTAATAAATATTATATTGAATTGGGTGACCAACCATCCGTAAATTTCACGGACCGTCCGTAATTTGGACCTCACGTCCGTTGTCCGCAAATGCATCTTGGCCACTCCAACCAACGAGGCTGGCACAAGCAATAATCAATTAATGCAAATCTTAAACAAAGAAGTAACTAACATTATCAAAGCTGAATTCAATTCAAAATATTTCCACAAAATCAAAGTTCAGAAGTAGCTCTGTTCATAAGAGTGCAGAACAACCCCTACCGTTGCAGTGATTCGTAAACACACAAGGGAGCGGATTGAAAGTAGATGCACTTAATTCATAGGAAGATATTGAAAAATATAATAACCATAAAATAGGTTTTCAGACTTCCCAAACCAATTACAAATCAAGGTACGCCCACACCAAAAAGCCATTAGCTCAATTAATTTTTACTAATATGAGCAGATGGATTGTTTTAGGAGTAGAAAGTAATGTTCTGTTTTCACAAAACGAACTCGCAACCAGATTTACTCACATGCACAGTCCAACCAGCATTATGTAATATTGGTGTGAGCACGTCTTCTTACATGACCAGAGAGTGGACATTTGAGTGTGGGGATGCCTTGCAAAGTAGGTGAACTCTTGAAAACTCCTGACTTTGCGGATATTTACAAACATTTGCGGAAAAGTTTCCACCATGCAAAGATGTTCTGAAGTGAAATTGCAGTATTGCAAGTTATTTAGAGGGAAGTAAATGTACACCAAGCTGCATCTACCAGACTGGCCCTGAACTACTCTGCGATAAGTTATCCCCTACGTTCCCGCGTGGCATCTTAGATCTGAAAGCCAATGTTTATATGAGGTCCCATGCTGCATTTGGCCAAATGTGCAAGGAGATCATTCCAAGTACCAGATCCCCAGTTTTACAATGCTATCCCCACATGAAAGCTCGGCTCTTTATGGGCTCGAAGTTCCAACAACCCCTCCAGCTGAGCTCGAGCCAGGCTTCAGGATCGAGCCTGGTTTGAGCTTTCAGTGGCTCATCCACCTCTACACACTAGCAGCCACCTACAACGGGCGATTATAAAGATTGTGCACATGTGTGTGTCCTCCTCCTGCCGCGGTAAAGGGCAGGGCATTCTGTTAGGGTTAGATTGAAGAAATGTACAAAACAAATGTGCAAAAACGCCCTTGCTGTTATGCGCCAGTTCATGAAAAGAAGCTGGCAAAAGAAGTTAAAAAGAAGAAGTGATGGTTCTTACACAGTCTCATCATTTCAGCGCTGAAGTATATTTAATATTATATACAACGAAGCCATAGTTGCTGCTTTTTTATTTATTTTATGCAACTAGCATCCATTGACAACGCCAATAGTCATGGCTTGTTGTAATTCTAATGTTACTGGATGCAATGATAGCAACAGCAAAATACCAGTCGGGCAGCACATTATGCTCAGCACATATTTTTAGCTTGGGTGTTTTAAGCCACGCTCTTAATTACATCAGACATGCCCCTTGGAGAGACCCCCAGTTTTTTCATCCCACTTAAAGCCCTGGAAACACCATGTCAGTCACCTTACGTCCTGACACTGTGCATCATGCATGACTCATGACTTCCAAGTTTTCAGATTGCTTATGTGCAGGGGCATAGTGAACCCTCCCCCACCCCACCCCTTGCTTTAGGAACTACAGCGAGGGTGAAGTTCTTTATGAGCCTCTTCTATCTGCAACTCAGTAGACAAAGGCTCAGCTCATAATTAATGTGAAAAGGTGGGTTAGTGAATAAGTGAAGGAATGGGTAAATGGCCGGATGGATTAGTGAAAGGATGAATGGATGAGTGAAAGGGTGAATGGATGGATAATGAGAGGATGGATGGATGCGTGAGTGGAAGGATGGATTAGGGTAAATAGATGGATGTATGGGTAGATGGGTGGGCAAATGGGTGGATGGATCAGTAAAGGGATGGATGGATGGATCCTTGACCTTGCCAGGTAGGTCGCTCCCCGCCACACAGCTCCGCCTGTGCTGTCCTGCCCGCTGCTGCTGCTGGTAAGCTCGCCCCTCTGCTGCTGCCTCTGTGCCCGATTTGCCTTCTGTTTCCCCTCGTGCCCCATCTACTGTGCCCGATTTTGCCTTCTGTTTCCCCTCGTGCCCCCATTCTGTGTGCCCGATTTTGCTTTCTGTTTCCCCCCGTGCCCCCATCTCCTGTGCCCGATTTTGCCTTCTGTTTCCCCCCGTGCCCCCATCTACTGTGCCCGATTTTGCCGTCTGTTTCCCCTCGTGCCCCCATTCTGTGTGCCCGATTTTGCTTTGTTCCCCCCGTGCCCCCATCTCCTGTGTCCGATTTTGCCTTCTGTTTCCCCTCGTGCCCCCATCTCCTGTGCCCGATTTTGCCTTCTGTTTCCCCCGTGCCCCCATCTACTGTGCCCGATTTTGCCTTCTGTTTCCCCTCGTGCCCCCATTCTGTGTGCCCGATTTTGCTTTCTGTTTCCCCCATGCCCCCATCTCCTCTGCCCGATTTTGCCTTCTGTTTCCCCCCGTGCCCCCATCTACTGTGCCCGATTTTGCCTTCTGTTCCCCTCGTGCCCCCATCTCCTCTGCCCGATTTTGCCTTCTGTTTCCCCCCGTGCCCCCATCTACTGTGCCCGATTTTGCCTTCTGTTTCCCCTCGTGCCCCCATTCTGTGTGCCCGATTTTGCTTTCTGTTTCCCCCCGTGCCGCCATCTCCTGTGCCCGATTTTGCCTTCTGTTTCCCCTCGTGCCCCCATCTCCTGTGCCCGATTTTGCCTTCTGTTTCCAACAATGCCCCCATCTACTGTGCCCGATTTTGCCTTCTGTTTCCCCTCGTGCCCCCATTCTGTGTGCCCGATTTTGCTTTCTGTTTCCCCCGTGCCCCCATCTCCTGTGCCCGATTTTGCCTTCTGTTTCCCCTCGTGCCCCCATTCTGTGTGCCCGATTTTGCTTTCTGTTTCCCCCGTGCCGCCATCTCTTGTGCCCGATTTTGCCTTCTGTTTCCCCTCGTGCCCCCATCTCCTGTGCCCGATTTTGCCTTCTGTTTCCAACAATGCCCCCATCTACTGTGCCCGATTTTGCCTTCTGTTTCCCCTCGTGCCCCCATTCTGTGTGCCCGATTTTGCTTTCTGTTTCCCCCCGTGCCGCCATCTCTTGTGCCCGATTTTGCCTTCTGTTTCCCCTCGTGCCCCCATCTCCTGTGCCCGATTTTGCCTTCTGTTTCCAACAATGCCCCCATCTACTGTGCCCGATTTTGCCTTCTTTTCCCCTCGTGCCCCCATTCTGTGTGCCCGATTTTGCTTTGTTTCCCCCGTGCCCCCATCTCCTGTGTCCGATTTTGCTTTCTGTTCCCCCCGTGCCCCATCTCCTGTGCCCGATTTTGCCTTTTGTTTCCCCCCGTGCCCCCATTCCGTGTGCCCGATTTTGCTTTGTTTCCCCTCATGCCCCCATTTTTTGTGCCCGATTTTTGCCTTCTGTACCCCCATTGCCTCTCTCCACTCCCACCGCTGCGTCCCCTGCGGCCCCGCCCCCCTGACTGCCCATTCGCTGCCCCTGCCTCCCGCCTCCCAGCTGCTCCTCCCTCCCACCTCCCCCATATATGGCGGCCGCTGCGCGGTGAGGAGAGCGACCCTTGACCTTGCCAGGTAGGTCGCTCCCCCGCCACACAGCTCCGCCTGTGCTGTCCTGCCCGCTGCTGCTGCTGCTGGTAAGCTCGCCCCTCTGCTGCTGCCTCGGTGCCCGATTTGCCTTCTGTTTCCCCTCGTGCCCCCATCTACTGTGCCCGATTTTGCTTTCTGTTTCCCCCGTGCCCCCATCTCCTGTGCCCGATTTTGCCTTCTGTTTCCCCCGTGCCCCCATCTACTGTGCCCGATTTTGCCTTCTGTTTCCCCTCGTGCCCCCATTCTGTGTGCCCGATTTTGCTTTCTGTTTCCCCCCGTGTCCCCATCTCCTGTGCCCGATTTTGCCTTCTGTTTCCCCTCGTGCCCCCATCTCCTGTGCCCGATTTTGCCTTCTGTTTCCCCTCGTGCCCCCATTCTGTGTGTCCGATTTTGCTTTGTTTCCCCCGTGCCCCCATCTCCTGTGCCCGATTTGGCTTCTGTTTCCCCTCGTGCCCCCATCTCCTGTGCCCGATTTTGCTTTCTGTTTCCCCCCGTGCCCCCATCTACTGTGCCTGATTTTGCCTTCTGTTTCCCCTCGTGCCCCCATTCTGTGTGCCCGATTTTGCTTTCTGTTGCCCCCGTGCCCCCATCTCCTGTGCCCGATTTTGCTTTCTGTTTCCCCGTGCCATCTCCTGTGCCCGATTTTGCTTTCTGTTTCCCCTTGTGCCCCCATTTTTTGTGCCCGATTTTTGCCTTCTGTACCCCCGTTTCCTCTCTCCACTCCCGCCGCTGCGTCCCCTGCGGCCCCGCCCCCCTGACTGCCCATTCGCTGCCCCTGCCTCCCGCCTCCCAGCTGCTCCTCCCTCCCACCTCCCTCATATATGGCGGCCGCTGTGCGGCCGCGCCGCTGGCGCGCCGAAGGCACGCCTAAGGCAAGCCCGTCGGCGCCCGTCGGTGCCTGGACCGCGCCCAGTGCCAGAACCCCTGGGCCGCGCGCCCCCCGCACCAGCCTCGAGGACCGACGCCGCTACAATGCCACCACACTCCATGCTCTCAACCCGGGACGGACACACAACTGCTTCAAGGCCGCCCCGAAACGCACTCATGGCCCCTTCACCTGCCGGAACTGCAGCTACACCAGCCTCAGAGCCACCGAAGCGCCCGCCAAGAAGGACCTCAACCACCTCCGATGCATCCTACTGAACACCCGCTCCGCACGCAAACACGCCGTCGAGCTCTGGGACCTGCTCGACACATCATCACCGGACGTCGCCTTCCTGACAGAGACCTGGATGAACAACTCCTCCGCACCCGACATCGCCATAGCCATCCCAGACGGCTATAAGATCACCCGCAGAGACCGCGTCAACGGAGTAGGAGGAGGAATCGTCATCGTCCACAAGAACTCCATCAGGGTCTTGACCAGCACCGACTACCTTCTCCGCACCGCCGAACACGTACACTTCCAGATCCACACGGACCCCAACACCACCCTTAGAGGCACCCTTGTCTACAGACCCCCTGGGCCCCGACCCCAGTTCAGCGACTCCATCGCCGACTTCATCAGCACGTACGCCCTGACCTCTACTGACTACATCCTCCTCGGAGACCTGAACTTTCACCTGGAGAACAACAACAACGACAGCAACTCCACCACCCTGATCGACAACCTCGCCAACCTCGGACTGAGACAGCTCGTCACAACACAGACTCATTCCGCCGGCCACACGCTCGACCCCGTCTTTCTCCTCAAGCTCCCACGTCTCCTTCAGCCACACCACGGAACTCCTCTGGACCGACCACCGCTGCATCCACTTCACCTTCCAGAAACCCACCACACACCACCGCACCCAACAGATCCCACGCCGCTGCTGGAGCAAAGTCACCGAAGACCAACTACGGGCAAACCTCGCTCTCAGCCCCCCCTCCGACCCATCCAACACCGACGATGCTGCCTGCAACCTCAGACGATGGATAGACTGTGCCAACACCCTCGCCCCGCTGAAAAAACTCACCTACAGCGACACCACCAAAAGAGCTAGCTGGTTCACCCCGGAACTCCTAGCTTCCAAGCGTACCTGCCGGAAACTAGAGAAGAAATGGCACAGTGATAAGACACCGGACAGCCACGCAGCCCACAAAGACGCCATCCGTAACCACCACCACCTCATCAGGTCCGCCAAGAGAATCTCCTTCAAAGACCACCTCGACAACAACGCACACAACAGCAAGGAGCTCTTCAACATCGTGAAGGAACTCTCCAACCCCAGCTCCAACACCAACGACATCCCGCCGTCGCAAGCCCTGTGCGATTCCCTCGCCACCTTCTTCCACCGCAAGATCGCCGACATCCACGACAGCTTCAACACCCAGACAGCCCCTACTAAGATAGATACACCAGACCCGCCGCACACCATCGACCATGACTCCTTGCCAGCCTGGGCCAGCGTGAACATCGACGACACCATCAAGACCATGAGCACAATACACTCCGGCTCCCCGTCAGACCCTTTCCCGCACCACATCTTCAACAAAGCCAACAGCTCCATCGCACCCCACCTGTGCAACGTTATCAATCTCTCCTTCGAGACCGCGACCTTCCCAGAGAGCTGGAAACACGCAGAGATCAACGCCCTACTCAAAAAACCCAAGGCGGACCCGAGAGACCTCAAGAACTTCCGGCCCATCTCCCTGCTTCCGTTCCCAGCCAAGGTCATCGAGAAGATAGTCAACAAACAGCTAACCCGATACCTCAAAGAAAACAGCATCCTGGACCCATCCCAATCGGGGTTCCGCAGCAACCACAGCACTGAGACTGCCCTCATCGCCGCCACCGACGACATCAGGACCCTGCTGGACAACGGTGAGACCGCAGCCCTCATCCTGCTGGACCTCTCCGCCGCCTTCGACACTGTCTGCCACTGCACTCTACGCGCACGCCTCCACGACGCAGGGATCCGAGACAAGGCCCTGGAATGGACCACCTCCTTCCTCGACGGCAGAACCCAGAGAGTCCGCCTCCCACCTTTCCGATCCGAAGCCTCCGAGATCATCTGCGGCGTACCCCAGGGATCTTCCCTCAGCCCAACGCTGTTCAACATCTACATGGCCCCGCTTGCACACATCGCCAGACAGCACGACCTCAACATTATCTCCTACGCCGACGACACTCAACTGATCCTCTCCCTCACCAAGGACCCCCTCGCCGCCAAATCCAATCTCCATGAAGGAATGAAGGCCGTCGCCGATTGGATGAAGATCAGCCGACTAAAGCTGAACACGGACAAGACAGAGGTCCTCATCCTTGGCTCCAACCCCTCAGCCTGGGACGACTCCTGGTGGCCAACGACGCTGGGAGCAGCCCGACACCCACCGACCACGCACGCAACCTGGGAGTCATCCTCGACTCAACGCTCTCCATGACCAAGCAAGTCAACGCAGTCTCCTCCTCCTGTTTCAACACCCTCCGCATGCTTCGCAAGATCTACAGGTGGATCCCGACAGATACAAGAAGAACAGTCACCCAGGCCCTCGTCAGTAGCAGACTCGACTATGGGAACGCCCTCTACGCGGGAGCCCCGGCCAAGCTCATCAAGCGACTGCAACGCGAACAAAACGCCTCCGCACGCCTGATCCTCGACGTACCACGCCACAGCCACATCACCCCCCACCTGAGGAACCTGCACTGGCTCCCCGTCAACAGGAGAATCTCCTTCAAACTCCTCATCCACGCACACAAGGCACTCCACAAGACTGGCCCAGCCTACCTCAACAGACGACTCTTCTTCTACGTCCCCAACCGCCAGCTCCGCTCCGCCGACCTCTCCTCGCCACCGTCCCTCACATTCGAAGAACAACCACCGGCGGCAGATCCTTCTCACACCTAGCCGCCAAGACCTGGAACACCCTTCCACTAAGCCTACGACAGACCCAAGACCTGCTGACCTTCAGGAGGCTACTCAAGACCTGGCTGTTCGACCAGTAGCAGCACCCCCCCCTTTCTCTCCCCAGCGCCTTGAGACCCTCGCGGGTAAGTAGTGCGCTCTACAAATTCTGTGATTGATTGATTGAAAGGGTGGATGATGGGCAAGTGAATGGGTGGATGGGTGAGAGAAATGATGGATTGATGAACTGATAAGTGAAAGGGTGAATGGATGGATGAGTAAAAGGGTGGATGTAAGGATGGACGAGTGAGTGAAAGGGAGGGTAGATGGACAAAAGGATGGATAGATGAGTGAAAGGGTGGATGGATGAGAGAAAAGATGGATGGATGAGTGATGGGGTCAATGGATGGATTCATGAGTGGATGAGTAGGTGGATGGGTGAAGGGTGGATAGAAGGATGGGTGGCTAAGTGAAAGGGGGATGGAGAGAGAAAGGGAGGATGGATGGATGAGTGAAAGCATGGATGAATGATTGGCAGAATGGATGGGCGAATGGGTGCATGGATGAGTGAAAAGAAGAATGTAAAGATGGATGAGTGAAAGAATTCATACATGAGTGGAAGAATTCATACATGAGTGGAAGGTGGAGAGCTGGAAGAAAGGATGGATGGATGTATGAGTGAAAAGTTGAATGGGTGGATGGATGAGTGACTGGGTGGATGGATGAGTAAGTGAAAGGATGGCTGGATGGGTGAAAGGGTAAATGGTTGGGTGGATGAGTAGTGAATGGATGGATGGATGAGTGGAAGAGTGGATGGATGAGTGAAAGGTTGGATTGGGTGAAAGGGTGGATGGATGATGGATGGATGAGTGAAAGGGTGGATGGAGGGATGGATGAGTGAAATGATGGATGGAAGGATAGATAATGGATAGGTTTGCAAATGGTTGAAAAGGTTTGGATATGGATGGGCACACAGATGGAAGGACAGAATGAATGGTGAAAGACTGAATGATGGATGAAAGAATTAATAGATGACAGAATGTAAGTTTGAAATGGTGGATATCAGGGGTTTGATGGAAGGATGAATGGCTAGATCCTTGGACAAGAGAGCTCTTCTGGGAAGGGTTGTGATGACTTACTTTGCTTTCTTGGTGCCATAAGAGCTTTAGTTCAGAGTGGGAGGTATTTACATTTTCTGGCTACTTCCTTGACCATGAGTTACTATTATGTATTTGCTGTGTGTGGGGTCTATACATTATGCATATAACATTTTGAGTGACACCCAACTGCTACATGAATGTTACACTAGTAGTTTTAAATGTTTGCATGTTTTGTTTTAGGTGTAAGGTTTTAGGGAGAGCCTCATAGTGCCATGAGCTGTGCTTGAGATATATATTGTGTTGTAGCATTAGGCGAGGCATCAAAAACAAACTATGCAATAGTGTATCGACAGTGCCTTCTTTAAGAAACCTGCAGGGGAAAGCACCTTTGTGACTTCCGTCAGCTAGTGCAACCCTCTGCGAAGCCCCCTTAAGCAAAGTCAGAATCCATATTTTAAGTTCCACTTGCTGAGAAACACATAAAGCGTTCCCTATAGTGGGTTCATCACAGCAATCCTCCCTTTAGATCACCTATGCGTGCCGCTTTACATCTCACAATGGCACTCAGATATGAGATGCTAGTAACAGTCTATTCGAGCAGATCTTCCTGACCACTTCTCTCACCTAACATGCCTGCTCAGGACCAAGAGTTGTAAACAAAATATCAGACTGGACAACCCAGTGTAGTAACCATATAAATAGATTATCATATGAAATACCACAAAAAGACCTGCACAGGTGCTCAAAGCTGTGCGCATACCGAAAAACCGTGAAGTGCATGGTTGTCTCAACCTAATATAAACCTATTTTGACTTGTACGTAAGTGGTTGTCTATTTACTTACTTTTATACTATTGCGCAACTTCCTCTGAAGTGTCTGTAAAACTTACCTTTTGTCCCGAAGTTTTGTCCTGAATTTTGACCTTCTGTCCAGAACTTTTGCCCTGAATTTTGACCCTTTGTCCTCAATTTTTACACTTACCGTCCTGAATTTGCACCCATGCCAGTTGGTCACCCTATGGGCAAAGTGGACAAAAGAGAGCCTATGGAGGAACTCTTAGGCCTTGACCTAGGCCCACAGCCGATGTCGCGCACATCGGACCCTGAGTGGGGGCCTGCTTGATAAAGACCCTGTAAGAAAAGGGCCCCAAGGCTCCACTCGAGGTAGAACCGTGTGGCAGTTAAGACTTGAGCGCAGAAATTTCCAGACCCCGGATCTCTTCGGCAGACGCAGCCATCATTTTTTTTTTGTTGAAATTCTTTTTATTAATTTATCAGCCATTCAGAACATCGTTACATAGGCATAATACAAAATACTACACATACTTTTATCTACTAGGCCTAATTCACAGGTTGGCCACCCTCTCTTATCCCCACTTTAAATGGTACTAGGTCTTGGAGTTACATTCTTGCTTAACTTCACCCTGGTTATTCAATTCCATCTCAGTATCCCCTATACGTTTTCCACGGTACCCAAATCTTGTCCCATTTCTTGGGGCATCCTCTGGCTTTATATGTTACTTTCTCGGCCCCAGAGCACCAGTCTAGATCCTCTTGCCATTCCCTTACGTCTGGTGGTCTGTTCGCTCCCCATTTTTTGGCTATGTTCCTTTTCGCCACCATTGCTGCTATTCTGAGCCAGATTATTGTGTATTTGGGCCACTTTACTTCACCCGTCATACATAATAGGAGCCATCGTGGTTCCACCGGAATCTTCAGACATAACTTATGTCAGTTCCCTCCAGAAGTTGTGAATGAAACTACATTCCCAAATAATGTGAAAAAAGGATCCAATTTCTCCACACCCCCTCGCACAATATTTTGATAAACTATGTCCCAGTCGATGCAGTAGTGAGCAAGAGGCGTACAACCTGTGCAGTATACGTAGCTGGATGAGATGGAATCGGGCTCTTATCGCTACCTCCCTTGGACTTTGTACTGCCTCCTCCCAGTTCTCTTCCTCTAGGAGCCCTAGATCAATTTCCCACGTTCCCCTTGGAGAGTCTATTGGGTTGGGCAAATTGTTATTTATTTTCCTGTATGTTAGTGAGGTGGCCTTTGCCATCATTGGATCCATTAACAATCTATCTTCCAAAGGCGAGTAATCCGGAAGAGTCTCCCCCTCTCTAATATGTTGGTGTAGGGCATGGCTTAGTTGAATATATCTGAATCTTTCTGTGTCTGCCATGTCATACTCCATTTTTAGGTTTTCGAAGGTATTCAGTGCCTGCCCCTCCATATATCTCCTAGATTGTTAATTCCTAGCAGTTCCCATTTTTAAACCCTTTCAGGGCCCCCACTTCTCTTAATTGGTCACTGTTCCACAATGGAGTTTTCCCCTTCAGTCTTCCCTCCCATCCAATATGTTTTGATGCTTCCTGCCATATACACACCACCGTCTGCGCGGGCTGCGGGAGCTGCTGCTCTTTGCCTCTGCGATATAATGCTGCCAGATATCCCTTGTCTCCCATAGCTCTGTGATCTGCCCTAAAGGCTGGGTCTTTGCGGTCTGTAAATGCCCAGTCATTTATCACTGTCAGCTGGGAGGCCTAATAATATTTCTGGATGTCTGGGACTGCAAGCCCTCCTTCATATACTCCCCGTTGTAGCTTACACAATGCTATCCTGGAGCTGCCACCGTCCCATAGTAGTTTTCTCAGTTCGCTATTTATTCCCTGGAACACAATCTTGAGTATTTTATATGGGGTATTTTGTAAAACATATAGTAGTCTGGGTAGGGATATCATTTTAAAGAGCACCGCTCTGCCCATCAGGGACACCAGCAGTTTCCTCCAGTGCTCCACGTCATTCTTTAGTCGCTGTATTTGGGGATATAGATTATCCAGTAGAAAGTCCTCCTCTTTCGTGGATATCTGAATACCCAGGTAAGTAAACTTGGTCTTGATTGCCAGTGGTGTCTTGTCCATCAGTTTCTGCAGGACTACTCCCTTTAGAGGGAAGATGAGTGATTAATCCCAGTTTATTTTATACCCCGGATAACTGCTGAACAGTTGGAATATATGTAGTACCCTATGCCCTGACCTATACTGATTAACCAGATATAATAGTATGTCATCCGCATAGAGGGATATTCTATCCTCACAGTTACCCCCTCCCTGTATGCCCGATATTATTGGATCGTTGCGGACCCAAGCTGTCAAGGGTTCTAGTGCCAGGGCGAAAATCATCGGCGAGAGTGGGCAACCCTGTCTCGTGCCCTAAGTGGGAAGGAGCGGGACACTTCTCCATTTACTCTCACCTGAGCCTGTGGATCTTGATATAGAAGTTTTACCCAAGCACAGAAGCTGGGTCCGAATCCCAGTCTCTATTCAGCGTTGCAAACATAAGCTGCCATTCTATGCTATCAAATGCCATTTGCGAATCTAGGGAAAGTAGCACAGCGTCTGCAGTCTGTCTTGTTCTCGTCCAGTCTAATACCCCATATAGTCTCTGAAGTTTGTCGCGTGCCCCGTTGGGGCATAAACCCGGATTGGTCCGGGTGGACAAGTGCGGAGATCACAGTCTTCAGTCTAGTTGCCAAAGCCCTTGCTAGCACTTTTGCTTCGGTATTTAACAATGATATCGGCCTATCCGATCCACATTCGACCGGGGATTTACTTTTTTTGGGAATTACCTCTATTGTGGCCGGATGCTGGTCTAACGGAAGTTCTCCTCTTTCCCTAGATTCTTGATACATATTTAATAAGTGGGGGGCTATTTTCACTTGCAACACTTTTGTACAATTCCACTGGAATCCCGTTTGGGCCAGATGCTTTGCCTGACTGCAGGTCTGCAAGTGCGCTCACAATTTCTTCCACTGTGAAGTCTTGCTCTAGTGTCTGTCTATCCTCTGCCGATAGTGTGGGGAGGTTAATCTCTTGCAGTGATTCCACTGATCCTACATTATCCTGGAAGTATTGTGTGGTGTGTTCCTGCACTTTCCCCATGAAATCCTTATTTTTAAAATGCCACAGGTCCAATCTTGGAGGTAGTCCACCGCTGTGTGGTGGACCCTGCAATTGCACTTCAACCGGGGAGTGATCCGAGATGCCACGTGCTTTATGTATGGCCCCTCTAAAGTGCCTCGCCTGCCCCCGGTGTGTGAAATATAATCAAGTCGGGAGTGACTCTTATATGCGGCAGAGGTGTAGGTGTATTGTCGGAGCATCGGGTTATGGGCGCGCCACAAGTCTATCATGCCCATCGCTTCTATGAAGCCCTCCAGTGGGTCTTTGCTAGCTGTCCCCACAGCCCCTGTTAGTCTTTCCAACCGAGGGTCCATGACTGCATTCATGTCGCCGCCCAGAATAAGTATGCCTAGGGGCATTTCTAGAATTGTGTTTCCCAGTGCTGGAAGCGTGTCACTGTGTAGCTTTTGGGGAATGTATACTGAGCAAAGGTTAATTGTTTAACCTTCCCATGTACCAGTCCATGCTACATACTTTCCCTACCTGTTGTGTCAGCACCTATTCACAATAAATGAGACTGACAAATTGACAAGAATTCCGGCTCCCCTGGATCCAGATCTATACCCTGCCTGTAATTTGTACCCATACCTGTCTAAAGCATTGCAGTTGTTAACTTTTAGGCGGGTCTCTTGAAGCAGGATCACATCTGGTGCATGTCGCCGGAGGTACTGCAACACTAGTGTGCATTTTATCTTACTCCCTAGTCCATTGACATTCCATGTTAAAATTTTTAATGCCATTCTGTGTTTTAAACATATTATGTTGGTCAGGATACTTCAACTCTATTTTCCTGCTCTCAATGCGGTTCAACTCCATCTGACTCTGGGTTCCAACCTGGGGGGACCGTCTAATACTCCTCTGTTCATGCCGTAGTGCACACTCTTAAAGCTATGGCGTACGTGTCTGAAATTATAACATCTAACTACACAACAACCCCGCCCAACATGGTCGGTTCCTAGCTTTTGAACATATGACCCCCACCCTGCTACTCCTGCTTGGCGAGTCTAAAACTACCCGCCACCCCAACTTGCAGAGAGTCAGTCGCCCCATATAAGGTTGCTTCTTGCTAGGGTAGGCTGGAGTCGGCCGCTAGTCCCGGTTTCAACGGCGCTCCATCCTTCTCAGCCCTTTAATATCATTTCTTTACATAGTGTCCCAGTTGCAGGATATTCCCCACCTCCACCCGCCTGGATGATTAGCTCCCCCCACCCCGCTCGGGTCCTTCTCACCGCATCTGCAATGTTAGTGATCACGTTGCCGGGTTCGCCTGCCTATGTCCCCAGCTTGGGTTCATGACGGAGTTGGTCTCTCCCTTAGTGTAGTCCGGTTCTTTTTATCATCATACCTCTTCTGGGGCCTCCACTCCAGCTGTAGCTTCTCTGTTGCTCCCCCTCAGGCCCGAGGGGCCTTGATGGTCTTTATTTTGTGTTGCCTTGTGTCCTACCACTCTCCATCCATCCAGCCATTCCCACGCTTCTTCCGGAGTAGAGAAGTGCCACGATTTCCCCTCGGCCATTATTCGCAGCTTCGCTGGGTAGAGCATCACATATTTGATTTCTTTCTTTCAGAGCTCTTTCTTTACTGCGTCAAAGGTGCGCTGCATTTTTTGAACCAGGAGGGTAAAGTCTGGGGAAAAAACGTATTGTTGCATTTTCGTACGTGAGGTCCCCATGCGCTCTTGCTGCTTGCAATATCGCATCTCTATCTCTATAATTGAGAATCCTGGCGATCATTGTTCGCGGTGGTACTCCCGGTTTCGGTTTTGGGATGGGGGCTCTATGTGCCCGTACAATGGTAAAAAAGTTCGATAATCTTTTGGGGCGCGGGTGATTTAGGATAAGGTCCTCCAGAAAGAGGTCTACACTGGGGCCTACCAAGCCCTCCGGGACACTCACCACTCGTATATTGTTGCGGCGTGCTCGCCCTTCTTGGTCCTCAAGTTTTGCTGCCAGTTCCCCTTGCTGTTGCTTGAGATGTTCTACTTGCTCTTCTAACTGCTGCATGGCATTTTGCAGCTGTGTTATGTGACCTTCTGCTTTCGATACTTTATCCGATATTTTGCGGAAATCCGCCCTCAAGAGGTTGACTTCTACTGTGACTGTATCTGTTTTTGGCTCTAGTACTTCCTTTAGGTCAGTAATGGCCGCCATGATGGTCGCCATTGAGGGTTCTGCCACCCCTGCTACTTCCGTCTGGGCTTCTGGATCTGGTGTTGTGGATTTTGCGACAGCGTATTTGTCCATTTTGTTTGTTTGTGTTACTGCTGGGGCCTTTGGTTTCACCATCTCCTGTTTTGTGTGGTCGTATCCTATAGGAGCCCTTCTGATGTTCCGTTCCTTCCGTTCACTACGCCGCTGTCTTCAGCTCTGCACCTTTCTCCTTTATTGTGCCCAAGTTAGCCCGGATTCTGCTATTTTGTACCGTCTTGCTGGTAGGCTCGTTGGGTTAACTCTACCCCTGCTGATAGACCATCCGCCCCCGGCCCCCAATAGATCGCACTCCTAGGACCCTCTCTTCAGGTTTCCCGCTCGCCGCTTTATCTCCAGTGCGACTGAATATAGCCCCGCTTCTTGGTACGTCGTTGATTACCTGGTCGCAGTTCTTGCATCGTTTTGACTCATCGGGTTCTTGCAATACGGGGTGTCAGGTGTCCCCTCCCTACGACTGCTACCTGCAGTCCGGTTCCGGCCTTTCCACCTCTCCACGTTTATTCTGTGCACTGCGCTTGTGGCAATATGTGTCGCCTCCCTTCAGCTTTACCACGCCACTGCACCCTATGGTGCTCCTGCTTCAGCTTCAGGCCTGCACCTCTGTGAAATCGGATTTACCACGTAGCCCGTCTTAATCTGTATGGCCACTTGTCGACCCACCAGCACGTGCTGTGGAGACCTCTACACAGGTTCAATGATAAGCTGGGGCCACTATCCCGATTTTGGCTCTCGTACTGCCTCGCCCCCGCTTTCAACAATAGGGCACACGAGTAACGGCAATTGCAGGCTGCTCGACTTCTGCAGGCGTATCTGCCCAGTGATAGACCCCACCAGTTGCCTCCGTTTGTTGTCTCCTGGCCTTAATGTAATCCCCCACCGGCAGGCCTCACTGCTAACTCCCTGGTGGGCTGTTTCTTCAGGATTCCGCAATTGCTCGGTAGCTTCCAATGGGGGATGGGAGCCTCTTCCCTCTCAGGAAGTCTGATGGCCGCGACAGTCTTGCGATGCGGCCGTATTTTACTACAGTCCAAGCGTGACTCTCCCTGGCCTTTTGCTCCCCCGTAGCCTGTCTCTGGATACTAATAGGCAGTCTTACTTGCTTTTTGGTGCTGGGGGAGCTTCTCACTGCAATCGATGCAGCGCTGGCGCCCGCCCGCCGCGGGCCCTCGCTGCAGTCCGCTGGCACTCGAGTGCAGCCGTCGTCGCTTCTAGGCCTCACGCACAGGGGAGTGATCTATTCATTTATCGCTCACCTCCGCGAACCGCCAGCTTCCTCAATTGTACTTTCGATGGTTGGCAGTCCCCACGTCACTTTTCACCCCTGTGCTGATCCGGATTGTTGGACGGATATCGGGCTATCTCGCCTCTAAGCCCGGAGCTCCTTTACTCAGCGGCCATTGCCGGCGGCTCCAAGCCACACCCCCCGCAGCCATCATTTTACATCATCGAGTGAGTGTCCCAACCCGGCCAGGGTCGAATGGGTACATTTCTGCAATGCCCCCACAAACAATGGAGTCCCTACTCCTGGAGGAGCCAACCTTTCACTAAAGTATGCAAAAAAGAGATGGATGGAAGGCTTGAATTAATCTGAGTCACTGGCTGTTGAAGGCACGCTTGTCTCAGGCAGTCATCAACCAACTCCAGACAACAGCAAACCTCCTCATATATTCAGGGTTCACTATCAACATGCCAAAGTCACACCTGACTCCACAGAGGCTCCTCTTTTTTTAAATATCTGAGCCAGTATACTGTTGGTGTTGTGACGTTCCCCCAGAGCAGAGAGTCTATGACATTCGGGCTATGCTCCCGATGTTTTAGCCTGTGTCCTGTATCTCAGTGAGGGTTACTTATCCTGCTGGTGAAACATGTCAGATGGCATAGGCAAGCTCTGCAGTGGAACTTTTAGTCCCAGTGGGCACAGTATGAGGGGAATCTGTAAAACTATATCGAGATTTCAGAGGAAACTGCAAAAGACTTGCAGTGGTGGCTACTGGACTGCGTCAGTGGCAGACTCCTCTCCTTACCCCACACAGATTTGACAGTGTTGAAGGATACATCACTTCTGGGTTGGGGAGGCCATCTGTGAAAAGTGGAGCTCAGATGCCACTTGTAGGATGCTGTACCCGAGCCTTTGCAATTTACATCTCCAAGTGTGCCACAGTAGAACTAGAAATTAGTTCTCACCTTTTTTGATGTACACCCTGTTAGAAATGGGATTCTCTAGTTGGCAGAGGTAGGTACCTTTGTCCAAATAGGGAACCTTGCTTCTAGTCAGGGTAAGGGGGGATACACACTTTAGATAACCCCTGCTCACCCCCTGGGTAGCTTGGCACGAGCAGACAGGCCTATCCCAAAGGCAAAGTGTAAAGTATTTGTACTCAAAACACACAGTAATACAGTGATAACACCACAAATGGACACCACACCGGTTTAGAAAAATAAAGTATCTTCATCTAAACTCAACAAGACTAAAACGACAAAAATCCAACATACAAGAATTAAGAATATGACGTTAAAAAGGTTTTAAGCAACGGGGTCTATAGAAAATTATGGATGTGTGATTTCTCTCAAAGTACATGTAGTTGTGACAAGATTCACAAGGCCAAACAGCCGCAGAGATGGGAAGCGTCGAGGACACAGAGATGCGTCAGTTCCTGAGACCATGGGGAGGCAGTGCAACAGTTCTGCTGCACGCAGGAGAAGTGATGCATCGTGTCCGGTCTGTAGGGGGAATTGATGAGTCGACTCCAAGACGATTCTGGTCCGCGGGTGATGCGTCGGGAAAACTTGCCACACAGGTTCGATGCGTGAAAAACCGGGATGCAGCGTCGATCGATGCGGCGGCGGCGTTGATTGATGCTGCGTCGGTTTCTTCAGCCGCAATCCCTCGATGCGTCGGTTCTTGCAGCGGTTGTAGGAAAGTACGATCTGCTTCTTATAGTTACCCCCACTTTTTGCTGGATGTTGCACTGTTTTTGACTAGTCTGACTGGGATCCTTTCTAATCAGGACCCCAGTCTATCTGCTTTCTCCTGAAAATATATTGACATGTACATGGGTACACTCCAGATTGGATACTGGGGTACCCTTATAAGTCCCTAGTATATGGTACCCATGTACCCAGGGCATAGGTACCCCAGAGGCCTCCCATAGGCTGAAGCATGTATTATGCCACCCATGAGGCCATGCAAAATGGAACTACAGGTCTGCCATTGCAGCTTATGTAAGCTGGTGCCTGCACCACTTACGATAGATATAGGTTCACTATATCTATAGGTCACTACACTTAAAACCTATAAGTCACCCCTATAGCAGGCCTTAACAATCCTGAAGGCAGGGTGCTGGGTTTTATGTGAGAGGGTACCCCTGCATGAGCAGAGCCCCTCTGCAGCCTTCAGAGACAATTCTCCCGGGTTGTCTGTGACTCAGCCAAACATATAGGTAGAAGTGCATTATATCCTCGCGGTAAATGCTATCTCAAACGGCTGAAACAAAACATGTCATGTTTGGTATCAAACACCTTGGAATCATACCGCCACACTGGTAACCGGTGTGGGAGGTATGATTCCACCCCTCAGAAGCAAGCTTCGTGGGTCCCTGGTCTTCCCGGTACCAGCCTTCTCGACCCGGACAGCACAAAATGGATGCTGCCGACCAGAGACACATTTCTGCCCTCCTGCTGCTGAGCCAAGCTCGAGCAGAGGAAGGCAGCACAATAGGCATCCTGTCACAGGGAGGTGTGACCACCTCCCAGACAGGATTTAGTGTATTGGAGCTGGGTGGGTGCACTTCCAAAGTGCCTGAAAGTCTGCACGAGGGGCACATTTGGTGTCCCTGTGCATAGTCCAGCTCAAACCAGTTCTGGGAGCCATTGGCTCCTGCTCTGGTGCGAAACTGGACAAAGGACATGGATGTAACCACCCCCCTGTCCTGACCCTCCCCTGGGAGGGTCTCCTGAATCTGTCCAACCCTCTCCCGTGGGTACAAAAGGGCTTACCTGGCTGTAGGACCCTAGATTCGACGTGGACAAGATTCTGAACAAGAAACCACTGACCTTCAACGGTATGGACACTCTGGACTTCGCTGGACTTCGACTGGGCCCGACTTCGTCTCCCTCTCCGTCCAAAGCATCGTCTGTGCCCGTGCACCATACAGGCTCTGTGCAGGACCTGTGGAGCATCATGGACAACTGAAGTATCTCCCTTGGGGTGAAGGAGTCACTCCCCTGCATTTGCAGGCAGCGTAACGCAACTGACCGGTCTGCTGATCCCGAGCTCCTGTGGACTCCGAAGGCTCCAGCAACACAGGAGGTAGGTTCCTACGTTCCTTGAGGTCGAGCTGCCCTCTCCCCAAGTTTGAGGCCAGTATCCCTTGTGGGGACCGCATAACCTGAACCCCTGTGCACAGCGTACTTTTGCAATTGCATATGCTTGTTGGTGTTTCCCAACTTCGTGCATTGGGCTGTTGATAGCCCCAACCTCTGCGCACATTTCGTACCAAGGACTTTGGCCTCCTCACACACTGTGCCCTGCAAGCTGTTGTTTGGTGAAACTGCTAGAGGTCCCCTCGCGACTCCTGTGCCTTCGACCTCTGGGTCCATTTGAGGGACAATCCTGATTTCCTTGGGCTCCCCTGGTTGCTCCAGGCCGGCCCTGACTCCCCTTGCTGTGGTGAGTCCTCTGGTCCTTGCTGGGCCAGACCGTAACCTTTCTTGACCTTCGTGGGATGCCGTTGCCAAGGCTTGTTGGTGCTCCTGCCGGACACCGACCCCTCAGCACTCGACATCCTTCGTGGGACAGCTCGTATCCGGCTCCTGGTCGTCCTCAACATCTCCTGGTCCCTGCAGATGCAGAGTCAAGGACTCCTCCTTCGCACCTGAAGCACCCGACATCAGTGGGCATTCGTCTACCGAGCCCCTGGTCGCTCCTGAGTGACCCAGACTCTGTCCTCTCTGCTTTCAGGTTCCTTCCATCAAGAATCCACCTGCAGATTCCACCGGACATTTTTCTTCTTTCCAGCAGTGGCATTTCCTTGAAGACTCCCATTGAGAACAACGGCGGTTTCCGACACCACTTCAGACCTATGCACCCGGCTTCCCTGGGATAGGTAACTTTGGTACTTCAGTATCCACGGGTGGGGTGGCTCTCCAACCTTCTATGTTCCAAAGGGTTTCATCGTAATCCACTTGGAAGGGTCCTTTAACTTTAAAATTGCAACCGCGACTCTCCCATTGAATTGTACGTAGCACGTGGTCGTGTTCTCACACTGCACCCGTCCTCCGTGGGGTCCCTACTTACTCACCTTGGGTGGTTCCTTGGGGTCCCAGCGATTCTACCCATTTTAGACACTGTCTTGACTCGAGTCGTGGTTCTTATACAACTATTTTAGTATATGGTTTGGTCTCCCCCGGGAGCCCACTGTGTATTAGTGCTACTTACTATTGTTTCTGTGCTACAGTATTGTGTGCTTTGTGTTTATCTGCGTGTAGCAGATACTGTGAGGTATTTAAGGTGTTATAATAACAAATATATATTCTTATAACTACTGTGTGGTTCTCCTTTCATTTGACCAATACAATAAGATTGCATTCTGGTAAAACAAGCTGCTTAACATTCCTTCAAGACTAAGCCTGAAGGCTGCTCTCCACAGCTACCAATTGGATAGATTTCATAAGGTTATCTTTGACCTCTTAAATCACCATAAATGTTGTTTGGACTGGTGCAAGGTGCCCACTTTAATTAGTGGACATCATATACCAGGCCAACTTCTCACATTGGTGTACAGAGGTTGGGATTCAAGCCTGCGTTGTTTTACCAGATTAATCTTTGTATTGATTAACTGAAAACCACTAAGTACTAGGTACATATACTACTAGCTTGGAATAAGTAAGTTCTACTGAACTTGGGGTTGGGTAAGTCAAGGGTCTAGCACACCCTTTCTCCAACCTCAGAGTTTAGTTCCCACTAGGTTAGGTAGGTGCAACACCTCACCACACTTAGTATGTCTTCTAAAGAAGATGCCAGTGGCTCTCTGCCCTCTAGATACAGTGAGCTTTCATTCCAAGAATTGAAAGCCCTGTGTGCCTCTAGGAAGCTGAAGACAGGGAGAACTGCAAACACCCACCGCATCATAGAGGCCTTACTGCCTGATGATCTTAGGAAGACCCCTGGGTCAGATGAACAGGAGAAAGTGGGTGGGGCAGGGAATGAGGACAGGTCAGGAGGTGACACCTTTTATGACCTAGACTCAAACCCTGGCCAGGAGGAACCAGATGGTTCCCACCTGGACAACTCAGATCTTCATGGATATGATGAAGAAGGCCAAGATGGCCCGCTCTTCACCCCTCCTGGAAGAGTGCAGAGTTTACCAAGGAGATCTAGATCTCCCTCTGCAGAGTCACATCACTCAGGACAGTCTGTAGGGACCTCTGTATCTATCAAGAGGGACCACTCTTCTGACTGGGAGTACCAATTTCTGGAACTTGAGAAAGCTAAGCTTAGGCAACAGCACTTGGCCCTGGATAAAGAGTCCCTAGAAGTCCAGAGGGCTAGAAAAAGATTGGGACTAGAGTCCCATGGTGGCAGCAACAGTGTCCCTAGAGTTAAGGAACATTCTTTTGACAATAGGAACCTGAGCAAGATTGTCCCTCCCTACCATGTTGGGGATGACCTCAATAAATGGATAACTGCTTTAGAGAGGGCCTGTAAAGTTCAGAGGGTCCCTCAAGAGCAGTGGGCAGCTATCTTGTGGCTCTCCTTTGCTGACAAAGGTAGAGATAAGCTCCTCACTGTTAGAGAAGAGGATGCTGACAATTACTCAGTCCTGAAGAGTGCTCTTATTGATGGGTTTGGCTTAACCACTGAACAGTATAGGATTAAGTTCAGACACCCAGAAGGCACAGAATCAGGACTGGGTAGACTTTGTGGATAGTGTCATTAAGGCTCTGGAAGGCTGGTTACTTGGCAGCAAAGTAAATGATTTCAAGGGATTGTACAATTTGATTATGAGGGAGCAGATCCTTAATTGCCAAAATCAGTTGTTGTGTCAATACCTGGTTGACTCCGATCTGACGTCTCCCCAATAATTGGGAAAGAAGGCAGATAGATGGGTCAGAACCAGGGTGAAGCAGAGAAACCAGAACAATGGTGGTGACCAAGAGAAGCAGGATGCTAAAACCTCAGACAAGGGTGGGGACAAGGGTAAAGATGACAAGTCTTCAACAGGGCCCCAAAAACCTGCATCTTGGGGGGGTGGGGGAGTCACAATCCAACAAAGGGAAAGGCAAAAATAAACCTTGGTGTTACTTACGTAAGGAAAAGACCCATTGGACAAAGGATGCCAATTGTCCAAAGGCCAAGGATTCAACTCCAACCACCACTGCTCCTAAGGCAACTGCTCCTCCTAGTACAGTTTCAAGTGGTGGTACAGGGAACAAGGGAATAGTAGGGTTAACCTTGGGCTCTGAGATGGGTTCTGGCCTAGTCAGAACTCCAGGTCAGGCTGTTCTGGTCTGTGATGGTGGCATGGATATTGTCACCTTACTTATCAGTCCCAGTAACCTGGGCAAGTACAGGCAACAGCCTTTGATTAATGGTAAGGGGGCCATGGCATACAGGGACACAGGTGTAAGTGTCACTATGGTGACAAAAGATCATGTGGACCCTGAACAGATCCTACTTGGTGAGATGTACCAAGTGACCAATGCTAACAATGTCAGGACTGATCATTCCTTGGCAGTTGGCAATTTCAGCTGGGGAGGGGTGACTGGCCCCAAGAAAGTTGTGGTTAGCTCAGACCTTCCAGTGGAATGCTTATTGGGCAATGATTTGGAAACTTCAGCCTGGGCTGAAGTGGAATTAAGGACTCATGCAGCAATGCTGGGCATATCTGCAGGTGTTTGCTGTGACCAGGTCACAAGCCAAACTGACTTCTACTGAACAGGCCCTGGATCCTGGAAAAATGGACCAGGTGCCTTCCAAGAGAAGGAGCAGAAGGGGTAAGGCTGAGTCTTCCCCCCCAGGCTCGGGGAGATGATCCCAGTCTTGTGAAGGAACTGTCTCAGATGAACTGGAACCTGATCAGGTTGAGGTCTTGGGGACAGGGGGCCCTTCCAGGGCAGATCTGAGTCAGGAGCAGCAAACCTGCCCCCCTCTTGAACCCCTCAGACAGCAAGCTGCTGCTGAGGCTGCTGGGAGTGTCAGTGGATCCCACAGGATCTATTGGGATGAGGGACTCCTTTACTCAGAGGATAGAGACCCCAAGCCTGGTGCCACCAGGAGGTTGGTCATACCTCTGACGTTTAGGGGCTTCCTACTCACCTTGGCACATGACATTCCCTTAGCAGGACACCTAGGCCAAAGTAAGACTTGGGACAGGCTTGTCCCTCACTTTCACTGGCCTCACATGTCAGAAGACACCAAGGAGTTTTGTCGCTCCTGTACCACCTGTCAAGCCAGTGGTAAGTCAGGTGGTACCACAAAGCCCCCCTAATACCACTACCTGTGTTAGGGGTTCCCTTTGAGAGGGTTGGGATTGACATAATTGGTCCCATGAACCCTCCAACTGCATCTGGGCACAGCTATATTCTAGTGGTGGTGGACCATGCCACTAGGTATCCAGAGGCTATACCCCTTAGAACCACCACAGCTCCTGTGGTGGCCAGGGCCCTCCTGGAAATTTTTTCCAGAGTGGGTTTCCCTAAGGAGGTCTTAACTGACAGAGGTACAAACTTCATGTCTAATTACATCACTGCAATGTGGAAGGAGTGTGGAGTGAATTACAAATTCACCACACCCTATCACCCAAAATGCAATGGGTTAGTTGACCGGTTCAACAAAACCCTAAAGGGCATGATCATGGGCCTCCCAGAAAAGCTTAGGCGAAAATGGGATGTTCTGTTGCCCTGCCTTCTCTTTGCCTACAGAGAGGTCCCACAAAAGGGGGTTGACTACAGCCCATTTGAACTTTTGTTTGGGCATCCAGTTAGGGGTCTCTTGTGTTTGGTGAAGGAGGGATGGGAGTTACCTCTCAAACCTCCCAAGCAAGACATAGTGGACTATGTACTCTCTCTGCTCCAGGATGGCTGAGTACATGAAGAAGGCCAGCAAAAACCTTGAGGCAAGTCGAGAATTGCAAAAAGCTTGGCATGCCCAAGGGGCTGTACTGACTGTTTATCAGCCAGGAAAGAAAGTATGGGTGTTGGAGCCTGTGGCCCCAGCAGCTCTCCAAGACAAGTGGAGTGGACCCCATACTATTATTGAGCAAAAGGGAGAGGTCACCTACTTGGTGGACCTTGGAACTCCTAGGAGGCCCCACAGGGTGCTCCATGTAAACAGGCTCAAACCCTATGTGGACAGGGCAGACATGGGCTTGCTCATGGCTACAGATGAGAGACAGGAGGAAGAGAGTGACCCACTCCCTGATCTCCTCTCACAGAACCCTGATGATGGCTCAGTTGATGGTGTGGCCGTGGCAGGCAGCCTCACTGAGCAACAGCAGATTGATTGCAGGAAGGTCCTCAATCAATACAGACACATGTTTTCCTTGACTCCTAGTCAGACCACTTGGTGTACCCATGAAGTGGACACAGGTGAAAGTCTACCTGTTAAAAATAAGATTTACAGGCTGCCTGATCATGTCAGAGACTGCATCAGGACTGAGGTCCAGAAGATGCTGGAATTGGGAGGGATTGAACCCTCAGATAGCCCTTGGGCTAGTCCAGTGGTCCTGGTACCCAAACCTCATACCCAGGGTGGTAAGAGAGAAATGAGGTTTTGTGTGGACTACAGGAGGCTCAATGCAGTCACTAGGACTGATGCTCACCCTATTCCTAGGGCAGATGAACTCATTGACACTTTGGCCTCAGCCAAGTTCTTGAGCACATTTGACCTCACTGCTGGATACTGGCAGATCAGACTAGCTGAGGATGCCAAGCCAAAAACAGCATTCTTAACCCCTAGTGGGCACTATCAATTTGTGGTAATGCCCTTTGGTTTGAAGAATGCACCTGCCACATTCCAAAGGTTGGTAAATAAAGTCCTTACAGGTCTGGAAGCCTATAGTGCAGCATATCTAGATGATATAGCTGTCTTTAGCTCCACCTGGGAGGATCAGCTGGTCCACCTAAAGAGTGTTTTGGAGGCTCTGCAGAAAGCAGGCCTCACTATCAAGGCCACTGAGTGCCAGACGAACAAGTTACTTACCTTCGGTAACGATATATCTGTAAGAAACATTAGTTAGTTATAGATTCCTTACCTTAGAATTACTCCAGGCGTCAGACTGGATCCGGAAAGTTTTTTCATCAGCAGTACCTCTGCGCGTTGGAAGGTGGCGTTGGTCGACTCCGCGTCCGTCGTTGGCGTCGTGGTCACCGGGATGACGTTGCGGTAGCTACTTAGACGCCGCCCTCGCGCGCTGTCAGTTCTGTACACGACTTTCCGCGCCAGAAATGCAGAGCCATGCAAGACACTGACCACTGGTGCACAAAACTAGGGCCCTGAAAGGACGTCCTTAACCCTAGAAATCAGTTCGCAGAACGGGGAGGATGGGTGGGGCGGTAAGGAATCTATAACTAACTAATGTTTCTTACAGATATATCGTTACCGAAGGTAAGTAACTTGTTCATCTGAAAGAAACACGTTAGTTATAGATTCCTTACCTTAGAATAGATACCCCAGCAATACCAACCGCGGAGGTGGGTCTGCGAACCAAGATCACACCAGAAAGTCCTGGAGAACAGAACGGCCAAAGAAGCCGTCTCTCCGGACTTGGCTGTCCAGGCAGTAGTGTTTTGTAAACGTGTGCAGCGATGCCCATGTAGCTGCCTGACAGATGTCATTCAGAGGGACTCCTCGTCCCAAAGCAGTAGTTGCTGCCGTCGCCCTGGTGGAATGGGCGCGCAGCCCCACTGGAGGCTCCTTCTTTGCTTGAGAATAGCATGTTTTGATACACAAAACGACCCATCGAGAAATGGTTCGCTTGTGTACGCCCCGACCTTTCTTGGCGCCCACGTATCCAACAAAGAGTTGGTCATCCACCCGGAACTGCTTTGTGCGATCCAGATAGAATGAAAGCGCACGTTTTGGGTCCAGACGGTGGAGCCGCTCTTCCTCTTTCGAAGGATGCGGAGGCGGAAAGAAGGTGGGCAAAGTGATGGTCTGCCCAATGTGAAAGTCAGTGACAACCTTTGGCAAGAAGGAGGGACGAGTCCTGAGAACCACCTTATCCGGATGAACAGACAGGAAAGGAGGCTTTTAGGAAAGAGCCTGGAGCTCACTCACTCTTCTGGCAGATGTGATGGCTACCAGGAAAGCAGTTTTAAGTGTGAGAAGCCGCAAAGGACAGTTGTGAAGCGGCTCAAAGGGAGAACACATTAAATAGGTTAGAACGAGATTCAAGTCCCACTGAGGCATAACGAAGGGAACAGGAGGAAAGAGATGAGTTATGCCTTTCAAGAAACTATTAACCACCGGGGACTTGAAAAGAGAGGCTGATCTGGAAGCCGAAGGAAGGCAGAGATGGCCGAAAGATGGCCCTTGATAGTGCCCAGAGCAGAGCCCTGCTGGGCTAAAGAAAGAAGAAACGAGAGAACCTCGGAAAGAGGGGCAGAAAGGGGATCCACAGCCTTTGCTGTGCACCATGCCACAAACTTGTTCCACCGGCAGGCGTATACCGTCTTAGTGGAGGGACGCCTGGCTGCCAAGATAACATCACAAACTTCAGGAGGCAGGTCAAAAGACGTCAACTGCCGCCGCTCAATCTCCACGCAAGGAGGTGGAGGCTGGACAGGTTCGGGTGGAGGACTGCCCCCTGCTGCTGCGGCGGCGACAGAAGATCCTCCCGAAGAGGCAGGCGGGTCGGAAGATCGATGGCCATGTTGAGCAGCTCGGGATACCATACTCTCCGTGCCCAATCCGGAGCCACAAGAATGACTTGAGCCCGATCTTCTTTAGCACTCTGGGCAGAAGTGGTATAGGCGGAAAGGCGTACAACAGACCGCAACTCCACTCGCGACTAGCGAGTGCCGCCTTGGGAATTCCAACGCGCAGAATTGCTGACATTGCGCGTTCTCTTCGGTGGCGAATAGATCTAACCAAGGCTCTCCCCACTGTCGAAAGAGACCTTGCACCACCTCCGAGTGAAGACGCCATTTGTGATTCATCATGCACCTGCGGCTGAGTTCGTCCGCCCTGGCGTTCAGAGAACCTGCCAGGTGTTGAGCCACCAGGGATCTGCCCTGATGTTCCAGTCATGTCCAGAGGCGGAGGGCCTCTTGACATAGGTTCCACGACCCCACCCCGCCCTGTTTGTTGCAGTACCACATGGCGGTGGTGTTGTCTGTGAACACCTGCACTACTCTTCCCTGGACAGAGGGAAGGAAAGCTTTGAGTGCAAGACGAATCGCCCAAAGCTCCAGAAGGTTGATGTGGAGCCCGGACTCCGCCGGAGACCAGAGGCCTCTGATCTCCGCCTCCACCATGTGGCGCCCCA
Source organism: Calotriton arnoldi (assembly GCA_963921515.1). Lineage (NCBI taxonomy): Eukaryota > Metazoa > Chordata > Amphibia > Caudata > Salamandridae > Calotriton > Calotriton arnoldi. The sequence continues at coordinate 2,222,460 of CAWUFW010000268.1, read as the reverse complement.
ACCCAGAAGGGATGCATCTGTCACCACCGTGTGTTCTGGATGGGGAAGGGAGAGGGATCTGCCGTCGATTCAATCCTGGTTCGTAAGCCACCACTGCAATTGTCGTGCAGTGCCCTCCGAGTTCTGGACGACATCGGAAAGATTCCCCTGATGCTGCGCCCACTGGAACTTCAGGTCCCACTGCAGAGCCCGCATATGCCACCTGGCATGCTCGACCAGCAGGATGCAGGAGGCCATGAGGCCCAGCAGCCTCAGGGTCATTCTGACTGAAACCCGGGATAGAGGCTGAAAGATCGGAATCATAGCCTGAATATCCCGGACTCGCTGCTCGGGAGGATAGACCCGAAACCGCGTCGTGTCCAGAACCGCTCCGATGAAGAGGAGCTTCTGAGAGGGAATCAGGTGTGACTTCGGCACATTGATGGAGAACCCCAGCAAATGCAGGAGGTCAGCCGTAGTCTGGAGGTGGGAGACGACTGCCTGGGGCGAGACCGCCTTCAACAGCCAGTCGTCGAGATGGGGGAAGACTGAAACCCCTGATCTGCGCAGATGAGCTGCGACCACCGCCATCACTTTCATGAACACCCGAGGGGCGCTGGTAAGGCCGAAGGGGAGCACGGTAAACTGAAAATGCTCGTGGCCTACCGTGAACCGCAGGTAACGCCGGTGGGCCGGCAGGACGGGGATGTGAAAATAAGCGTCCTGCAAGTCAAACGCTACCATCCAGTCTTCCGGGTTGAGTGCAGACAAGACCTGAGCAAGCGTCAACATCTTGAACTTCTCCTTCAGGGGGAAACGGTTGACGTTCCTGAGATCCAAGATAGGACGCAGGCCCTTGTCCTTCTTGGGGACCAGAAAGTAGTGGGAATAACAACCACAACCTACTTCTGGGGCAGGAACGCGCTTGATGGCTCCCTTGGCCAAGAGTGCCAAAACTTTCTGTTGGAGAAGGCCCAGGTGATCCTCCGACAGGCGGTGGTATTGAGGTGGCATGGCTGGAGGGGTAGTCTCGAAGGGGAGGGAGTAGCCCCTTCGGACTATTTGCAAAACCCACCTGTCCGACACAATGGTGCGCCAGTGGGAGAGGTGATGGCAGATCCTGCCACCCACTGGCATTTGATGGGCCTGACAAGTCGGACTAGGAGGGTTTGGAGGCTGCTGCAAAGGACTGGCCCGCCCGCTGGCCCCCTGAACCACGGTGTTGGTTCCCACGTCCCCAGCCGCACAAAGGTCTCTGTGGCTCTGGGCGGGACGTAGTGGGGCACCCCTTCCGTAGCCACGAAAGGGGCGAAAAGCAGACTGCGCTGGGCGGCTGGAGAGGCCCAAGGACCTGGCTGTAGCCCGTGAGTCCTTGAAACGCTCTAGAGCGTTGTCCGCTTTGTCGCCAAAACGGCGACAGCCATCAAAGTGCATGTCCATCAAGGTGTTCTGGAGATCCCCCGGAAAGCCAGTCGATCTCATCCAGGCATAGTGACGAAGTACTACTGACGTTGAAATGGTCCTGCCCAGAGAGTCGGCGGTATCCAGCCCACAACGGATGGTAAACTTCGCCGCATCCCTCCCGGCGGCGACAGCCTGGGAGAGCACTGCCCGGGCCTCCTCCGGACATTGAGGCAGCACCTGCGCAACCGTATCCCACACAGAGTGGGAATAACAGCCCAAGAGACATGCGGTGTTTACCGACCGCAGTCCTAAGCTGGCGGAAGAGAAAATCTTCTTCCCAAGATGGTCCAGCTTCTTGGATTTCCTTTCCGGTGGGGCGGTAGGGAATGCGCTCTTGGAAGCAGAGGCTTGGACCACCAAGCTTTCCGGGGTGGGGTGTTGGGAGAGGAAAGTGGGGTCGCCTGGTGCCGGGCGGTGGCGTCGGGCAATCATCCTATCCACGGGAGTCCCCGTGTTGGGCCTGGACCACGGGCCCAAAAGGGTGTCAGTCAGAGCCTCATTAAATGGCAGCAGGGGCTACGAAGAGCTCTCTGCCGGCTGAAGCACTTCTGTCAGGAGATTAGTCCTGACCGCCACCGTAGGAAGCTTGAGGTTTAGGGCCTCGGCCGCCCTACGGAACACCACTGCATATGACGCTCCCTCCTCCGTAGCCACGGTAGGAGGAGACAACATGCCGAGGTCAGGAGAGGTGTCAAGACCGCTGGCATCCCCCAGTTCCTCTCTCCAGTCCTGCTCAGATTCCATCTGATCAGTCAAAGGGTCACCTGACCCCTCCCAGTCCTCCTCCTCATCCTCAGGTTGCCCACTCGGCGCCGGATCTGGCATCGGGCGATGCCAGTCTGGCTCCGGGTCCACTTCGGGATGGAGGCCGGGGTCGACGCCGGCCGGGGACACGACCGGCGTCGGAGGAAGCGGCGCCGGTGGAGGTGTAGTCAGGTCAACCGGCGCCGATCCAGATCCAGGCCTGGATCCAAGGGGGCCGACGGCGGAGAAGGCCTAGGCCCCCCAACCGAGTCTGCGGGGCCCGAAGGCATGCCAGCGGGTTCGGGCCGCCCAAAGATGGCATGCATCACTTCGTAGAACGTACGAAGTTGGATGGGAGTCGCACCGGGTCCCAGGAAGGGAGGGAAGCCCGGAGTCGACTCTGCGGGCGGAGCCGCAGGAGGGGCACCGTCCGCATCCCTCATCGCGTCAGCCGACCGACGGGGAGAAGTCGAAGAGCGATGATGCTTCTTCGACTTATTCTTGTGCTTCGACTTACCCGACCCCGAGTGCGAAGACTTGGACGAGTGGTGATGGCTCCGCGACCGGTCCCTCGACCTCCCTCGCGACCGGGACCTCGAACAGCACGGAGCAGACTGCCGGCGCTCAAGCAGCTTTTGGGACCGCTCCCGCAAAGCCTTCGGCGCCATCGACCGGCAGTCGGAGCACGACTTGGGGTCGTGGTCGCGCTCCAGGCAAAAGAGGCACACGCGATGCGGATCCGTAACCGACATCAGTCGGGTACAGGAACTGCAGGCCTTGAAGCCGGGCATCCCTCGTGCACCAGGAGTCGATAGACTCAAGAAAAGAAGTCGACAAAAGTCGAGAAAAAGTCAGTCAAAAAGTGACTGGAGGTACCGCTCTCTCTGGATCTGTGCTGGCTTTTGCGGAAAAAGAAAGAACAGAACTGACGTCAGCGCACGAGGGCGGCGTCTAAGTAGCTACCGCGACGTCATCCCGGCCACCAAGACGCCAACGACGGACGCGGAGCCGACCGACGCCACCTTCCGACGCGCAGAGGTACTGCTGACGAAAAAACTTTCCGGATCCAGTCTGACGCCTGGGGGTAATTCTAAGGTAAGGAATCTATAATTAACGTGTTTCTTTCAGATAGGGCAGAGTAAGGTTGTGTACCTGGGCCACCTTGTGGGTGGAGGCCAGGTTCAACCATTGCAGAGCAAAATCCAGACCATCATGGACTGGGTTGCTCCCACTACCCAGACTCGGGTCAGAGCTTTCTTGGGCCTGACCGGGTACTACAGGAGGTTTGTCAAAGGATATGGGTCCATAGTGAATCCCTTGAATGATTTTACCTCAAAGAGAATGCCCAAGAAAGTTCAGTGGACACTTCGCTGTCAGAAGGCATTTGATGATCTCAAGCAGGCCATGTGCACTGCTCCCATTCGGCAAAGTCCTGACTGTTCCAAACAATTCATTGTCCAAACAGATGCATCTGAGTTGGGGGTAGGAGCTTTGTTGTCACAACTTAATGCAGAGGGTCAGAATCAACCAGTAGCTTTTATTAGCAGAAGGTTGACCCCCAGAGAGAAACGTTGGTCAGCTATTGAGAGGGAAGCCTTTTCTGTGGTTTGGTCTCTGAAGAAGCTGAGGCCATACTTGTTTGGCACTCACTTCATTGTTCAGACAGACCATAAGCCCCTCTTATGGCTAAAACAGATGAAGGGTGAAACCCCCAAACTTTTGAGGTGGTCCATTTCCCTACAGGGGATAGACTATACAGTGGAACATAGACCTGGGAGTAACCATGCCAAGGCAGATGGACTCTTCAGATATTTCCACTTAGAAAATGAAGAATCAACTGGGCAAGGTTAGTCTCATCTCCTTACGTTGGGGGGGGGGGGTTGTGTAGGGAAGTAGGATCTGCTTCTTATAGTTACCCCCATGTTTTGCTGGATGTTACTGTTTTTGACTAGTCTGACTGGGATCCTGCTAATCAGGACCCCAGTCTATCTGCTTTCTACTGAAAATGTATTGACATGTACTTGGGTACACTCCAGATTGGATACTGGGGTACCCTTATAAGTCCCTAGTATATGGTACCCATGTACCCAGAGGTCTCACATGGGCTGAAGCATGTATTATGCCACCCATGAGAGGCCATGCAAAATGGAACTACAAGTCTGCCATTGCAGCCTGTGTAAGCTGGTGCCTGCACCACTTACGATAGATATAGGTTCACGATATCTATAGGTCACTACACTTAAAACCTATGTCACCCCTATAGCAGGCCTTAACAATCCTGAAGGCAGGGTGCTGGGTTTTATGTGAGAGGGTGCCCCTGCTAGAGCAGAGCCCCTCTGTAGCCTTCGGAGACCATTCTCCCGGGTTGTCTGTGACTCAGCCAGACATATAGGTAGAGGTGCATATAACCTCACAGTAAATGCTATCCCGAAAACGGCTGAAACAAAACATGTCGTGTTTGGTATCAAACACCTTGGAATAATACCTCCACACCGGTAACCGGTGTGGGAGGTATGATTCCACCCCTCAGAAGCAAGCTTCATGGGTCCCTGGACTTCCCGGTACCAGCCTTCTTGACCCGGACAGCACAAAATGGATGCTGCCAACCAGAGACACATTTCTGCCCTCCTGCTGCTGAGCCAAGCTCGAGCAGAGGAAGGAATCACAATAGGCATCCTGTCACAGGGAGGTGTGACCACCTCCCAGACAGGATTTAGTGTATTGGAGCTGGGTGGGTGCATTTCCAAAGTGCCTGAAAGTCTGCACGAGGGGCACATGTGGTGTCCATGTGCATAGTCCAGCTCAAACCAGTTCTGGGAGCCGTTGGCTCCTGCTCTGGCGTGAAACTGGACAAAGGACATGGGTGTAACCACCCCCCTGTCCTGACCCTCCCCTGGGAGGGTCCCCATAATCTGTCCAACCCTCTCCCATAGGCTTACCTGGCTGTAGGACCCCAGATTCGACGTGGACAAGATTCTGAACAAGAAACCACTGACCTTCAACGGTATGGACACTCTGGACTTCGCTGGACTTCGACTGGGCCCGACTTCGTCTCCCTCTCCGTCCAAAGCATCGTCTGTGCCCGTGCACCATACAGGCTCTGTGCAGGACCTGTGGAGCATCAAGGACAACTGAAGTATCTCCCTTGGGGTGAAGGAGTCACTCTCCTGCATTCGCAGGCACTGTAACGCAACTGACTGGTCTGCTGATCCTGAGCTCCTGTGGACTCCAAAGGCTCCAGCAACACAGGAGGTAGGTTCCTATGTTCCTTGAGGTCGAACTGCCCTCTCCCCAAGTTTGAGGCCAGTAACCCTTGTGGGGACCGCATAACCTGAACCCCTGTGCACAGCGTACTTTTGCAATTGCATATGCTTTTTGGTGTTTCCCAACTTTGTGCATTGGGCTGTCGATAGCCCCAACCTCTGCGCACATTTTGTACCAAGGACTTTGGCCTCCTCGCACACTGTGCCCTGCAAGCTGTTGTTTGGTGAAACTGCTAGAGGTCCCCTCGCGACTCCTGTGCCTTCGGCCTGTGGGTCCATTTGAGGGACAATCCTGATTTCCTTGGGCTCCCCTGGTTGCTCCAGGCCTGCCCTGACTCCCCTTGCTGTGGTGAGTCCTCTGGTCCTTGCTGGGCCAGACCATAACCTTTCTTGACCTTGTTCGTGGGTTGCTGTTGCAAAGGCTTGTTGGTGCTCCCGCCGGACCCCTCAGCACTCAACATCCTTTGTGGGACAGCTTGTATCCGGCTCCTGGTCCCTGCAGCTGCAGAGTCCAGGTCGTCTTCTTCTCACCTGAAGCACCCGACATCGGTGGGCATTCGTCTACCGAGCCCCTGGTCGCTCCTGAGTGACCCAGACTCTGTCCCCTCTGCTTTTAGGTTCCTTCCATCGAGAATCCACCTGCGGATTCCACCGGACACTTTTCTTCTTTCCAGCAGTGGCATTTCCTTGAAGACTCCCATTGAGAACGACAGCGGTTTCCGACGCCACTTCAGACCTATGCACCCGGCTTCCCTGGGATAGGTAACTCTGGTACTTTGGTATCCACGGGTGGGGTGGCTCTGTTTCAAAGGGTTTCCTCGTAATCCACTGGGAAGGGTCCTTTAACTTTAAAATTGCAACTGAGACTCTCTCATTGAATTGTACGTAGCAAGCGTCATGTTCTCACACTGCACCCGTCGTCCTTGGGGTCCCTATTTACTCACCATGGATGGTTCCTTGGGGTCCCAGCGATTCTACACATTCTAGACACCGTCTTGACTCGAGTCGTGGTTCTTATACCACTATTTTAGTATATGGTTTGGTCTCCCACGGGAGCCCACTGTGTATTAGTGTTACTTACTATTGTTTCTGTGCTACAGTATTGTGTGCTTTGTGTTTACCTGCGTGCAGCAGATACTGTGAGGTAGTTAAGGTGTTATAATAATAAATATATATTCTTATAACTACTGTGTGGTTCTCCTTTCATTTGACCAATACAATAAGATTGCATTCTGGTAAAACAAGCTGCTTAACATTCCTTCAAGACTAAGCCTGAAGGCTGCTCTCCACAGCTACCACTTGGATAGCTTTCATAAGGTTATCTTTGACCTCTTAAATCACCATAAGGGTTGTTTGGACTGGTGCAAGGTGCCCACTTTAATTAGTGGACATCATATACCAGGCCAACTTCTCACAGCGGTGACGAGCGCTGCATCGGTTTCAGCAGCGGCACAGTGATGCGTGGAGATTCTTCTTGCACAGCGGTGCTACGTTGGAAAAACAGCCGCAAGAAGAGCGATGCGTCGATTTTCTTGTAGTTGTGTTGCTTTTCCAGCTCCCAACAGCAGGAACAACCTCCAGAGACCTGTCACAGGCACCTCTTGGCAGGTCATAACTCCCAGCAAGGAAATTCAGGGGAGCTGGGGGTGAAGTCTTTGTGTCCCTGAGACTTCAGAACAGGAGGCAAGCTCTACTCAAGCCCTTGGAGAGCTTCCTCAAGCAAGGGGGACACAGCACACAGCAAAGTCCTTCTCCTTTCCTTGGGAGAAACAGCTACTGCAGGCCAACCCCAGACAGCACACAGCAAAGGGGCAGTACTTCTCCTCGGTTTCTCCAGCTCTTCTCCTTGGCAAAGTTTCCTCTTGATTCCAGAAGTAGTCTAAAGTTCAGGGGTTTTAGGTCTAATACTTACCCCCCCCAAAATGTCTTTGTTCTCTTTTTGCAAGGGTCTCCGAGTCCAGTCCAAACCAGTTCTGTCCTCTCTTGTGCAGCTCCCGGCAGGAGGTGGAGACAGCATTGTGTAAGGCAGACATGCCCTATTCAGGTGCAAGGGAAATCTCCTCCCACCACTCTAAATGCAGTCCGGGCCTATTCAGGTGCTAGTGAGAACTCCCTCTACTCTGAATGCAGCCCAGGTGTATTCAGCCCAGCCCTGACTCATTCAAGAAAGGCAGGACACACATCAACCCCCTAGGTGGCTGTCTGAGAGAATGCACCTCCCCAGCCCCTGTCACTCCAAAACCAGACAGTCAATACACAAACAGGCAGAGGCACACAGAATGGTTAAACAAGAAAATGCCTACTTTATAAAAGTGACATTTTCAAATACACAATTTAAAAACCATCTTTACTAAAAGATGTGTTATAAAATTCTGAGTTGAGAGCCCAAACTTTATTTCTCTATCTTGTCCCAATGGGAAGTTATATGTATAAGATGTTCTAAATAAACTTCCATTCTATCCTATGGGGCAAGATATCCTTTCAATAGCGAAAAACAAAATTGGCAGTATTTCACTATCAGGACATGTCACACACCCCAGTACATGTCCTACCTTTCACACACAATGCACCCTGCGCAAGGGGGTACCTTGGACCTACCATAGGGGTACCTTACATGTAGAAAAAGGGAAGGTTAGGGCCTGGCAAGTGGGTGCACCTGCCAAGTCGACATGGCAGTTAACAACTGCGCACAGACACTGCAGCGGCAGGTCTGAGTTACCTTTTCAGAGATACTCATGTGGGTGGCACAATCAGTGCTGCGGGCCCACTAATAGCATTTGATTTACAGGCCCTGGCACACTTCAGTGCACTTTACTAGGGACTCACCTGTAAATCAAATATGCCAATCAGGGAGAACCAATTGTAACAACAATTTACACAGAGAGCATATGCACTTTAGCACTGATTAGCAGTGGTAAAGTGCCCAGATTCCTATAGCCAACAACCACAGGTCAGGAAAAAATAGGAGGAAGAAGCAAAAAGTTTGGGGATAACCCTGCAAAAAGGGCCAAGTCCAACACACCCCTTGTCAGCCCCTGCACAGTTGTCAATTATGATTTCTGACATTGAAAACAATATGAATAAGTACAGGGCAGCACCTGCCCTGGACTTAGGAATGAAACTGATGAGCAATTTCCCCACAGTATCCACCATTATGTTGAGTAACATAAATGGGGAGGCAGCTGCGTTAGCTGTACGCCAACGCTTGAGGAATTTCAATCCTGCACAACAGGAGTGGGAATTACCTAAAATTATCGCATAAATCTATGCTATGCGAGGTAGAGATAATTTGGGAGCCAGACCTGGGAAACCACAACTTAAGAGTAATTCTGAAAAGGATAACTCTAAGCAAGCACCCGGCTCTTCGTCGAAGATAAAGTGGGATAATAAAAAACATAAAGACAAACGGAGATCACAGGGTGGGTCCCCTCAGCAGGAAGCCACTGAAAAAAGATACAATCTTAGAAACACTGATGGCATTAGAAAGCCTGAGAGGTATCAGCATACTGATGCACGTTCCTTTCAAGAGTCATCCGATACACTTTCGGAGAGAGGTGGACGTTCAAAGCACAAATCAGAGGAGCACATGAAGCCTAAGAAGGAATCACAACGCTTGTCTGACTACATCATTAATAAAGAAGAAAAAGCAAAGAATAAACCGCAATTCAAAAAGAAGAGGGTGGCTGGGATTAAAATAAGGCATGCCCAGGCTACTGAGGACTCTGCTTCTGAATGGGGAATGGGCAGTGAGAATGCTGGACAGTGCGGCAGAAGTCACAATAGCTCACCAGAACCTGATGGATTATCTGGCAGCAGAAGCGCTGAGTGAACATATCACGGTGGAAACACCTGATACTAGGGTAAATATTCCCCATCGTTTATACAAAATTACACTCCAATTAGAGGGGGACATACCCAGAAACCTCAAGGCTCTGTTTTGGAAGAACTTAACGTATGGCTACGGCAGTCTTTTGGTTGAAAAAGACTGGCCTCTGGAGTTCGTAATGGAATGCCCAAACAGGGAAATGGTAATTTTACCTGCTTTTTCTGACCTTGTTCCGGAATCAATTAAACATTTTTATGCCAAGGAGTGGGCGTTCGCACTTGCTCCTGCATTATACTGCAATCATGTTGGGTGGAATGATGAGTCACCTCATCATGAGATCCCATTGAAATCAACTCCTCAACCAGAGACAATACCCAATAAAACATGAAGATAAAAAACAAGTTGGGGAAATCCTAGAACAACTTGAATACCAGGGAGTGAAAGAAAATTGCACCTCATCAATGAATAATTCTTTGTTTGACGTAATGAAACCAGACAATTCATACTGTCTAATGTTAGACTACAGACATTTAAACACAGCTACTCGCACATTTGCAGTACATTAATAACACCATGTGGAAAAAATACAAAACAACGCTAGATCTCAAATGGATCTTTCTGCCAAAATGTACTCCTGGAAGCAGATATTTGACAGCATATTTAGCGCTAGGCTCACAGAGGCCATTTTGTCGTCTGCCTCAAGGGTATAAGAATAGCCCTGGGCTGTTTTCAGCCAGGGTGACAGAGTTACTTCAAAATGTTGATGAGGAGTCATTGTCCTACGCTGATGATATATACCTGAAGGATAATGAATTAATGGAACACCTGGATAGAGTAGACCGCATAATTATGGAGTTTGCTCACTTGGGCTAAAAATTTAATTTCAAGAAATCAAAGACTGCCCATCTCAATGTCCTATTTTTAGGATACGAGCAGTCAAGTGAAGGTAAAAGCCTGGCAGCACTTTTTTTTTTTTTTTTATAGAAAAATGTGCGTTGCTCCAACAACTCTGAAAAGACTACAATACATTTTAGGATTTTTCAATTTTGGCAGAACATACATTTTGGATTATGCAGAACTGGCAAAACCGTTCTACGATTGAATTAGACCTGACTTTTCAATAACACATTGGACACAGGAACATACAGACATTCTATGTTCTGTACAAGCTGATATGATAGCTTAAAATATTTACACACACGTGTAAACACAACCAACCTGGTGATCCTCATGGTTGTTGGACCAACCGGGTATACATACATCACATTCAACGAACGTGATACAGTACCCATAGCATACAAATCACATTTGTACACAAACGCTGAAATGCTTTTTGCACCTACTAAAAAAATACAGTGGTACAGACTGCTGTAGTGAGAGAGTGAGCACTAGCTCAGGGTAAATGCATAATTGTCGTAACCCCAGTACTGACCTTGGAGGCAGTCACCAAAGCAAGCGTTCCAAACGCCAAAGCTTTACACCCACGATAGATACAATGGGCTAACTCTCTCACTGCAACAGATGTAGACTACAGATTTGATTCTGCACTACAAACACAAGCATTTTTGCAGTATGAACAAGAATATCCTCTGCTGAATAAAATAATGCCTCTAGATCAATATGATTACATCATCTACACTGATGGGTCTGCCCAGCCTGCTGTAAGGACTAACTACCAATATTCCACAGCAAGTGCGATCATAAAGGGGCGCATGCACAATGACAAGTTGCTTCCTGACAAAACACACACACAGTCCCTAGGGGACTGTACAGTGCAGCTGGCAGAACTCAAAGCCCTGATACTGGCACTACAAAATACAGATCATTGATTCCCCCTACTTATAGTATATGATTCGTACTACTGTGTCCAGTTATATAATGAACACCTTCATTACTGGGCTCAGAATGGATTCCGAGATTCCAAGGGTTGCACAATAAAGCACAAGGTGTTTTGGGAACAAGTGGCAAAGCTGAAAGATTGCTTGCCACGGGCTCATGTAATGCACACATTGAGTCATCAACGTGTTGGTGTTCACGTTGCAGGGAATTGCATGGCTGATGAAGCCACTAAGGCAACAGTTTGTACTGCTGCCGTTGCTGCAATCACTCATTTAAGTACGAGAATAAACAGAAACATTGTGGTGGCTGTCAATGCTATGCGCAACGACACACACCTGCCGAAAGGCTTTCTACTCAAGTACTCCTATAAGTTAGATGCACAGAACATACCATATGCTCAGATTCCAGGAGTGGGGGATAGGGTAATACCAAACACTGATCGCAGTTTGGGGTTAATACTAGCTCCACATGAGGGTCTGATTTCACCACATGCAGGGATTATTGCTACAGTTTCATTACAGAAGCAGCGCTATTGGTGGCGTGGTCTTAGCAAGCAGACCAAGGACTTTTTCCTCAAATGTGACATCTGCCAGCAGATGAAGGGCTCCATCGTAGCACATCCACCACAGACACCTCTTTTATTTCTAACAAGCCTTTGGCCTGTGTCTATTTGGATCACTGCAGCCTCTTCCAATCTGATGGGGCTTATAAGTACATCTTGGTGGCAGTAGATTCATGCTGTAGATTCCTGTGGGTATGGCCACAGCGGTCGGCTGATGCCTAAACTGTTATCAAGGATTTGCTAGTCTTTATCGGGACATACGCAATTGGCACACTACATTCCGACCAGGGTCTGGCGTTTAGCTCTCAGGCTTACAAAGAAGCCATGGGAAGTTTGGGTGTGATTTTGTGGTTCTCCTCCCCCTATCATCCAGAGGGAAATTGGTAGTTAAGAGGAAAAAATGTGGCTTAAAGCCGTCCTTAATCGGGGATCTGGTTAGGGAAAAAAACATGGACAAGAAAGAATTTGGGCCAACCTACTGAGTGAGTGTACCTGTCCTGGCTATCGAAGGTACCAGAACTTTACTTCTTCCGCCCCTTGCCAGTAGAGACAAAAGATTTGTCTCCATTGATCTGATCAAACCACATTATGTGGCCGATTCTCAACAGTAGAGCACGTGGCATCCTGGGTAGCCACCGCTCTCCTCTCGCTACTGTGCAGGAAGTTCAGATGGAAGCTTTAATAACTAAAGAAAATTCCTCTCTCAAGCAAGAAACAGTAAACAATAATTAAATGCTGCTTCTCCCTGTTACAACAGCAACTGTACAATCAACTAGTACAGAGACAAATTTCAATTGGACAACTTGAAGAGAACAAAATTTACATGAACATACCAAAAACTGAGTTATTGCCTGGTTCTACAAAACCTGCTGAGCTGCCAAAAATAGACCGGATGCATCTGGCTAATTTGTGGACTACGATGATTTCTCTTCAGATTCAACTGAACCTGAGCCACTAGTGCCGTTGCCTCTGCCTCTCAAGCTACAAGTGTGTACTCTCTATCTTTTGCTGAAGAAGACTTACTTTGTTACTCCCTGGTTACACCTTTGGATTACAAGTGGTTACTTTTCCTGGTCCTCTGGATTGGTTTGGTGACTGTCTTTTTCCTGCTTCTGAACGGACATTATCTCCCAGAACACATCATCACACCGCAAACAAAGGGACCTGTCAGCAGTTCCAGAAGTAATAGTGTGGGACACACAGAGTATCATATGATGTGTATGGTACTACTGAACGTTTACAAATTCCATGTTTATTTAAGATTTCTTTAAATGATATCATCACTTCTAGTACTATCTCTGATGATTGGGACACTGATACAGTATATAACATGCTAGAAGATCTATCAATCAACTATGTTTTCTTCTGATGAATTGTATGATGGTACATCTAATTATGGTGATATGTTCTGTTACCAACACTATGGTCACCATTTTCTGCATAAAGCAAGTATCCCACGTACTGTTTATAATTACACCCAATGGGAACACTGCCCAACACCACCAAAAGGTAATTAAAAAACATTTGAACAGAAGTTTGCCTATTATTCCGGTTTTGATACATCCGACCCAGCCTCGTACTTCTATGGGTTTGCACCTACACCTGCTAAGAAAAATATGCTAACAAACACCAAGCTGATTTACTCTGCTTCTTTTCTTTCCCAGCTGTCTGCACAGGGTTTTGACTATTGGAAGGACGCAATAGACCCAAAATCTGTTTGGGGTACAGAAGATTGGCAGGTTCAGGGAACTGGGGCTATGTTTAGAGCATGCCTAATACCACATCAAATGATTTTCCTGAAGAAAACTGTGCAACAAACTTCCTGTCTGGGAATAGCCAAAATGAAGGATTTGAATACACCACCTATTCCCACATTTTGAGAACTGGCAACATTTCACACAATACAGTGATAATACCCTAGATGCCATAATACGCAATGGTTCTTACAATTCATCAGACCCCAATTGGAGGGGATGGTTGGCTTGGCCTTTAGACACTAATGGGTGTCAGTCCTGATTTTTGGGTAATACCAAAGGGTTTAAGATCAATAGGCCTGATCAACGTTCTGTACAATCAGAACACTTGGGGTGGTGACGTCATACATTGTTGGTAAGTTGTGCCTTGATTGGCTAAAAACCTCAACACTTTCTCAGGTGAAGCAACACTTGTCCCTTCTGTCTGATGACATGGATTTCTTACTAGGTCCCCGGAATCCACATCAAAAGCGCTTCTTATATGCCATATACAATGAGCTTTGGAAGGTCACTCAACAGAAAGCTGCTGAGAGACTGCGTGAGATTGATAGGATTTATCTAGAAAAGTCTTTGGCAGTGGTCGACAATGGCATGACCACATTATCCTCTAGGATATATTCATTGGGCAACATAGTATCGTCTGCAATTGACATTATACAAGACAGGTCTATTTTACAACATGGGCAGTCTCAACTTTGGTCAATACTGTTGTTAAGCTGGACACTTCAAACCTTACGTTCAGGCCACATGCCGTGACGTTATATTAACACATCTTATCTGTTTTCTTCATATGATCTAACTAAAATACAGATATTAATGGCACGCAGAGATGCAAAGTATACTATATTGCACATTGAAAAATTTCCTTTAACCTTTGCCGAAATGCCTTACATGGATTGGATAATCCATGGGTACATAGGGAAATCACGACTTTCCAGTACCAATACTGTTTACAACATCTTCAGGTAGGCAGATATGAAGCGTTAGGGGAAGGATATGTGCATGAATTCTGGGAGTTACCTTTCAAGTTTAGATGCAGGAATGGGGACACAGATGTTTTTCTCAGTGGTTCCAACTGTGAGAACACTATAAGCGGATCCTTGATTTGCAAGGAAATTTCACTTCGAGGGGCTTGTAATGCGTCAGTTGCAAACTTGTCCTGTTATCTGAAGGGTTCCCTGGCTGCCGTCATTCGTCTAGTGTTCAAGCTACTCTCTAATGGGAGTTATTTGATGCTGAACGATCAAGGTTGCTGTGGAATGGAACCAGGCATCGCTTATCTTGTGACAGTTAATTCTGCAGTTACTTGTTGCACACAAGTATTGGTTCCACTGGCCCGCAAAGTTAGGGAGGCAACGATGTGGCCTTCAATAAATGTTTCCAACATACGCTTTGATTCTCTAAGCAAACTGTAAGCCATGCTTTTTGAAAAGGATTTGGCCTTAACATCCTCCAGAGAGACGTTTCATCTCCAGGTTGCGAGGTCTTCGTCCGAGATACAGACGCTACTACATACTAACTTCCCACTACATTTTGGGAAGCTGGTCCACCGTATCTTTAACATGCCTGATACAAAGGGAATAGTGCACTTTTTTAAATGTATTGGCTCTGGATTGGTTTGCACATTTCAAACAGTTTACCATCATTCATACACTCTACTATGAAGCGTTTTTGGAGGTCTTCCGCTTGTCCTGCTACTTCTGGCGGGAATTCTGATTTTAATTTTTCTGCTCCGCTATGGATGTCACAGTTCAAAACGGAATGGAGACGGCACTGGCTGTGCTACTATGCTGTGAGTGCATGATACACTGCTTCGGCACACCTCGGCTTCGAGAACTGAATGAGCATTGGTTCTTGTCATTCAGGCCTGTTTAGCCTCACTGTTTACAACCTGTATTCCGCTGCCTGCTATGCAGCCATGAGTGCGTATTGAATTTTTGCCTCGGATCGCAATTGGACATTGTGACACTGAGACACTAATGGACCCTTTGAAGCCCCCTGGGTACAGTTGTCCCCAACAAATTCCTTTGATGCTGAATGCATTATTCGTGCCACCCTGGGATGCTTTAGCTCCTAGTGAACTGGATACCGGCTCTGCAGAATGTTCACAGGATGTAGTCTATCCCTCGGCAGCTGCTGTGAGAACTAGATGGAACCACCTTTGCTCTATAAACCTGCTTCGAGATGCGCCTCTGGGAACGTCGTCTGAGGTTGCCAGCAACAGTAATGTTGCGTCTGCCACTTGGAATACATAAATAATTGGCTTTTCAGTGTGGTGGTTACTATTTGGCCTGTTTTTAAACAAAATGAATAAAAAAACAATATTTTTTCTGCTTTAATTCTAGGCGCCGTGGCTTTCTGAGTGATTGGGGCTTCAAACAGTATACTTACGTTTAATGGCTTTTCTGAATATTTTAAAGGGAAGCTTGCTTTTAGATGATTTTAAAAGGGGTTTTAGACTTCTTTTAGTTTAAATTGTATATGGCCTGCTGCCTTTTTAGATAACTTCTTTAGGTCGACCCTTTGTATGAGGAGTGGGTGTTATGTGCCAGAGTTAGGCCCATGTAGCAACGCTGCACATTTTCCTCTTTTCTGCACAATAACATAATTGCTGTTCCCTTTTGCACATATTCCTGTGCATGACAATGCTGGTTTAGTTTCTCTGAAACTGCTTTGCTTACACATTAGGCTTCATACAACATTATCACGATGAATCGAACACCGAGTACAAGGCCTTTACGCATGATGTACAAATGTCGTTCTATCTTCATCTTCGGAGCGAGAGGGCTATCTACATATCCACAATGCTAATCTGTGCGTACAACGCAAGGATGCTTTTTATCATAAATAAAGAAGAATTTCCTGGGGCTAGCAGAGAAGACACTTCATCTGACAGCAAGGGTCTCTGCATGCTGAGGCTTCGCCAAGCAGCTATCTGACATCTCTGTGAGGGGTATCCAATTCGTGACCAAGACGGGGTTCTACATTCTTTCCTGCCAGGTAATTGGGTTGGATCATCCTGTGGGGGGATTCTTGGCTTTACACCTACATACACTCTAGAGACACACAGCGTAGGGATTGCATAGTAGGAGTACGCCTGATTACTACCTTGTTTCATATGCCTGCATGTATACACTGTCTTGGCACCATGGTGGAACTATATCTACTTTTTACTCTTTTGGTGCTTGTAATCACTTTTATATGCTTCTGTCTACTGATTATCACGGCACATGTATTCTATACAAGAATAACGTTGGTTCAAAAATATATTGAAAACGTCCCATTGTGTATTCTCTGTATATTTCTCCGAGAACAAAAGTGCATGAGTGACTAGGCGAAAAGGTTCTGATCTGTTACCACGATCCCTGAGGAGTCAGGGTCGTCATGGTCAGTAGTTGCCAGAAACCATTCACTCCCTGTTCAGGTTAAGGGGGGGGAGCTTATGGTGGCACTGTGAGCTAGCTGGTCTCTAGGCCAACATATCCTGCAGGGGTGCTTGGAATCAGTCTAGGCACCTCACCCAAAGTTTATGTTGTCCACAAACGCACCGGTCCTATGGATTAGTGGGAGCTACACAACAGTTTCTGCATTTCATATGCGACAGGCATTCACTCTTCCATTTTTCTTCCCTCATTTATGCAGTGTTGTATTACATCAACAGAATTAACAAGTCAGAATGATTGGCTAATTCTAATTCATTCTCTGTATTAACATCTTCTATGACATGGCCAGGAAAGACCCTTCGAAGGGCATTTGTGCTCATTCCACTATGGCCATTGGTGCTTCCACCACCCTCTTCAAAGGCGTCTCGGTTGTTGACATCTGCTGGGTAGCTGTCAGATCAGCTTCCACTCGAATGCACAGGAGCAGAACGACGTAAGATCCCAATTCCCTTTTCCGACTTCCCAGCCACTCACGGTCTAGATACTGTGTGGCTGTAGAAACCAAAAGGGGGAAAGGGGTAGGGGACAGAGAAGAGACAGCTACGCCTTTCTTCCGGTTCCTCACAGCTATCGCTCTTCTAGTTTGTAGTAATCCTCAAGTAAGAAAACCTGTAAACTTACATGTCATACATTTCACTTGAGTAATTATTAACTAACATAGATGTCAATCTACAGTTCTACTTATTGAACACCTACCCAATTGTGGCTCTAGCTATTGCCTCTCTTCTGTTGTGTTTTTAATTAAAATGTTTCTTGCTGTACTTATCTTTAATTTGAATTCTTCTCTTATTTCAGGAACCTTTACTGGTGGTTTGAGAATCGGAACTATTCTTTATTCACCTCTGTGTTTGGTAAGTATTCAGCAATATTCTAATTCATTCACCTATTCATTTCTGAGAGGGTATCATTGTTTGGTGTTACACTGCCTAGTCACACTCATGACTAAATTACTCGCTGTCCAGGACTAGTATGCACATGTGAAAATAAATACCTTGCGTCAAAACTAAACGACGAAGCAAAAATATTCGACGACGCTACCCTGACTGACTAAGCGCGCCGCAAATAGGAATGCTGCCAATACCTCCAAGAATTCAGGTGAAGTGCGAGGATTCTTGTTCTTCAGCTCCCAACATTCTAAAGCTGCCTTCCTGCATTTAGAAACACTAGAATGCTGCACTATGTTTTCTTCGTTCCTCCCCTAGCGGCCATCTTGGGATTTCTCCATTGACTGAACCTAAGCCTGACTACACCATTTCTAACCTTACGGCATGCCTGATGTGTGATTACATTGATTGACACCCGACTATCAGTGACTGATGGCTTGGTTCTGACAGTAGCCCAAATGTCATCTTTGCATACGTTTGACAAACACTATTGACTCACGACAGCAATACTGCCCAGTCTGTGATGCATGACTTCGTGATTAACTGGAACTACTCAATCACACCTTATAGAAAAGTATTACTTTGGTACTCAATCTTTTAGGTGAGGAATCTGGGGAGAAAATATACATCAAAGAAATGATGCTTACCTTTGGTAATACTATTTCTAGTGGATGCATAATCTCCCTCCCCCTCATGAGTCCATGCTATATCTAATAAGATCCCAAGATATGCAAACAAGGTATGTGCTATATTTGTCACTGTTGTTGCTTTTCTGATTTCTCAACACATGCATCACTGGAGCACAGAAAATGTACCAACAATTGATGCCAGAGCACTGGTTGATGCCAAACATTCTCCAGCGCACTGGTTGATGCCAAACATACTCCAGCACACTGGTTGATGCCAAACATACTCCAGCACACTGGTTGATGCCAAACATTCTCCAGCGCACTGGTTGATGCCAAACATACTCCAGCACACTGGTTGAATCCTAACATACTCCACTGTAGTTATGTCCAGAAGTGGAACTTCATAGTGCCAACTGGCAGCAGTAGAAAGGTATTGCTAGGGAAAAGCTTTTCTAGATTAGTCAGGTTGGAGAGTCACCCCACCCGTGGATACCCCAGGATACCTATACCAGGGAAGGCGGGTGCATAGGTGCGAAGTGACGTCAGAAACTGCCGTAGACCAATATGGAAGATTTCAGTAAAGATACCGCTGGCAAAGAAGGTGAAAGAGTCCGGTGGATTCCCAGGGTGGATTCTTGAAGAGGAGTACCTGCAAGCAGAGGGGACAGAGTCTATGCCACTCGAAAGTGACCAGGAGGCACAAAAGACCAATGACCACCGATGACGGAAAATGCAGGAGAGTTGACGGTGACATTGTCGCTGCAGATGTGAGGACCATGCGACACTGTGGAAGACCAGGAGACGTTCACGAGCTGCCCCATGTTTGAAGTCAAGAACCAGGGGGTCGGTGTCCGGTGGGAGCACCAACAAGCCTTGGCAGCAACAAGGTCAACAAGTGCAGGAGAGTCAGAGCAGGTCCCGAGCTAGCAGGGGAGTCCACTGAAGCAAGAGAAGACCCTCAAGAGGACCCCCAGGCCAAAGGCACAGGAGTTGCAAGAGGACCTCGAGCAGCTCACCAAGGAACGCTCACAGTGCAGAGGATGTGGTGAGGACAAAGATCTTGGGAGGAAGAGATGCTGGAGGCTGGAGCTTCTTGTAGCTCGAAGATCTCTGGAGCGCAGAGCCAACAAGCCTTGGCAATGGCAATTTGACGCGGTGCACAGGGGTTTGGTCCCAGTGGTACCAACGAGGGATACTGGCCTCAAAATTGCAGAGAGGACAGGTCAGGCCTCGAGGGAGTTGCAGAACCACCACCTGTGTTGCTGAGCCTTTTGAAGTCCGTGGAACGTCAAGAGCAGCAGACCGGTCAGCTTCGTTGCAGTGCCTGCAGATGCAGGGTAGTGATTCCTTCACTCCAAGGGAGATTACTTCGGGTGCCCTTGATGCCCACAGGTCTGTTGAAGATCCTGGAAGAAGTACAGACACAGATGATGAAGACTTGCAGAAGAGTGAGAGCAGGAGCCTTCCTTGGTGCAGTCTCGGTTCCAGGCGAAGTCCAGCAAAGTCCAAGTGTCCAGACAGTCAAAGAGTGGCATGGTTTCAGGCTCGAGTCTTGTCCCACGACGAATCTAGGGACCCACCCACAGGTAAGCCCTTTTATACCCTGAGAAAGGGGTCCCTCCCAGAGGAGGCGCTGGACAGAGGGCAGGATACTCCCATGTTCTTTGTCCAGTTTCACGCCAAAGCAGGAGCTAAGGGCTCCCAGAACTGGTTCTAACTAGAGTATGCAAGGAGAGCACCGAACGTGCCCTTCTAAGCAGTCTGGTGGCGCTGGTAAGCTCCCCACCCCAGCCCAATACTCTAAGTCCTTTCTGGGAGGTGGTCACACTTCCCTGTGATAGGAAACCTATTCTACCTTCCCCTGCTCGAGCTCAGCAGCAGGTGGGCAGAATCGTGTCTGGGGTCAGCAGCAGCACTAGCTTGCTTGCAGACCCTGGAAGGCTGTTACTGAGAGTAATGGGGGCTTCCCGGAGGAGCCCCCTAGTGCATGGAATCATACCTCCAAAACCGGTAACGGTGCTGGGGTATGATTTCATCATGTTTGATACCAAACATGCCCAGGTTCAGCACAGCTAATATATAGTTAGCCTTTGCGTAATCTCGCATGGCCACTATATGTATCAAAATGGCTGGCCGCATTTACAACGCCTGGAGAATCGACTCCGGGGTTTGTAGGGGGTGTCCTGCTCATGCAAGGCACCCTCACACTTATAACCCAGCACCCTGCCTTCAAGATTGAAAGGCCTGCCTTAGGGGTGACTTATAGGTTTTAAGTGTAGTGTCCTCAGATATAAGAAAACTTATATCTGTCGTAAGTGGTGCTAGCACCAGTTTACACAGGCTGCAATGGCAGGCCTGTAGTCACAGTTTGAGTGGTCTCTACTGGGTGGCATAATATGTGCTGAAGCCTATGGGAGACCACTGGTGTACCTATGCCCTGGGTACCGTAGTATCATATATTAGGGACTTACAAGGGTACACCAGTAGCCAATTGTGGGGGCACCAAAGTATTTCCAATGTCAAATTTAGGGAGGAAGCACAGCGGTTGGAGTCCTGATTAGCAGGATCCCAGCCAGACTAGTCAAAAAACATACTGACACCAGCAAAAAGTGGGGGTAACCATGAAAGCAGATCCTACACCCCTTAACTCCCCTAAATTGAGTATTTAGGTGGCACCCCTGAACCGTGCAGCACCATTAGCCGGGGTATCTGATGGCCTACACTAAACACCAACAGCAAGAGTCCAATGCGGATTCTCACTGCACCCCAACCGAGCAGCTATTGAGGGACATCAGCATCACTGAGACTCACTTCGTGAGTGGCCCAGCTGTGCTGATTTTGCTCCTGCCAGCTGTTTGTCCCTAACTGCGAGGATCACCTTTGCGCACTCAGACCAGCCGACTAACCCACTCTGCACCTGAGCCGCCCAGCATGGGTACCAAAGAACCAACTGTACCCTCTTGCTCCAAAGACCCTTGGGACCCAAGCCCCCGTTTAGGAGCTCTCTGACTTGTGCCCAAGTCCCCCTTTTCAGCCTGTTTCCAGGTGGCCCTCTTCTCTGCAGCGTGCACAGCTACCAACCTCACCCGCACCCTGCTCCTGTCTAAACCCAGGGAGTTCCCGAAGAACAACTGGTAGTATTTGGACCTTCGCCCACTACAATCCAAAACCCAGAAGGTGAACCCCTGAAACAGACTGTACTTACCTTTATGCATACATGTCTTTTCTCCCCATAGGATTGCATTGTGCGTAAAGGCGCACAACTTTGAAAAGTTTACTTACCTGTAAAAATTGCTAACAAAAACAGTACTTACTTTTGAACGAAGTTCTTGGATTTACAACATATATAATAAGTGTTATTTTTCTAATTCGGTCTCAGATTTATTCTTTGAGTGTGTGTCTCATTTATTGCCTCTGCGAGTACAAAAAATGCTTAGCACTACCCTCTGGTAAGTCGAACTACTCGCTCACACTACCACAAAAGAGAGTGTTAGTACTATCTACTTCAGCTTCTGTAAACCAATTGGGGATCCACTGGACTCTCTACACAGTGTACGTCTTTTTAGTGCACTATATAGAGAGCCAGCTTCCTACATTGGTGGCAGCGATGGAATCTACAACTTTGCATTTGCTGATACCACTTGGTCAATAAGTGACTACACAAGTAAACCCCAAAATTGCCTTAGTTAAATTGGATTTTTGCCAATTAGTCGATTTTTCTAAATTTCTAAAATTAACTGCTAGGGGCCTTGGTTAAGTCCCTGAGTTTAAACTGGACTAAAAGTTCTGTTAGAATCTTTTTCTAGTTCCCCAAAAGGTCCTAACTTTAGTAAAATAATGAGTGCATCAGAGGAAGTGGCTAAGGAACTCTACCTAACCCCCTTTCTGCAGCTTAAATACTCGCAGTTAAGGACCCTCTGTAAAGGATACAAGATTAAAACTGGCTCACACCTTACCACTGCAACACTTCAGAAGCTGTTGGCAGAGTATGAGCTGGCCCCCCCTGTAGATGAGGCCTCCAACCCTGCAGAGCAGGGTGGGGAGAGTGATAATGAGGATAACTTAGGAACTCCTCCACTCAAAAGAGAGGTTGTGGTACCTGTACCTAACAACCGGCCAAATGTGTCAAGAGCACCTGCCTCGACCGAGGATAGCTCAGGTCGCTCAAGATACAGTGAAGAGCTCACTGTGGAGGTGATTCTTCTGGAGAGATAGGACCTCAGAATAGCCCTAGAGGACTGGATACTGGCCATAGAAAGGGAAAGGGCTGACATAGGTTTAGTATCCTGAATGGTGGCAGCAACATAATACCTAGGGACAGAGAGGAAACCTTTAATTCTAAAATCCCCAAAGGGATTGTCTCCAAATATGTAGAAGGTGATGATATCACCAAATAGTTTACAGCTTTCGAGAAAGCTTGTAGAAGGAGGAGACTCAGCCAGAAATATTGGGGCTCTCTACTTTGGAAACTGTTCTTTGGTAAATGCAGGGATAGACTCCTGACACTGAACGATGCAGAGGCTCAGTCATATGACCACATGAAGGGTACCCTTGACCTTGCCAGGTAGGTCGCTCCCCCACCACACAGCTCCGCCTGTGTTGTCTGCCCGCTGCTTCTGCAGGTAAGATCGCCCTCCGCTTGTGACCCCGGTGCCCGTTTTTTTCTGCTTGTCTCCCCTTTTCCTTTTGTGCCCCTCGCTGCCCCATTGTCGCTGTGCCCGTGATTTTGTCTGCTCTCTCCCCTGTTTTCCTTTTTGTGCCCCTCGCTGCCCCATTGTCGCTGTGCCCGTGATTTTGTCTGCTTTCTCCCCTGTTTTCCTTTTTGTGCCCCTCGCTGCCCCATTGTCGCTGTGCCCGTGATTTTGTCTGCTCTCTCCCCTTTTCCTTTCTGTGCCCCTCGCTGCCCCATTGTCGTTGTGCCCGTGATTCTGTCTGCTTTCTCCCCTGTTTTCCTTTTTGTGCCCCTCGCTGCCCCATTGTCGCTGTGCCCGTGATTTTGTCTGCTCTCTCCCTGTTTTCCTTTTTGTGCCCCTCGCTGCCCCATTGTCGCTGTGCCCGTGATTTTGTCTGCTCTCTCCCCTGTTTTCCTTTTTGTGCCCCTCGCTGCCCCATTGTCGCTGTGCCCGTGATTTTGTCTGCTCTCTCCCCGGTTTTCCTTTTTGTGCCCCTCGCTGCCCCATTGTCGCTGTGCCCGTGATTTTGTCTGCTCTCTCCCCTGTTTTCCTTTTTGTGCCCCTCGCTGCCCCATTGTCGCTGTGCCCGTGATTTTGTCTGCTCTCTCCCCTGTTTTCCTTTTTGTGCCCCTCGCTGCCCCATTGTCGCTGTGCCCGTGATTTTGTCTGCTCTCTCCCCTGTTTTCCTTTTTGTGCCCCTCGCTGCCCCATTGTCGCTGTGCCCGTGATTTTGTCTGCTCTCTCCCCTGTTTTCCTTTTTGTGCCCCTCGCTGCCCCATTGTCGCTGTGCCCGTGATTTTGTCTGCTTTCTCCCCTGTTTTCCTTTTTGTGCCCCTCGCTGCCCCATTGTCGCTGTGCCCGTGATTTTGTCTGCTCTCTCCCCTTTTCCTTTCTGTGCCCCTCGCTGCCCCATTGTCGTTGTGCCCGTGATTCTGTCTGCTTTCTCCCCTGTTTTCCTTTTGTGCCCCTCGCTGCCCCATTGTCGCTGTGCCCGTGATTTTGTCTGCTCTCTCCCCTGTTTTCCTTTTTGTGCCCCTCGCTGCCCCATTGTCGCTGTGCCCGTGATTTTGTCTGCTTTCTCCCGTTTTCCTTTTTGTGCCCCTCGCTGCCCCATTGTCGCTGTGCCCGTGATTTTGTCTGCTCTCTCCCCTGTTTTCCTTTTTGTGCCCCTCGCTGCCCCATTGTCGCTGTGCCCGTGATTTTGTCTGCTCTCTCCCCTGTTTTCCTTTTTGTGCCCCTCGCTGCCCCATTGTCGCTGTGCCCGTGATTTTGTCTGCTCTCTCCCCTGTTTTCCTTTTTGTGCCCTCGCTGCCCCATTGTCGCTGTGCCCGTGATTTTGTCTGCTCTCTCCCCTGTTTTCCTTTTTGTGCCCCTCGCTGCCCCATTGTCGCTGTGCCCGTGATTTTGTCTGCTCTCTCCCCTTTTCCTTTTTGTGCCCCTCACTGCCCCATTGTCGCTGTGCCCGTGATTTTGTCTGCTTTCTCCCCTGTTTTCCTTTCTGTGCCCCCGCTGCCTCTCGCCATTCCCGCCGCTGCGTCCCCTGCGGCCCCGCCCCCCTGACCGCCCATTCGCTGCCCCTGCCTCCCGCCTCCCAGCTGCTCCTCCCTCCCACCTCCCCATAAATGGCCGAAGGCGCGCCTAAGGCAAGCCCGTCTGCGCCCGTCCGCGACTGGACCGCGCCCAGCGCCAGAACCCCTGGATCCCACCGATGCAACACCACTCGACGGACCTACGACGCCGCCACACTCACCGCACTCAATGCCGGCCGGAACCCTGCCTGCTACCGAGCCTCACCGAGACGCACCCACGGACCCTTCACCTGCCAAACCTGCCGATTCACCTGCCCCCGGACGTGCACCACCTCCGCCAAGTCGAGCACCAGCAGCAACCACCTGAAATGCATCCTGCTGAACACCCGCTCCGTCCACAGGCACGCCGTGGAACTCTGGGACCTGCTCGACGCAACAGCACCGGACATCGCCTTCCTCACCGAAACCTGGATGAACGCCTCCGCAGCGCCCGACATCGCCATAGCCATCCCGGACGGATACAAGATCACCCGGAGGGACCGCGTCAACCAGACGGGAGGAGGCATCGCCATCGTACACAAGAACACCATCCGCATCTCGACTAACTCCGACGAGACCTTCACCGCCGCCAAACACCTACACTTCCAGATACACACTGACCCCAAGACCACCCTCCGAGGCACCCTCATCTACAGACCCCCGGGACCACGCACACTATTCAGCGAAGACATCGCAGACTTCATCAGCCCGCACGCCATGCCCTCCGCCGACTACATCCTCCTAGGGGACCTCAACTTCCACCTGGAGAACAACAACGACAGAAACACCACCGCCCTGCTGGACAACCTCGCCAACCTCGGACTCAAGCAACTGGTGAACACGCCCACCCACTACGCCGGCCACACGCTTGACCCCGTCTTCTCGTCCATCAAGCACATCTCCTTCAGCCACGCCACCGGACTCCACTGGACCGACCACAGCTGCGTCCACTTCAGCTTCAGAAAGACTACGACCCACCACCACCCGCAACAGGCTCCCCGCCGGAGCTGGAGCAAGATCACCGCCGAGCAGCTCACCGCCTCCCTCAGCCAGAACACACCCACCAACACAACGGACCCAAACGAAGCAGCCAGCAACCTCGCCAAGTGGCTGACCGCCTGCGCCGACGACCTCGCACCACTAAAAACCCTCCCAGCAGACCCGGAAGCAAGAAAACCCCTTGGTTCACCAACGAACTCAAGGAATCCAAGAAGAACTGCCGCACTCTCGAGAAAACCTGGCGACTCGACCAGACCACAGACAACAGGACCGCCCTCAAGCACGCCACCCGCAAACACCACCAGCTGATCCGTGCCACCAAGAAGTCGGCACTCAAAGAACGACTGGACAACAACGCCCATGACAGCAAGGAACTTTTCAGCATCGTCAAAGAGTTCTCCAACCCCAGCGCCGGAAACAACGACATCACCCCCTCGCAAGACCTCTGCAACTCACTCTCCGCGTTCTTCCACCGCAAGATCACCGACATACATAACAGCTTCGACGCACAAACAACGCACCCTACCGCCGAACCAACGCCCGCCACCACCACCCTCTGCAACTGGACCCCGATCAGCACCGAAGACACCACCCGCACGATGAACTCCATCCACTCCGGATCACCAACCGACCCCTGCCCACACCACGTCTTCAACAAAGCCGACGCCACCATCGCACCCCATCTCCGGGACATCATCAACTCCTCCTTCCACACCGCCACCTTCCCGGAGAGCTGGAAGCACGCCGAGCTTACCGCCCTCCTGAAGAAACCAACGGCGGACCCCACCGACCTTAAGAACTACCGTCCCATCTCGCTCCTTCCGTTTCCGGCCAAAGTCATCGAGAAGACCGTCAACAGGCAGCTTGCCGCCTTCCTCGAGACGAATGGATCCCTCGACCCCTCGCAGTCCGGGTTTCGGGCCAACCACAGCACCGAGACCGCCCTTATCGCAGCCACCGACGACATCAGAACCCTAACCAACAACGGGGAAACAGCTGCCCTCATCCTCTTGGACCTCTCCGCGGCGTTCGACACTGTCTGCCACCGCACCCTAGTGAAGCGCCTCAGCAACATCGGAATCCGAGAGAAAGCACTGGAATGGATCATCTCGTTCCTCGCCGGAAGAACCCAGAGAGTCCGCCTCCCCCGTTCAGATCCGAAGCCACCGAAGTCATCTGCGGCGTTCCACAGGGATCCTCACTCAGCCCAACCCTCTTCAACGTCTACATGAGCCCCCTCGCAGCCATCGCACGCCGACACAACCTCAACATCATCTCCTACGCCGACGACACCCAGCTGACCCTCTCCCTCACCAACGACCCCACCACCGCCAGAGCCAACCTACACGACGGGATGAGAGACGTCGCCGACTGGATGAGGAACAGCCGCCTTAAACTGAACTCAGACAAGACGGAAGTCCTCATCCTGGGCTCATCACCCTCCGCCTGGGACGACTCCTGGTGGCCCCCGGCCCTGGGCACCGCGCCCAAGCCAACGGACCACGCACGCAACCTGGGCTTCATCCTGGACTCCTCCCTGTCGATGACCAGACAAGTCAACGCCGTCTCATCTTCATGCTTCAACACCCTGCGCATGCTCCGCAAGATCTTCAGATGGATCCCCACTGAAACCAGGAAGACCGTCACCCAGGCACTCGTCACCAGCCGACTGGACTATGGGAACACCCTCTACGCCGGAACCACAGCCAAACTTCAAAAAGACTCCAGCGCATCCAGAACGCCTCCGCACGACTCATCCTGGACATCCCCCGACACAGCCACATCACCGGACACCTGAAAGACCTGCACTGGCTCCCCGTCAGCAAGAGAATAACGTTCAGACTCCTCACCCACGCACACAAGGCCCTCCACGACCTGGGCCCAAAGTACCTCAACGACCGCATGACCTTCTACACGCCCACACGCCAGCTACGATCAACCAGCCACGCCCTCGCCACCGTACCACGCATCCGCAGAACCACCGCCGGAGGAAGATCCTTCTCCTACCTGGCAGCCAAGACCTGGAACTCCCTCCCCACTCACCTTCGGCGAACCCAGGACCATCTCTCCTTCAGGAAGCAGCTCAAGACCTGGCTGTTCGAGCAGTAACTTACCCCCTCCCCCAGCGCCTTGAGACCCTCCCGGGTGAGTAGCGCGCTCTATAAATGCCGTGATTGATTGATTACCCTGATTGAGGGCTTTGGACTCACCACTGCAGAGTATAGAATTAAGTTTAGGGGGACTCAGAAAAACTCAGGTCCGTCCTGGGTTGATTATGTAGATTTTTCAGTAAAGACGCTAGGTGGTTGGTTAAAAGGAAGGGAGGTGCAAGTCTATGATGGGCTGTATAATTTGATTATGAAAGAACATCTGTTGAGTAACTGTTTCTGAAAAGCTGCATCAAAACTTGGTGGACCTAGGTCTAACTTCTCCCCAAAAATTGGGAAAGAATCCAGACCATTGGGTCAAGACTAGGGTGACCAAAACTACCACTGGTGGGGGTGACCACAAGAAAGGGGTTACTAGCCTCCCCAAGGGAAATAGGGTGAACATCCTATAAATAAAAGTAAAGAGTATTACTTCTAAAGGACCTCAAAAATCTGCTCAGGAGAGGGGCCCCAAAACTCTTCACAACCAAAAACTGGGTACCAAGGTAAGAATTGGGATCCCAAAAACACATGGTGTTACAACTTTAAACAGGGACACCGAACTAGAGACTCTGCCCGTCTCAAAAACAATGCCCCTAGTACTCCTCCAGCTAGCTCTGGATTGGCAGGTCTCCAGGTGGGATTCCTAGTGTACCCTGAGCAAATCAGTGCTATACTAGTCTCTCAGGGTGGGGTGGATCTTGCAACCGTAGCTGTTTGGCCCACTAATATGGAAAAATACAAACAGCAGCCCTTAATAAATGAGTTTAGAGATACATGTGCAAGTGTCACAATGGTGACTGAAAAACTGGTATCTCCAGGTCAGTATCTGACTGGACAGACATATCCAGTCACCAATGCTGATAATGTTACTAAGGTTCATTCCATGGCTATGGTGTCCTTAGAGTGGGGAGGGGTTACTGGCCTGAAACAGGTGGTGGTATCCTTTGCAATTCCTGTCGAATGTCTGCTAGGGAATTATCTGCAGTCCTCACCTTGGGCTGAGTTCAAGCTTAGGTCCCATTAAGCCATGCTGGGAATCCCTGTATGGGTAAAATCCTGGGCACAGTGCAAGGCCCAGGGTGAAAAAGAAGGGTTGTAGCCTGAAGCTATGACCTTGCACTCCAAGAGAAAAGGTACTAAGTCTGGGAAACCAACTTCTGAGCAGCCACAAGCTCAGGTCGCCTCTCCTCAGGGAAAAGACCTGTCTGCTCCAGAGGGAACTGAGCCCCAGGAACTTGGGCCTTACACGGCAGAGCTCCTAGGCCCAGGGGGACCCTCTAGGGAAGAGCTTTTCCAAGGACAGAAGATCTGTCCTACTCTTGAAAGCCTGAGACAGCAAGCTGCTGCACATGGAAAGGAAAAGATAGATGGCAGTGGCTCCTACAGGACCTATTGGGAGGAAGGACTCCTGTACACTGAGGCAAGAGACCCCAAACCTGATGCCACCAGGCAAGTGGTAATGGCTCAGTAGTACAGAAAGTTTCTCCTCACATTGGCAAATGACATCCCCCCTAGCTTGGTATCTTGGCCAGAGCAAGACATGGAGTAGGCTAGTCCGCCACTTCTCCTGGCCAAACATGTACCAGAGGGTGAAGGAGTTTTGCAACACCTGTGCCACCTGCCAAGCCAGTGGCAAAGCAGGTGGCCACCAAAAGGCCCCCTTAATTCCACTTCCAATGGTTATGGTACCATTTGAGAGGGCAGGGGTTGGCATTGTCGGTTCCCTTGACCCTCCAACTGCATCAGGGAACATATGTATGTTGGTAGTAGTGGATCATGCTACCAGGTACCCTGAAGAAATACCCCTTAGGACTACTACTGCTCCTGCAGTGACTAATGCCCTCCTTGGTATCTTTACCAGAGTGGGTTTCCCCAAGGAGGTGGTGTCAGGCAGAGGTACAAACTTCATGTCTGGTTACCTGAAACGCATGTGGACTGGATGTGCAGTCACCCATAAGTTCCCTACCCCCCTATCACCCACAAAGAAATGGTCTTGTTGAGAGATTCAACAAAACAATAAAAGGCATGATCATGGGACTCCCTGAAAAACTCAGAAGGAGATGGGGTATCCTTTCGCCATGCCGGCTTTTCACTTACAGAGAAGTGCCACAAAAGGGAGTACGTTTTTCCACCTCTGAACTTCGGTTTTGCCATGCTGTTAGGGGACCACCTAGTCTAGTTAAGCAAGGCTGGATGAAACCTCTCAAAGAGTCTAAACAAGATATTGTGGACCTTGTACTAGGCCTACGTTCCAGGCTCACAGAGTACATGGGCAAAACAACCAAAAACCTAGAGGCCAGTCAAAAGCTTAAAGAACTCTGGTATGACCAAAAGGCTGCACTGGTTGAGTTTCAACCAGGGCAGAAGGCGTGGGTATTGGAGCCTGTGGCGCCTGGGGCCCTCCAGGACAAATTGAGTGGTCTCTATCCTATCCTTGAAAGGAAAGGTGTGGTCACCTACTTGGTGCACCTTGGCACTAGCAGGAACCCCCAGAGGGACATTCATGTTAATCGCCTGAAACTTTTCCATGACAGGGCTGATGCGACTATGCTGATGGTCCCTGATGAGGATTAGGAAGCAGAGAGTGAACCTCTACCTGACCTCTCCAGCAGTCCCAAAGATGGGTCAGGGGATGGAGTTGTCTATTAAGGCACCCTCTCTGCCCAAAAGCAAGCTGACTGCAGGGAAGTCCTGGAGCAGTATGCTGGGCTCTTCCCCTTAACGCTTGGACAGACACACTGGTGTGCCCATGATATGGACAATGGAGACAACATACCTGTCAAAAACAAAATCTATCAACAGTCTGACCATGTTAAGGAGAGCATCAAAGCTGAAGTAAGCAAGGTGCTGGAGTTAGATGTTATTGAACCCTCTGACAGCCCCTGGGCTTAGTCCCCAAACCCTACTCAAGTGGTGGGAAACCAGAACTGAGGTTTTGTGTGGAATACAGAGGTCTCAATGCTATCACAAAGACAGATGCACACCCCATACCCAGAGCTGATAGACAAATTGGGGACAGTTACGTTTCTCAGTACCTTTGACTTAACATCAGGGTACTGGCAGATTGGCCTAACCCAAGGAGCCAAAGAGAAAACCGCATTCTCGACCCTACATGGGCATTATCAGTTCACTGTTATGCCTTTGGATTAAAGAATGCCCCAGCCACTTTCCAACCAAGTCCTGGCTGGGTTGGAAACTTTTAGTGCGGCATATCTAGAGGATATTGCTGTCTATATTTCCACCGGGCAGGACCACCTGATCCACCTTGGCAAGGTTTTGCAGGCCCTGCAGACCTCACTATCAAGGCATCCAAATGCCAGATAGGGCAGGGCATGTAGGAAGCTAGTTCTGTATATACTATACCAAAGTAAGGCATAGTGTGCACAGGGTCCAGGGGATCCCCAGAGGCTTTACAGAGGCTCAAGTAGATAACACTAACGCTCTCTTTTGTGGTAGTGTGGGCGAGCAGTTAGACTTATCAGAGGACAGTGCTAAGCATTTGTTGTACACACTCAAACAATAAATGATTACACACACTCAATGGCTAAATCCAAGACCAATGGTTTGTAAAAATATTACTTTTAGTATACTTATTTTATAGAACCAATGATACTTTGTTGCAGTAATAAACAAGTTACTTACCTTCGGTAACGATATATCTGTAAGAGACATATATTAGTTATGGATTCCTCACCTTCGAATTACCCCCAGATGTCAGACTGGATCCGGAGAATTTTTCTTCAGCAGTACCCCTACGCGTCGGTAGGTGGCGTCGGTTGACTCCGCGTTCATCGTTGGCATCGTGATCGCCGGAATGACGTCGCAGTATCTACTTAGACGCTGCCCCTGCATGCTGTCAGTTCTTTACACGACATTCCTCGCCAAAAGCGCAGAGCCATGCAAGACACTGACCACTTGTGCACAAAAAACTAGGGCCCTGAAAGGGAGTCCCTTACCCTAGATGTCAGTTCGCAGAACGAGGCGGTGAGGAATCCATAACTAATATATGTCTCTTACAGATATATCATTACTGAAGATAAGTAACTTGTTCATCTGAAAGAGACTATTAGTTATGGATTCCTCACCTTAGAATAGATACCCCAGCAATACCAACCCCGGAGGTGGGTCTGCGAACTAAGTTCACACCAGAAAGTCCTGGAGAACCGAACTGCCAAAGAAGCGGTCTCTCCGGACTTGGCTGTCCAGATAGTAATGTTTGGTGAACGTGTACAATGAAGCCCACGTGGCTGCCTGGCAGATGTCATGAAGAGGGACTCCACGTCCCAAAGCAGTAGTGGCTGCCGTCGCCCTGGTGGAATGTGCGCAGCCCCACTGGAGGGTCCTTCTTTGCCAAGGAATAACAGATTTTGATGCAAAGAACGACCCATCGAGAGATGGTCCGCTTTTGCACGGCCCGACCATTCTTGGTGCCCACATAGCCAACAAAGAGTTGGTCATCCACCCGGAATTGCTTTGTGCAATCCAGATAGAAGGAAAGCGCACGTTTTGGATTCAGACGGTGGAGCCTCTCCTCCTCTTTAGAAGGATGCGGGGGTGGGAAGAAGGTGGGCAAAGTGATAGTCTGTCCTATGTGGAAAGAGGTAACCACTTAGGGAAGGAAAGAAGGCCTAGTGCGAAGGACAACTTTGTCCAGATGAAAAGCCAGGAAAGGAGGTTTGGAAGAAAGAGCCTGAAGCTCACTCACCCTGCGAGCAGAGGTGATGGCAACCAAAAAGGCAGTTTTAAGAGTCAAAAGTCTGAGAGGACAGTTATGCAGCGGCCCAAAAGAGCGCACATAAGGTAGGTCAGAACCAGGTTCAAGTCCCACTGGGGAATTACAAAAGGAATTGGAGGAAACAAGTGAGTAATGCCCTTAAGGAAGCAATTTACAATAGGGGACTTGAAAAGAGAAGGCTGATCAGGAAGCTGAAGAAAGGCCGAAATGGCCAAAAGATAGCCTTTTAAAGTGCCCAGAGCAGAGCCCTGCTGGGCCAAAGAAAGAATGAAGAGGAAAACCTCTGAAAGGGGGGCAGAAACGGGATCCACAGACTTTGCTGCGCACCATGCCACAGATTTGTTCCATCTACAGGCGTATACTGTTTTGGTGGAGGGACGCCTGGCTGCCAAGATAACGTTACAGACTTCGGGAGGAAGGCCAAAAGCTGTCAACTGTCGCCGCTCAATCTCCACGCAAGGAGGTGGAGGCTGGACAGGTACGGGTGGAGGACTGTCCCCTGCTGCTATGACAGAAGATCCTCCCGAGGGGGCAGTCTGATTGGAGGATCGATGGCCATGTGCAGAAGCTCGGGATACCAGCCTCTTCGTGCGCAGTCTGGGGCCACAAGAATGACTTGGGCCCGGTTGCGCTTGATCTTCTTCAGCACTCTGGGCAGAAGTGGTAAGGGCGGAGAGGCGTATAGAAGACCGCAACTCCACTCACGACGAAAAGCGTCGACTAGCGAGTGCTGCCTTGGAAATTCCAACACCCAGTACTGCCGACATTGCGCGTTCTCTTCGGTGGCAAATAGATCTAACCAAGGCTCTCCCCACCGCTGAAATAGACCTTGCACCACCTCCGAGTGAAGACGCCATTCGTGATCCATCAGGCACCGGCGGCTGAGTTCGTCCGCACTGGCGTTCAGAGAACCTGCCAGGTGTTGAACCACCAGGGACATGCCCTGATGTTCCAGCCACTTCCAGAGACGAAGTGCCTCCTGACATATGGTCCACGACCCCACTCCGCCCTGTTTGTTGCAGTACCACATGGCGGTGGTGTTGTCCGTGAACACCTACACTACTCTCCCTTTGACAGAAGGAAAGAATGCCTTCAGTGCAAGATGGATCGCACGAAGCTCCAGAAGGTTGATGTGG
The DNA here is from genome assembly GCA_963921515.1 of Calotriton arnoldi. Lineage (NCBI taxonomy): Eukaryota > Metazoa > Chordata > Amphibia > Caudata > Salamandridae > Calotriton > Calotriton arnoldi. The sequence goes on along the minus strand of CAWUFW010000268.1, from coordinate 2,188,812 downwards.
AGCCCGAACTCCGCCGGAGACCAGAGGCCTCTGATCTCCGCCTCTCCCATGTAGCCGCCCCACCCCAGAAGTGATGCATCTGTCACCATTGTGAACTCTGGCTGGGGAAGGGAGAGGGATCTGCTGTTGACCCAATCCTGATTCGTAAGCCACAAATGCAATTGGTGTGCAGTGCCCTCCGAGATCTGGACGCAATCTGAAAGATTCCCCTGATGCTGTGCCCACTGGAACTTCAGGTCCCACTGAAGAGCCCGCATATGCCACCTGGCATAGTCTACCAGCAGGCCCAGTAGCCTCAGGGTCAGACTGACCGAAACCCAGGATTGAGGCTGAAAGATTGGAATCATAACCCGAATATCCCGGACCCGCTGCTCGGGAGGATAAGCCCGAAACTGCGCTGTGTCCAGAACTGCTCCGATGAAAAGGAACTTCTGAGAGGGAATTAGTTGTGACTTCGGCACATTGATGGTGAACCCCAGCAAATGCAGGAGATCGGTCGTAGTCTGGAGGTGGGAGACAACAGCCTGGGGCGAGCCCGCCTTCAACAGCCAGTCGTCGAGATAGGGGAAAACTGGAACCCCTGATCTGCGCAGATGAGCTGCGACCACCGCCATCACCTTCGTGAACACCCGGGGGGCGCTGGTAAGGCCAAAGGGGAGCATGGTAAACAATGTGCTCGTGGCCTACCGTGAACTGTAGGTAACGCCGGTGGGCCGGCAGGACGGGGATGTGAAAATAAACGTCCTGCAAGTCCAACGCTACCAACTAGTCTCCAGGGTCGTGAGCAGACAGGACCTGAGCCAATGTCAACATTTTGAACTTCTCCGTCCGGAGGAAGCGGTTGACGTTCCTGATATCCAAGATAGGACGCAGGCCCTTGTCCTTCTTGGGCACCAGAAAGTAGTGGGAATAACAACCACGACCTACTTCAGGGGCAGGAACTCGTTCGATGGCTCCCTTGGCCAAGAGAGCCGTAACTTCCTGTTGGAGAAGGGCCAAGTGATACTCTGGCATGCGATGGAATTGAGGTGGCATGGATGGAGGGGTAGTCTCGAAGGGGAGGGAGTAGCCCCTTCGGACTATCTGCAAAACCTACCGGTCCGACGTGATGTTGAGCCAGTGGGGGAGGTGATGGCGAATCCTGCCGCCCACTGGTGAATGGTGGCCCAGAAAGGTCGGACTAGGAGGGCTTGGAGGCTGCTGCAGAGGGGGCACTGGTGGACTGGCCACCCGCTGGCCCCCAGACCCACGATAGTGGGTCCCACGTCCCCGGTCGCGCAGAGGCTGGACAGCTTGTGCAGGCCTGTGGCCCTGGACGGAACGTGGCGGGGCACCCCTTCCGTAACCACGAAAGGGGCGAAAAGCAGACTGCGCGGGGTGAGAGGTGGAAGCGAAGCCCAAGGATCTGGCCGTAGCACTGGAGTCCTTAAAGCGCTCTAGCGCGTTGTCTGCTTTGTCGCCAAACAAGCGACGGCCATCAAAGGGAATGTCCAAAAGTGTAGCTTGGACATCACCCGAAAAGCCAGTAGGACTCAGCCAGGCGTAGCGTCTTAGGGCTACTGATGTTGAAATCATCCTGCCCAGCGAGTCAGCGGTGTCCAGCCCACATCGTATGGCGAACTTCGCTGCGTCTCTCCATTCGGCAACTGCACGAGAGGGCACGGGCCTCCTCCGGGCATTGTCGCAGCACCTGCGCCACCGTGTGCCACACAGAATGGGAGTAACGTCCCAAGAGACATGCAGTGTTCACCAACCGCAGTCCTAAGCTGGAGGAAGAAAACATCTTCTTCCCAAGATGGTCCAGCTTCTTGGTTTCCCTATCAGGTGGTGCAGTAGGGAATGCGCCCTTGGAAGTCGAGGCTTGGACCACCAAGCTCTCGGGGTGGGGTGTTGGGAGAGGAAAATGGGGTCGCCGGGCGGTGGCGTCGGGCAATCCTATCCACAGGAGCCCCTGTGTTGGGCTTGGACCAAGTGCCCAAAAGGATGTCCGCGAGGGCCTCATTGAACGGCAGCAGGGGCTCCGAAGAGGCCGCTGCCGGTTGAAGCACCTCGGTCAGGAGGTTAGTCCTGATTGCCACCGTAGGAAGCTTAAGGTTTAAGGCCTCAGCCGCCCTACGCAACACCACTGCGTATGATGCACCCTCCTCCATAGCCACTGTAGGGGGATAGCATGCCAAGGTCTGGGGAGGTGTCCAGACCACTGGCCTCACCCAACTCCTCTCTCCAGTCCGGTTATTCCAACTGGTCTGCCAGAGGGTCCACAGACCCCTCCCAGTCCTCCTCACCCTCCTCTGGTAGCCACTCAGGGCGATAGAGAACACCAGGAGAGAACAGGGGTACAAAAGTACTGGTCCCGACGTCGGTCAACACCGGTCCGGCTCCGTGTCCACATCGAGGGGGAGGCTGGGGTCGACGTCGGTTGGGGATACAACCGGTGTCGGAGTGGGCAGAGGTGTCGCCAATTAATTTAGCGCCGGAGTAGATGTTGTAAGGTCGGTCGGCACTGATCCGGATCCAGGCCTGGATCCCTGGGGACCCTGCGGTGCGGGAGCCGAAGCCGCCGGCATCGAAGGCCTAGAACCCCCAGTTGAGTCCGCGGGGCCTGAAGGCACGCCGGCGGAGTTGGGCTGCCCAAAGATGGAATGGAGGGCTTCGTAAAAGCGACGAAGTTGGGCAGGGGTCGCTCCTGCTCCCGGAAAGGGAGGGAGACTCGGAGCCAACCCAACAGGCTCTGCGGGCGGAGCCGGGCAACTACTGTCCGCAACCCGTGTCGCGTCGGCCGACGGATGGGGAGAACGCAAAGAGAGACAATGCTTCTTCGCCTTCTTTTTGTGCTTTGACTTACCCGAGGAGTGGTAGTGATGGCTCCGCGACCGGTCCCACGACCTCCCTCTCGATCGGGACCTTGAGCGGCGTGGAGCCGACTGCCGGGCCTCCAGAAGCTTTCGGGCTGCTCCCGCAAAGAATTCGGGGCCATGGCCCGGCAGTCGGAGCACGACTTTGGGTCGTGGTCGTTCTCCAAACACCATAGGCACACGAGATGGGGGTCCGTTACCGATAATCAACTTGTGGCAGGAGCCACAAAGCTTGAAGCTGCTCCCTGTGCACCACGAGTCATGACGACTCGAAAAGAAGTCGACAAAAAGAGTCAAAAAGTGACTCGAGGTACCGCTCTCTCCGGATCTGCGCTGGCGGGGAAAAAGAAAGAACTGACGTCTGCGCGCAAACCGGCGTATAAGTAGATACCGCAACGTCATTCCGGCGATCACGACTCCAACGACTAACGCGGAGTCGACCGACCCCACCTACCGACGCGCAGGGGTACTGCTGAAGAAAAATTCCCCGGATCCAGTCTGACACCTGGGGGTAATTCTAAGGTGAGGAATCCATAACCAATAGTCTCTTTCGGATATATGTTTTGCAATATTACAGTTTTTCAATGTAAAAAGTGGACACTGAATTTTTCAATCAATACAATGTTATCCTATCAGAGGAAACAATCAGCAATATGCAGGTAAGTAATCGATTTACGATACTGAGTTTCTGGATAAAGAATCAGGCAAGGTTCAGGTAAGTGGCCTCACTGCACCACCAGCGGCACTTGGGCGGCCGGGTGCAGAGGTCGAACTCGGGATCTGATGCCAATGTTATCCAATGGAGAATTGGGGCAATCGAAGTGGAACTACTTGCAGTTAAGTAGGACTGTTTCGTAACCCAGTCTCCGGGGGTTAAGATAAGCACGGGAGGCCACAAGGCAGCACTAAACTTCCATCTCCAGCGGCACGGGGGCCGGGTGCCAACACAGTGTCGGGAGCCCAATGCAAACCAATGTGGAATCTCGAACTTGGAAAAAGTCTGCAGGCTCGGGCCAGGAAGCTGGGCGAAAGAAACCTACAGCTGCACAGGTAAGTTGGGATGTGCTGGAGTGCTGGGACACGGTCGGTAGATCTCCCCAAAGCCCAGGGGCTCCGGTTGCAGGGGTATCTTTTGGTGTCAGAAATCAGTTTACCAGTACGGTTGTGGTTGGAGGGGGGTCGTCGTAAAGAGGCTGCAGGATTCGACGTGGAGCCCAGCAGGTTTCAACTCACCTGGGACTCTTGCTCAGGATTGCTGGAGAACCTTTTCTGGACTGGTGGGCCACTTGGACTCTGCCCATGGGTGTCTGGTTCAGAGGTGGTCAGTTTTGCGGTTCCTCAGGCAGAGCTTTGGTCTTTGGACTTGGTTTTCTTTTGGACAGGTCCGCTGTCCATGGAAGATCAGGAGTCTTATGGAAGACAGACAGTCCTCCCAGGGTTTTGGAGGTAGCTGGCATGCGGGACGAGTCGTGGAAGCTTGCGAAGTTTGCAGACAGGCTGGCGGGGCTGGGACAAAGTTAGCGGCTGGAGCTTCTTGTCATGCAGGGTTCGACTCTTCTTTGTAGGTCATCGGTAATCTGAAGAACAAGGTTCAGGGGTGCCCCTAAATACTAGTTTTAGTGGGGTTACAGGGGTCAGAAGGTAGTAGCCAATGGGCTACCTAGCTTTAGGATGACTACGCCCTTTGTATGGCCACTCCTTCTGGGGGAGGGGGCATACCCCTAACCCTATCTGCTAGAATCCTCAAACACTATGGAGAATTTTGGAAGGAGGGGGTCATTTCAGGTCAGGGGACCTGGCTGAGAGGGGACACACCTCTCCTGCTTACTAATTTTCCCGCGACCTTGCCGCCAAAAGTGGGGCTTGGTCAGAGGGGCGGACATCTCCACTGGCTGGAGAGGCCCTAGTCCGCATAACAAAGGACAGGAAGCCTTTGAGGCTCACGCCTTTCAATGCTGTTCCCACTTGGGGTAGGTTTGAAGCACTTCCACCCAGAGCATGCTTTGTTGCTGACGCACAAGAGCAAGAGGCTTCTACCTCAGGGGGTCAGAAACATGTCTAGAGGTGGCAGGCTGGTGCAGACCAGTCAGGCACACACTAACTGGTTGGTAGGTTTTCAGGGGGTACCTCTGAGTTGCCCTCGGAGTGCATTTATTAATGATCCAACACTGCCATCAGTGTGGGCTCATTAATCTCAGGCTTTTGGTACCTAATATCTTGGGATTTGATGAAGCCATCATGGAGCTGTGGAACTCATAGTTGCAAGCACCCAGCCCATGTACTCTGTATGGCTTCATTTTGCACTTGTGTCTGAGAATGGATTTTGACACCATAGGGGCATATCTGCTCATGCAGTTATGCCTCACATAAGGTATAGTGCACCCTGCCTTATGGCTGTAAGGCCTGCTGTAGGGGCGACTTACCTATGCCTTTTGCAGTGCTGGGTACAGGGATGTGTGCCAGGTCAACTCTTCACTTTTATTTGCACCAAAACACACAGGCTGCAGTGGCAGTGTGCATGTGGTGGGTGAGGGGTCTCTTAGGGTAGCATAACACATGCTGCTCCCCCTAGAGACCCTCTCTGGTCATAAGTCCCTTGGTACCACTGGTACCTTTTAGCCAGAGACGTGCTAATTGTAGAAACAAAGGTACAGTTTCGGGAAAGAACACAGGCACTGGGAACCTGGTTAGCAGGAACCCAGTGCACACTCAGTCAAAAATGCAGAGTCAGGCAAAAAGTGGGAGGTAATTGTAGGAAGCTGGCTCTGTATATACTATACCAAAATGAGGTATAGTGTGCACAGAGTCCAGGGAGTCACCAGAGGTATTGCAGAGGCTAAATTAGGTAAGTACTAACAGCTCTCTTTGTGGTAGTGTGGGCGAGTAGTTAGGCTTATCCAGAGGGTGTCTTAAGCATTTATTGTATTCACTCAATCAAGGACTGTTACACACACTCAGAGACAGAATCCAGACCAATTTAGGTAAGTATAAAAAAAGATATACTTAGGTTTTATTTTTAGAATCAAGCAGGACTTGGCACAGTTAAGTAAAATATACTTTCAAATGCAAGACTGTTCAAGGAAATGCAGTTATGGTTGAATTTGCAGTTGTTACAGGTTTGTATTACTTTGAAATGCAGTTTTAATTACACAGTAATTACTTTTAGATTACTTTTTGTACTAGGGTGGTAGGATTAGATACCACACCATAAGTTCGCGCAATACTTTGCAATTGAGTTCACTGTTCTCCATACATTTACAATTCCACACTGAGAACATTTTTAGACCCAAAATCTTATAAAATGGGTACCTATGAGAGAAAAATGGTTATCGGTTTTGAAGGTAAGTACTCGACTTACAAGGATGAGTTTTGGGGGTTAGGACCAAGGTTACCCACGGTCTAGGAGGACACTCAAGGTGCACCACCAGCGGTGCTGGGTGCAGAGTGCAGGGGCCCAATGTTAGCCAATGGGGCTAAGGGGGCCTTTGCTTAGGAACTGCTGACGAGCAGGTCACTCGGGAGTGGGAGCAAAGCTCCTGGGGTTAAGGTCAGCACTGCAGGGGCCAACGACCAGTACAGGAGCTGTACCACCAGCGGCACTGGGGCAGCCAGGTGCAGGGTGCGAGTTAGACATCGAGAACCCTGTGCTTTCAAATGCAGACCTTCTGTTTTGGAAAGATGCTGCAGGCTCAGGCAGGGAGGTTTTCTGAAGGCAACCACCAGCTGGAGAGGTAAGTTGGGATCTTGGGGGATGCCTGGACACGGTCGGTTGGGCCACCCAAGACCCTGGGGTGCGGGTGCAGGGGTGACTTCTGGCATTGGGTTATCTTACCAGCTACGGTCGGGGGGACCCTTCAGGTTGAAGCTGCAGGCATCGTCTTGAAGCTTGAGGGAGGTCAGGGATCACCAGATCCCAGGTCAGGATTGGTGGGGAGACCTCCTTGGGGTGTTGGGCTACTCAAACTGTGGCCGTGGCCTTGGGTGTTGGGTGCAGAGTGGCGCAGAATCGCTGAGACACCTGTATCTGGATTCTGGAGGTGAGTCTTTGGCTTTGGCTGAGTAAATCGGGTGGGGGGTGGGTGGGTGGGTGGTGGGGGGGTGGGGGGGTGGTGGGTGGGTGGGTTGGGTGGGTGGGTGGGTGGTGGGTGGTGGGTGGGTGGTGGGTGGGTGGGTGGGTGGGTGGTGGGTGGGTAGGGTGGGTGGGTAGGGTGGGTGGGTAGGGTGGGTGGTGGGTGGGTGGTGGGTGGGTGGGTAGGGTGGGTGGGGGTGGGTGGGTGGTGGGTGGGTGGTGGGTGGGTAGGGTGGGTGGGGGGTGGGTAGGTTGTGGGGTGGGTGGGGGGTGGGTGGTGGGTGGGTAGGTTGGGGGTGGGTGGGTAGGGTGGGGGGTGGGTAGGTTGGGGGGTGGGTGGGGGTGGGTGGTGGGTGGGTAGGTTGGGGGTGGGTGGGTAGGGTGGGTGGTGGGTGGGTAGGTTGGGGGTGGGTGGGTAGGGTGGGTGGTGGGTGGGTAGGTTGGGGGGTGGGTGGGTGGGGTGGGTGGTGGGGGGGGGGGTGGGGGGGGGGGGTGGGGGGTGGTGGGGGGGGGGGGGGTGGGGGGGGGGGGGTGGGGGGGGGGTGGGTGGTGGTTGTTGTGCAGGGCCTCTAAGGGTGGCACAATAGGTGCTGCAGCCCTTAGAGGCCTTTCCTGGTCACAGTGCCCTTGGTACTCATGGTACCTTTTACAAGGGGCTTACCTGTGGCCAGGGATGTGCCAATTTTGGATACAAATGTACAGTCTTGGGAAAGAGCACAGGCCCTGGGAACCGATTGGCAGGGACCCATGGCACATGAAGTCAGGTTGCATCAGATGTCAGGCAAAAAGTGGGGGGGTAACTATTCAGAAAGGGGCACTTTCCTACAGTAACCATGCCAAAAGGGGTACTTTCTTGCACGGCACAGTTGTATACTTGGGCCATCTGCTAGGTGGAGGCCAAGTGCAACCTTTACAGCCCAAGATCCAGACCATTCTGGACTGGGAAGCTCCAACCACTCAGAGCCAAGTCAAGGCATTCATTGGCTTGACTCGGTATTACAAGAGGGTTGTGAAGGGGTATGGTACCATTGTGGCACCCCTCACAGAACGTACTTCAAAGAAGATGCCTAAAAAGGTAAACTGGATGGTTAGTTGTCAAAAGGCTTTTGACACCTTGAAAGAGACTGATTCCCACTGAGCAAGAGATGGGAGCGGTCCTATCCTAAACCAACGATGTTGGCTATGACCAGCCTGTTGTTTCATTAGCAAGAGGTTACTCCCCAGGGAACAGTGTTGGCGTGCCATTGAGAGGGAAGCATTTGCTGTGGTTTGGTCCCAGAAGAAGTTGAGACCATACCAGTTTGATACTCACTTCCTTGTAAATAACTGACCACAGACCTCTGAGATGGCTCATACAGATGAAAGGTGAAAACTGAAAACTTTTGAGGTGGTCCATCTCCCTACAGGGAATGGATTTTACAGTGGAACACAGACCTGGGACTGACCATACCAATGCAGATGGCTTTTCCAGGTTCTTCCACTTAGACAATGAAGACTCTCTTGGGAAAGGATAGTCTCATACTCTTTTGTTTGGAGGGGTTGTGTAGGAAAGTGCCCTTTTTGACATGGCTACCCTCAACTTCTTGCCTGCTATCTGATGCAACTTTGGCTGAAAGTGTACTGGGTTCCTGCTAACCAGGTCCCCAGTACCAGTGTTCTTCCCCTAAACTGTACCATTGTTCCACATTTGGCACCATTTTAGGCTCCATGTAAGTCCCTAGTAAATGGTACCTAGGGCATTGGGACTAAAGAGAGTCCCTAAGGGCTGCAGCATGAATTGTGCTACCCTAAGGGACTCCTCACCAAGCTCAAGCAAACTGCCATTGCAGGCTGCGTGTCTTGGTGAAGGGAAAGGGAAGAGTTGACATGGCACACATGACTGTGTGCCATGCTGCAAAACACTACATGTGGTATAGGTAAGTCACCCCTACAGCAGACCTTACAGCCCTAAGGCAGTGTGCACTATACCTCATGTGTGGGCACGTCTGATGAGTGGATGTGTCCCTGTGATATCCAAGTCAATTCTTAGATATCACAAGCACACAGGGAAGCCATAATGAGTAAATGGGCTGGACAGCCGTGATTACGAGTTCCCCAGCTACATGATGGCTTCACTATACCTCCAGATGCTTGGTATCAAACATCTTGCATTAATAAATCCACACTGATGCCAGTGATGGATTCCTTATTAAATGCACACAGAGGACACCTTAGAGGTGCCCCCCTGGAAACCTACTGACTACTAGTGTGTTGACTAACTAGTCTTGACCAGCTAGCCACCACAGACGGGTTTCTGGCCCCCTGAGGTGAGGGCCTTTGCTCTCAGAGGTCAGGAACAAAGCCTGCTCTGGTCAGAGGAGTTTACACCTCCTCTATGTAGAATCTGCATTCCAGGGCAGGAATCTTCAAAGGCTCGACCACCTTTGTTATGCAACCCTGGCCTCTCAAGATAGTGGAGATGCCAGCCCCCCCTGTCTAGACCCCACTTTTGGTGGTAAGACAAGTAGGAAAATTAGTAAGATTAGGAGGTGTGTCCCGCACCAAGCCAGCACCACCCCTAAGGTGGATTAGCTGATGTGGATACCACTATTTCAGATTCCTCCATCTTGTTTTGGATGGAATTAGCCTTCTATGGTCAGGGTAATCGCTACTTCCCACAGGAAATGGTCATATAGAGGGTGTAGACACCTTAAAGGTCGGCAGCCCATTGGCTACTACCTGTCACTCCCCTTAATGTCCCTAAATTGAGTATTTAGGTGGCACCCCTGAGCCCAAGAACTAAGATTAATGGATCAAGAGAAGAAGGATAAAGAAGAGTTGCTGCCTGGCAAGAACTGCAAAAGAACTGAACTTCTGGCATGAAACCTGGGGGCGTGGCTAACCGCCGACCTTGCGGACGCACGGTAACAGAGCTCTGGGACCGGACCAGATCATCCTGCAGTAATCGGCGGTGTAGTGGGGCATCCGAGGCATCACCCTGCCCTACAACCTACAGGCACTGTGTAGGGAGCTGTCTGCGGCATGGGCGCTTCGCGCCATAAAACGAGGTGCTACACGCGGTTGAGGTGGCAAACTGTGCCCATGCTGTGAGCGCCTGGGCCCTGGCGGGCTAGAATCGGCTGAGACGGCTCTGGAGTCCTGTGAGCTGCCACACAGGGGTGCCCTGTGACAACCTGCAGGTGCGGCGGTGGCCCCGACGGCACTGACACGCTGAGCGGCTGTCCGGGATGCTCCACCTGAGGCCTTATCGATTCCCGGGGCGGGCACGTTGGGGCCGATATGTGATCGACGGCGTGTCCGGAACTGTGATTGAGCACAGTGCATGGTGTGGTTGTGGCCCACCCTCCTCTCCGGACGACCATGACATTGGACCTGCCTGGGCTACGCGAGCGGACGAACATCCCGTGGGGCCGTGCTGGACATAACTGCTTTGGTGACCAACTCGTCGCCTGTCCTAGACCAAAGCACTCCACCGCGGGCCCGGGCCATTCGCTGGGCTGAGCGCTGCCTGGGGCTTGGTGAGCTGAGGCCTGCCCAGGGCTGGCGCAGATGTCCTGCATCGTGGGCTGCGACCGAGGTGCGGCCTAGCTGGCACCCCCTTCCTTCTCCACTCCCTAGCTGCTGGATCTGCCTGGGCCGTGTGCACGGCTCGACCCTCAAGAAATGCGTCGCGGACCGTGAGTACTGACCGGCGTAGCACCATACCTGCATCGGGGTTGGGCCGGTTCTGTGGGAGGCGTCTTCAGTGCAGTCTCGCTTCCCATTCGGCTAGAGCAGCAGGGCTGTGGTGGTGGTCCCCCCTTGGCCCCAGGACGGACGTGACTTGCGACCTGCCCCCGAGCTGCGCAGGACGACCTGTCAGGAACTGGGGCGATCCCGGGACTCCGGGCTCTCTTTCATGCTATATTATAGTACCTTGGGCCACGATACTACAGGGTGGATGTGAGGACCCAGGGCACCCTCGGGCCGGCACTGTGTTCGGCTCTGCACTGCCTTTCCCAAGGAAACGTGGGACAACAGTAAAGGCCCACAAAAACGCCTAATACAAAGTTTGCTCACCGAGGCACTCACCTGTGGGGGCACCATTGTCCCTTTTTTCCCCAGCTTCCTACAACGTGAATCAGATCTGGTGAGCAGCACAATATGGGACGCACGAAAGGGAAACAACCAGAGCCAGTCTCCACTGGTACTACACATCAAGAGGAACATGAAAATGCGCTCCAGCTATCTCTAACAGGCTGTATTCCACCAACAAATATGGAGGCTGCTCCGGACAAACTTGACCTCATACTGCAGGAGGTTCAGGAATCACGGAAAGCAATAGAGCAGCAAATAGGATCACTAACAACTGGCTTTAAGCTACTCAAAGCAGACCATGACAAGCTGGCAACCACGGTGAAAGTAACAAATTACTCAGAACAGAAATGCTTGCACAACACAAAGACCACGCAGGCCAAATAGCACAACTACAATGCCAGGTGACCAACCTATAAGACAGAGTCGACGATGCAGTGGGCCGGTCGAGAAGAAATAATGTTTGCATAGTTGGTCTGCCGGAGAGATGTGAGGGGCCCAACACAACACAGTTTGTAGAACAATGGCTGCGAGAGCAGGTGGCCCCAGAAGGTTTGGCTGAACTCTTCTGTTGAAAGAGCACACAGGGTCCCCATGAGAAAGCCGATTGCTGGAGCACCGCCTCGACCAATGATTGCCCGGATACTTATTTATAGGGACTGGGACACGTTGCTCCGCAATGCCAGGGAAAAGTTCCTCATCCTGTACGAAAACCAGCAGATCTCATTATACCCGGACTTCACAATCTTGGTTCAGCGCCAGAGGGCCTCCTACCCAGCAGTAAAAAAGAAACTTAGAGCCCTGATCGTCAAATATGCATTACTGTTCCCCTCCCGCTTAAAGATCATGAACGAGCATAAGTCAATCTTCTTTGACAGTCCAGAGGCGGTTGCTGAATGAGTGGAAGTGACATTCCCTTCACACACATCAGAGAGGTCAACGCAGAGCACGGAACACAAGCAGCACTGAATGGAACAACACGCCGCAACAAATCAAATCGCAAATCCACAGCCAAAAGTCAATCCCCGGAACAAGTCCTGGAAAGCCGGAAGGCGGCGCTCCGCACTGCAGCGACGTTCAGAGACCAAGACCCTCTCTCTTCGGCGAACTCCTCGGAGGACACTAATATGCAGTCGGACTCAGAAAACAGTCTCGCTTAATTCCCTTCCATCACCCCACAAACGGTGAATGACTATCTGGGATGACTTCCCAATCTGGGTGTCGGGCAGTCTCTACATTGCCTTATTGTACAAGAGCCACAGACCTTGGCGACCTCCCCGCCTCCCAACAATACATTATCTTTGTAAACAGCCATGGTCCGGTCGCCCGTACTGCAACCTAAAATCACGAGAGATCTGCAAAGCACAGTAACCACATCCCCCAAAGCGAATGCAGGACGATTCCAGTTGAACTGTTCACAGAGTTGGTTATTTGTTTGGTCCAGCACTGTTCAATGGTTGGACCTAGTATTGGGTTGTAACATGGAATGTTGTTTACCTGGCTCCCCCCCCCTCAATGTGTAGAGGACCCCACCTACACGTGGTGGCTAGCTACAGAGCAGCATACACAAGCCTATGGCTACATCGGGGAAATATACTATAGTTACGTGGAATGTTAGGGGTATGGGTTTGGTGCACAAACGACACAGAATACATGCCCAGTTGAATAGACGAAAAGTGCAGTTCGCCTTCATGCAGGATACACACCTCACCGAGTCCAAGGCTACCAAACTACGTAGAAAATGGAGAGGGCAAGTGTTCACTACATCATATTCTGCTTTTGCGAGAGGTGCCGCTATCTGGGTTAGAAACGGAATCCCATTTGTTGCCCTAGAGCAGCGCATTGACGTAAATGGTAGATATGTTTTAATCCATGGCATACTAGATGGCACACACACATAGTTATAGGCAGTATATATGCCCCGAACTACGATCAGGATAAATTCTTAGTAAGCTTAAATGCAGCGCTAACAGACTGGGTGGGTTATCCATGGCTATTAGGGGGAGACTACAATGCTGTCATGGACATATGCTTAGACCGTTCTCATCCCCCACTACAAGGAGCGACTGCCATCAAGCAGGCAGATGCCCTCCGTGGATGGGCTGGGGGACGTTTGGCACCTCAAAAACCCAAGCAGCCACGAATTCTCTTTCTACTCCCCGCCCCACATGCTCCACACGAGACTTGATAGGGTGTTCTGCTCCCTTACCTTCACGGCCCAGGCTACACATACCACATACTTGGGAAAGACTTTTTCTGACCACAACCCCTTAGAGGTCACTCTGTCATGGGGGAGAGTCCCTACATCCGCCCCCACCTGGAAGCTGCGACCACAGCTGTTGGAAGATGCTGTCTTCCGTAACACTATGGCCACAACCATCACCAACTATTTTGCTGAAAATACTGATACTGCATCATCGCGACTCTCAGAATGGGAAGCATGTAAGACTGTGGAGAGGGGTACAGCTATCAGTGCAACTGTAGGGTCCCAACAAGGGATTCACAAAGACCTTAAAGAAATAGAAAATAAGCTGAATAAATTAGAACAGGAAACTGTCACCGATTCTGCTAAAGCGGAGGTGCTGCAAGAAGCACGTATACAACATGCAGATCTACTAGAGCGCATACGCATAATAGATCATCAATCCTACACACAGCTGAGGCATGCAGATGCAGACAAATCGGGTGCTCTTCTTGCGCGACTCCTACGTGATGCCCCGCCCCCTATCCCTATACATGAAGTAGTCTCACCCAATGGTACAAAAGTGAACACGCAAATCGACAAACTCAGCCTTTTGCGAATACTACAAGGCATTGTATGAGGCTCCTGAGGGGGTAGATGAGGAAACAATAGAATCTTTTCTGTGCGATCTTCACTTTCCCCAAATATCCCAGGCGGACCAAAAAGACTTAGATGTCCCAATCTCTAAAACCGAGATTAAGGAAGCTATCCAGGAACTCCCACGCAACAAAACAGGATTAGATGGCCTGCCGGCAGAATTTTATTACACCTTCTCGGACAAATCAGTTCCTCACTTAGAGCACCTATACCAGTCAGCCCTAGATTCTGGTAGCCTACCCCCTACCACAATGCAGGCCCTAGTTACTTCTCTTCCCAAGCCTGGCCGGGATCCCGCAGACATTTCGGGATACCGACCGCTTTCGCTGTGAAATACAGAATACAAGATCCTCAGTAAAATTATAGCCCGTCGTCTGCTTCATTTCCTGCCACAACTTATATACACAGACCAATGCGGCTTTGTCCCGGCCTGAAGCACCTCCCTAAATATCAGGCGTCTCTACCTAGTCCTGGAGGCCACCCCTAAAGACTTTGTAGGAGCCGGGTGTATCTCCCTCGATTTGCGCCAAGCCTTTGATACCCTTACCTGGGAATACATGCTACTAGTCCTCAGCAAATTCGGTATCCCCCTGCATATATGCGATGGGTTAAATTGCTCTACACGGTACCTACAGCGAGAGCCCGCACAGGTGGGCACATATCACAGCCCTTTCCAGTATGCAGAGGCACATGACAGGGCTTCCCTCTATCGCCAATCCTATTTGTGCTGGCGCTTGAACCTCTAGCGATCAAGCTCTGGAAAGAGGCGGCGGGCAAAGGTATTTGCCTCGGTAACACTAAACATGTATTATCAGCATACGCGGACAACCTTATCCTTTATATCCGCGACCTAAAAGACAACCTGGAGCCTGTTCTGCGCATATTTAAGCAGTTTGAACAAATATCAGGACTCACCATAAATGAGACCAAGTCCTATGCGTTCTTTTTCCACCCAGAGGTACATCCAGAAGCCATTAGATTTGGGCTTCTTACTCTTACGGTCGCACCCACTACCTCTAAATACTTGATCATCCAAATATACAGGGCCCCACAAGACTTACTAGATGGCAACCTTCTGAGGGCAGTCAAGGCACTCCACACCCAAATATCATTTTGGACTTCACTGCCCCTTTCAGTGGCGGGTAGAATAGCCATCTCTAAGATGGTTCTGCTCCGGCGATTACTGTATTTTTTCATAAACCTTCCAGTATTGATCCTGCCCCCTTTTTTCAAAACCCTAGACACACTCTTGTCGGACTTAATATGGAGTAAAGGCCAGAAAAGGGTGGGACTGGCAAAGCTGTAGCTTGGGACAGACAGAGGGGGCATGTGGGCGCCGGACTTTCGCGCATACTGTTTTGCAAGCCAACTGCAATGGTTCGCGTACTGGCTGGCAGTGCGTAACCTACACGAGCTGGGATATACACCACAATCCTTGGCCCGAGGCACTCTCCATGCCCTACTACTACCCCAAGGTAAGATCCCGCCTGGAGCCCCCCTGTTACTTCGTATAGCTCTAACCTACTGGAAAAGAGCATTACAATAAACAAGCCAGCGACTCCCCTATGCTCCTAATACCCCATTGCTAGGGATCCCCACACCTCCAGGGTTGGTAACCAGGCGGAGCATCCATAACTGGGAAAGGGAGGGTGTGTCCACAGTAGGGACGCTGTTTATGGATGGTATGCTGGTAGACCATGAGAATTTTGCTTGGGAGCAGGGAGTCCCACGATCCCTTTTTATCTTACACGCAACTATAACTAAGTATGTTAAGAAACACTGGGCACCGGATGGTGTGGAGCCTCCTGCTCATGAGCTGGTCCATACTTTGTACTTGATGGGTGAGGGTCGCCACCTGATTAGATGGCTTTACAGAGGCGTTGCTCGCATGCAGCGACCCCTCTCACGGTGCTTACAGAACAGTGGGCTAGAGATCTTGGCAAGGAATGGGTCTCTCTCCTGGAATACCCCCAGAAGGTGTCTCATAATGCTAAATTTAAGTTCATACAGTATATAATACTCCATAGAGCCTACCTCACACCACACCGATTAAACCAAATAGAGCTGGCGGCACAGGAACACTGCCCAAGATGTCATGTACACGACGCTGCCCTCCTACACATGACGTGGGCGTGTCTGCGCCTGGCCGTCTTCTGGGCCAAGGTTGCAAGCATATTAGAGACAGTGACAGGGATCCCTAACTGGGACACAGCAGAACGGTGCATACTAGGGTTACGTCATCACTCTAAGACACAAAGTACAGCTCAGGTTTGCAGACGTGGCCTTACTTATCGTGAAGCGCTCCATTACTATGAGGTGGAAATCGGCCTTTCCCCCAACAGTGCATAGTTGGCAGGAAGAGGTGATAAGATGGGGAAGAGAGGAGAGTGTAGTTATTCGTAGGGAAGAATACAGGAGTTTACGGAAAATACCTATCTCCATGGAGTGGGACTTAATGCTGGAAACTTTTAAAGCCACTGACTCCTTAACACCATAACACACAATAAGGCGCTAACCCACCCCAAATTCGAAATTGTAGCTGGCGGCCTGTTGCCTACCAGGGGCAAGGCTGGTCATGGAGGATCGCACATATCCCAAATGACTTGGCATAAAGATACCATTCCGACAGAGTTGTATTCTGGGCCCGAACGGGCCAACTTTGGGGTGAGCCAGGAGGGAGTGTGGGTGGGAGGGCTGGGGTAGTTCAGCGGTTTAACGGTAGTTGCAGTATATCTGCCTGAATATGATACATTGCACTGAGTGCGTACTAGCATATACACTGTCACATTAGCTCGTGGATTTTATTCTGTTTGTAAATGTACACACTGAGAAGCTTACTTGTGCCTTAACCCCATGGGGTTAATTGACAACCTTAGGTATCGAGAATTGTACGAAGCTTTGTGCATGCAGGAAATCAATAAAGTATGTTTAAAAAAAATAATAATTCTGGCACGAAACCCTGCCTGCTCGCAACTCTCTCAACAATTGTGACAGAGTGCATGCTTTATATCTACCACAGCCTTGGGAATCATGCCAGCACTTCGAAAATCGCATATAGTCTCCCTTGGAGTAGAGGAGCTACTCCCCTGCAATCCGCAGGCACCAAAGAGCAGAGTCCAGTCCACCGCCTTGCAGCTCCCCGGCCCGACCAATGCCGCAAATAACCAGAAAGAGGTACCTGTGCTCTGGAGGGCCAGATCGGTCTCCCCGCTCAGTGTGAAGACACCAGGACCAACTGGGGCCATGCAGCACTAATACCCGAGGTACCGACGCCCTGCACTAAACACCAGCAGCGAGAGTCCAATCTGGATTCTTACTGCACCATGACCGAGCAGGCATCGAGGGACATCAGCATCACTGAGAGACACTTAGTGAGTGGCCCAGCTGTCCCGATTTTGCTCCTGCCAGCTGTTTATCCCAACTGTGATGATCACCTTTGCGCACCCAGTCCAGCCGACCTATCCACTCTGCACCCGAGTCGCCCCGCCTGGGCACCAAAGAACCGGCTGTGACCCCTTGCTCCAAGGACCATTGCGGCCCAAGCTCCCGTTTGGGAGCTCTCGGACTTCACCCCAAGTTTCCCTTTCCAGCCTGTTTCCAGATGGCCCCCTTCTCCGTAGAGCCCACAGCTACCAACCTCACCAGAACCCTGCTCCCGGCTAACCCTGGGCAGTTCCCGAAGAACTGCTGGTAGTACTTTGGCCCACTACAATCTGAAACCCAGAAAGTGAACCCCTGAAACAGACTTTACTTATCTTTATGCATACATCTTGTTTCACCCCATAGGATTGCATTGTGCGTAAAGGCGCACAACTTTGAAAAGTTTACTTACCTGTAAAAATTGCTCACACAAACAGTACTTACTTTTGAACAAAGTCCTTGGTTTTACAACATATATAAAAAGAAGTGTTATTTTTCTAATTTGGTCTCGGAATCATTCTTTGAATGTGTCTCTCATTTATTGCCTCTGAGTACAACAAATGCTTAGCACTATCCTCTTAAAAAAGCCCTGCCTAGAAGTTCCACGTACCACACACTCCTGCTACAATCTGGAACCACTATGATGACTTGGGCTCAGGTGCGTCTCCTCCGTAATGGCGGAGGAGCATTGCCCCACTGGTCAGTCAGTCACAGAAAAATAAAATAATAAAACCATATCATTTTATTTTTCTGTGACTGGCTCTGGCTGAGGCATACGAGTGTAGGGCGGTGTGGGGTCAGGCAATGACAGGGAGGAGTGGTGGGCACTTATAAGTGCGCATATCAGTTTGGCCGGCCGTCTTAGGCCGGCCAAACAGACATGCGCACTTCTATTTCTCCAACCCTGCTGTGTTGCACAGCCGGATTGGAGAAAAGCTGCAGGCTCCCAGGCACTTTCTGAGCGGCAGACCAGGCCACTCAGACCAATCCTGGCACTGCTCTCATGCAAGGTGTAGCATGAGAGCAGCGTATGTATTGGGTGGGAGTCTGTGCTTTCCAGTGACTGCTGGTAGATCATTGAGGCAACCGTCGGTGGCAACAGATGTGTTTTTATCATTTTTCCCCTAAATTCCCCCGCCCTCCCCACTGTCGTTTTGCAGCCACTGCCCCTGCTTGGTTGTTCCTGATCTTCTTCAGAACTCCGGAGAGGCAGAGGCGGGAAGCCAAACCAAAGCCTTGAGTTTAACTCTAGGTGGAATGAGTTACGGAGGAGCGGCTTTTTGGGAATTCCAGCATGCAAAAGTGGTAATATTGTGCATTCTCAAGGTGGCAAATAGATCAGCCGGGATTCTCTCCACTGCTGGAAGATGCCCTGTGACACTTCTGATTTCTCCTGCAGTACCACTTCATAGTGGTGGTGTTGCCTATGAGGACCTCGACCAACTTCCTTTTGATGGATGGTAGGAAGGCCTTCAACACCAAGCAAGTGTCCCACTGCTCCAACAGACTGATGTGGAGGTAGGTCTATGCACAGAGACTGGAATTCTTGGATCTCCACCTCTCCCAGATGATCTTCCTAACCTGACATCAACAAGACTGTCACCACCGTCGGCTCTGGGTGGGGTAGGGAGAGGGGCCTGCTGTCGGTCCAAGTGTGGTCTAGATGCCACCACTACAGGTCTTTTGCAGCCTCCGCCATAACATGTTGGAATCTACTATGTTCCCTTGGTGCCGAGCCCACTGAGGCTTCAGGTCCCACTGCAGAGCCTGTATGTGCCATCTGGTATGGTTGATAAGCGAAATGCAGAAGGCTGGGAAGTTACAGAGCCATTCTCACTGAAACCCAGGACTGAAACAGAAACATCAGGATCAAAGCCCAAATCATTTAACCAGAGGAAAGGCTTGAAACTGCACTGTATCCAGGATGGTTCCAATGAACAGGAGCTTCTGTGAAGGAGTCTGGGTTGCGTGATCAATGTGCTGAAGTCACACCCAAAATGTTAGGTGGTTTGCCATCGTCTGGAGGTGGTCTATGACCGACTGTGGCGAGCCTGCCTTCAACAGCCAGTTGCCGATGTACAGGCAGACTCGTATCCCCCAACATCTCAAGATGAGCTGCAACCACTTCCATCATTTTGCGAACATCCGAGGAGCACTGGTAAGGCCAAATGGGAACACAGAAAACTGAAATGCTCCTGGCCCACCTTGAACCGCAGGTAATGCCTGTGGGACTGCAGGACTGGAACATGAAAATAGGTGCCCTGCAGGTCCAGCTCTACCAATCAGTCTTCTGGATCCAGGACAGATAGAACTTGGGCACCCTGAAGTTATCTTTTTTCAAGAAGTTGTTGAGAGGACGAAGATTGGCAAAAGGACAAAGGTTTCCATCCTTCTTCGACATCAGGAAATAATGGGAGTAACATGCAGTCCCTATTTCGGATGCTGGGAGCCTCTATATGGCTCTGTTGTCCAATTAGCCTGGAACACCTGCCACAAAATGTACCAATGGTCCTCGGTCAGCTGCTCTGATGTAGGTGGAATCTGCAGCGGATTGCAGAGGAATGGTAGGAAATATCCTTGGACTATCTGAAGCACCGATCTGTCAGATGTAATGCTCTCCCACCCTTGGAGGTAATAGCTTATCCTGCCGCCAACTTGATGGCAACGAGCCACTGCGGGAAAGCTAAAGTGGTTTGGTGGTGATAGTGGGAGGGGTGGGGACAAAGCAGTTTGCTGCCTATGGGGCTATGGATGTTGTTGGCTGACCTCAATAGGACTGGGGCGTCTGTTGCTGTGGAGGTGGGTCTTGGTGTTCACTTTGATCCAAGCCCCTTACAAAGCCTTGAAAGGAGCGAAACTGTTGGGGATACTGCTGCATGTGTGCAGAAAGTCCGAGGGAACTCGCTGTGGTGCTGCTGTCCTTTAAGCGCTCAAGTGCAGACTCTGATTTATCTCTGAAGAGATGGGTGCCATCAAATGGCATGTCTATTAGAGATGTCTGAGCATCACCTGAGAAGCCTGTGGATCTCATCCACCAGTGGTGCCGAAGCACTACACTGGTACCGACTGCTCTGCACAAGCAGTCAGTGGAGTCCAGCCCAGAGCGAATGACTTACTTCGCTGTGTCCTGACGATTTTGAATTTTCTGTGCAAGGTTAGGGCAGTTTTCATCAGAGACTTTTGGGAAGATCTCGCTGACCATATCCCATGAATGTATCGTCCCAAAAGGCAGCTGGCATTAACAGAATGAAGGGCGAGACTGTCCAAGGAAAATATCCTCTTTCCAAATTTCCCCATGCGCTCTGATTCCCCTTCAGGAGTTGTAGTAGGGAGTGAGTTACGGTTTGGTCTACTCTTGGAAGTGTGGACCACTACATTTTCAGGTGTAGGATGTTGAATGAGAAAAGGTGGGTAATCCCGTGCAGGTCTATGTCTTCTAGTCACTTGCCTATTTACTAGCGAGCAAGATCAATGTTTGTTCCAAGTGCCCACTTGTGTGTCCATCAGTTCTATCACATCCACTCGCTCACTCATAGAGGCGCTCACTCATAGAGGCACTCACACAACTAGTCACTCACACACCCACTCAAATACTCATACATATACTACCACGTACTCAGTCACCTAAACAGTCACTAAGACAACCACATACTCCCATAGAGCCTCTCTCCCTCATACAGCCAGCCACATACCCACTCCCACCCATACAGCCAGTCACATACCCACTCACTCACCCATACAGTCAGTCACACACCCACTCAGCCATACAGTCACTCACACACCCACTCACCCATACAGTCACTCACACACCAACTTACTCCCCCATATACCCACTTACAACCCCATCCACTCACTCATACAGCAACTCATATACCCTCACACTCACCCAGACACTTATGCACTTGCTCACTTACCCACACAACCACTTACATACTCATTCACACACCCATACAATCACTCACACACCCACTCACTAATACCAAATCACAATCACTCGCCAATACAGGCACTCACACCCACCCACTTACTTATACACACACACACAAACAGCTAATCACTAACCCATACAGCCACTCACATGCCTGCTCCCTCACCCATACAGCCACTCACACAGCCACTAAGTCACCCATACAGCTACTCATACAGCCACTCACACACCTATACAGCCACTCACAGACCCACTCACTCTCCAATACAGCCACTCACACAGTTGTGGCGAATTTGTGACTATTGCGAGTGGGGGGAAAAAGCCCATACAGCTACTCGCATACCCAGTAATACATCCATACAGCCACTCACACAACCATACATCCATTCATACACTGATACAGTCACAGCCATACAGAAGACATGTTAGAAATAGTTTGACTAATTACTAGTACAGAAAGCATAGTAATTTAACTTATGCTGTAGCTTAGATCTTTAAGTCTCAGAAGCATTTACAAAACACTCACGGGATGATGTAATCAGTGCTGCCATTTGAGATGTCATCAGTGATGTTACTGACCATGTCATGAATAATGAGACATCATACACAGTGCATTTCGGGGCGTAAGTTATAGTTAGCTCGGGTAACTAACTGCTGAATTTCACTGGGTTTGTACGGGTGAAATGTGAGCCTAACTATAATGTCCCTGTAACCTTTGTTTCTTTCAGTGAATTTCTAAGGCTTTTTAATTCTATTTCCTAACTATAACGTCCCTGTAACCTTTGTTTTTTTCAGTGAATTTCTACGTTTTTTAAAATTATATTTCCTAACTTTAACCTTTGACAGTGGGTGTGTGAGTGGCTGTATAGGTAGGTGAGTGTGTGTGAGTGTCTGAGTGGATCTGTGACTGGGTGCATGAGTCTCAGAGTGGGTCTGTGAGTGGGTAAATAAGCCTCTGAGCGGGTTAGTGGGTGCATGAGAGAGTGGGCGCATAAGTGTCCGAGTTGGTCTGCGAGTGGGTGCATGAGCATTTCACTGGGTGAGTTAGTGGTTGCATGACAGTCTGGGTCTGTGAGTGCTTGGGTATGAGTGGGTGCATAAGTCTGAGAGGGTCTGTGAGTGGGTGCGTGAGTCTCTGAGTGGGCGCATGAGTGTCTCAGTGGGTCTGTGAGTGGGTGGGTAAGTCTCAGAGTAAGTGGGTGTGTGAACACCTACATGAGACTGAGGGTGAGTGAACAAGTGTATATATATATTTTTTTTAAATGTCAGTGATATTGGCGAATTAGTTGGGATGTATATTTGCTGCAACTTTACACGAGGGGGACGTGCTGACTGTAGTGGTGAATTTGCGAATATCGCGTGTAGGGGAAAAATATATTTTGTTTACATATTATACTCATAAGGGATTCCTCAAACACCTCTATATACCTCTCATGAGGTCAGGTAACATGCAACCTGAACCCTTATGCCCTTTTCTGCCATTTGGTTTCAGCCCCGGGGACTGTTGATGAGGTAAAATGGCGGCGGCAACTCTCTGCTCAAGTTGCGGCCAGCCAATCACGGCATTCCTCTTGGTGCGTGCATTTGCGATTAATCGTGAAATTGTCGCAAATTAGCTGCGATGGCAGGTATCCTAATTTGGATTTCCTTAAACTACTCAACAACTACAAAACGGATTTACACCAGATAACTGAAAGGGTGATCGACAAACCAAAATCTACCTTGCTGTCAAATTTGGTGTAGTTCCGTCCAGCGGTTCGGGCTGTAGTCTTGTTCAAAGTTCCTATAGGAATTAACATGGTAAACACTTTTTCGGACCCCCCTAGGCCCCTCGGTGCGGGTGGGGGGGTCCCACAAGAACCCCCGCAGGACCAAAAAAGCATTAAAAAAAAAAACATTAAAAAAACATTAAAAAAAAAACATTTTGGCTGGAGTCGCGCAAGATCCTCGACTCCTGCCAAAATGGTTTTAAAAAAATGAATCAGTTAGGAATCGGCCCCCAGGAGGGGGTCTCCTGGGGCTTATAAATGCCCCGGGGACCACCACCTCCAAAAGGTTTGTTAACTAATAAATGGGGGGGGCCTCTCGGACCCCGCATCCCCAGGGGCCACCACCTCCCCGGGGCTTTAATTTTATTGAAAGGAGAGCCGCACAGAACCCCCCT
This sequence comes from Calotriton arnoldi, assembly GCA_963921515.1. Taxonomy (NCBI): domain Eukaryota; kingdom Metazoa; phylum Chordata; class Amphibia; order Caudata; family Salamandridae; genus Calotriton; species Calotriton arnoldi. The sequence goes on along the minus strand of CAWUFW010000268.1, from coordinate 2,165,463 downwards.
CCAGCCCCACGGACTGCCACCTCCCTGGGAATTTATCTTAAAACAAGGCGGGGGCCGCACGGACACCCCCCTGCAACCCGGGGTCCGCCACCTCCTCGGGGCAAAATCAAAGAAAGGAAAGGGACCACGCGGCCCCTTACCTGGGGCCATACTTGGCCCTGGGGACCGCCACCCCCCAAGAGCCAGCTCCTGCTATGTCCCAGTGCGCCCATCCAGGGGACAGAACTGTTTACTGCTCCTGCCAAGCCACAGCAAACACTCAGTTTCCAGCAAGCGCGAGCATTGAAAATGCTCTCTTGCTGGAAGCAGAGCAGAATTGCTTTTTGTCTAAAAGCAATGCTGGCTTCCACAGGAGTGGGGAGCTGGTAGGGACCGTGGGGCCTGCAGTCCCCTACAGATACGAGTGGGTGCCCTGGTCAACAAAGGCCAGGCTCCAGGGAATAAGGTCCCTAGGGCCAAAATTGTCCTGTGAAGGGGGTCCGCATGGCCCCCCTCCACCATTTTTGAAAGGCCGGGGGCCCCAGGGGATGGGGGCCCCAGGGGATGGAGTCCCCACAGCCAATATAGCCCGGGGGGGGGGAGCTCAGCCCCCCCTCCCCTAAACATGTAGATCCAGCCCCAGGAGATGGGGTCCCCGGGGCCGAAATTAGCCAGGGGAGGGGGGACGCGCGGCTCAGCTCTACCATTTCAAAAAGGACTAGCCTCAGCGGATGGGATGCCTGGGCACAGCTGCCAAGATTTTAGATTGCTATGTGTGATATTTTCATAATTTCAGTGTAATTATGAGTGATATTCAACAATGAGTGACACTTTCCCGTGAGCAAAAATCAAGAAATGAAGACGAGGGAAACATAAATTTCAGAAATTACACCCATTTGAGCAACGAGAAATTATAAAATCTACAAAGCACCAGAAATGGAAGGGCACTAACCGACATGACACACAGAATGCAATAGATAAACTCACCAGACAAAGCGGGGAAAAAAAACAAGACACCTTCACACGACAGAACCCAGAGTTATGATGTTAGATAATTGGTTACCATCCAGCCACAGCTCAGACACTTTCTTCAGCACAGAAGGGAGCTAAACATTTATCTTTGAAGACCACATCATCTAACACTGAAAGGAATGGAGCATCCCTTTACTATGCCTTCACAACCCATTAAAAAAACAAAAAATTAAATCACTTATTTCAGCTGCAGGCCCCCTGCAATCAAGTTCTAGATCATGAAACATCCCACACCCTGTAATATGTAGGTAGAACTTAGTTTCTAGACAACTAGGTTTGCGTTTATGTCCCAGCACATACGAATAATACTGCTACATATAACCAGTAAAAGCACAGCACATTCTACAGTGACACAAATTCAAACACACAAAATGCATTGCCTGTGCCAAGTTAACTTTGCTACATCGTTCGTCGGTGTACCACGTACATACACACCAGTCAGATGGCTGATTTGTCTGCAGGCGCCAAACCAAACAAGTTTGGTGGTGAGAACAAGTTTCCACTTGCGACACTGAGCAAATTTCTGACTCAAGAGATGTCGACTGAAGCACAAACATGCACACCAGCAAGCACTAGCCTTCTTCATTAGGGTGTGCAACAGTGAAAGATCTCTTGCTGTGTCGACCATGCCAATTTGTCAAGATACCCATCCAGAGAGTCCTGCAGCGACCACTTCTTGCAATGCACGTACCCCAACAGTCACTATGTCTTCGCTATCATGAATTTGCCCCAGTCTGTGAATGGATCCCACACGATTTTTGCATGCAGACGTTTTATAAAAATGTACAGTTTCTGGAGTTGGGCACGTGCTGGGAGAGGTAAACCTTCAGCGAGAGTTCTAGTGAGGACAGCCACGAATGGTGTGCATGGTTCCAAAACCATAATGCAGGCTGTGACGCAGTAGTGTGACTTATGGTTGATGTCACTGACCATGTCATTAGTGATGTAATATGTGAAGTCATAAGCAGTGCATTGCGGGGCGTAACTTATAGTTAGCTCAGGGAACTGTAACTGCTGAATTTCACTGGTCTTGAATGAGTGAAATTTGAGCTCAACTATAACGTCCCTGTAACCAATGTTTTTTCCAGTGAATATATATATATATATATATCACTGAAAAAACCATAGGTTTCAGGCACGTTATAGTTAGAAATTAGCATTTAAAAAACCTTAGAAATTCACTGAAAAAACCATAGGTTTCAGGGGCGTTATAGTTAGTTGGACATTTCACTCGTACAAAACCATAGAAATTCCCCCGTTCTAGTTAGTTCAGCTAACTATAACTCGCGCGCCCGCAATGCACTGCTGATGACGTCACATATTACATCACTCATGACATGGTCAGTGACATCTCAAATGACATCACTGATGACATCATCCTTGTGATAGAGTGGCAGACCTCCTCTCCCCCTAATATAACCTTTGATACACACACTCAAAAATACAAACTAACATTTTCAAAACAATGGACATACCAATACCAGTTACAACACACCTATTCATTAATTACAAGATCTACACACACATCCACTCATTCACCAACAGTCCCTATACAGTCACTCATACATATACTCACTCATCATATGTACTCATACACCTATACATCCTGTTACACACCGCCACTCATCCATAGAGTTACTCACACACATAGTAACACATGCAAACAAAGTATCAAACATCCATTTACTTGAATATACAGTTATACACACACACTACCACACTTACTTCTACAGAAACTTACACATACTTACTCTCTTAAACAATCACTTATAGAAACACCTACTTATTTGTACAGGAACTCTTCCTATCTCTCACTCTCACATATACTCACTTATATACACCAATACTCACATATACTAGTTTAAAACATATGTAGTTACTCATAAAGACACTATTGAGACAGTCATTCACTCACTAACAGACCCATACACATCCACCTATACAGTCCTGCACACATGCTGTCTTCAACACATACAAACAGTGAGTCACTCATTCATGCATCTATGCACTAAGTAATACCCCCACCGAACCATACAGACACTCATACTGATACTCAAAAAACCAACTAATAACCCATATAGACACTCATGTAGCTACTCACCAACCCATGCAGCCACTTATACACAAAGTGAGAGACTGATACAGATATTTTCATATTTAAACATTACTCACTAACCCATGTATTCACTAAGATACACTTAGTCAGTTATACAATCAATTTTACAAAAAAAATCATCCATTTAGAAACTTATATACCCATTTATTCTTCCATCGACCTTGAGATATACATATATAAAACATATTTAATTTTCAGAAAAACACACATTCACTGGATGATGTCATCAGTGATGTCACTGACCATGTCATGAGTGATGTAATATGTGACGTCATCAGCAGTGCATTACGGATGCTGCGAGTTATAGTTAGCTGAACTAACTATAACGGGGGAATTTCTATGGTTTTGTACGAGTGAAATGTCCAACTAACTATAACGCCCCTGAAACCTATGGTTTTTTCAGTGAATTTCTAAGGTTTTTTAAATGCTAATTTCTAACTATAACGTGCCTGAAACCTATGGTTTTTTCAGTGAATATGTATATATTTATTATACTATGTATACATGTGAAAATGTGTCGGTCCCGTTTGCCTCGGTGGCACGGAAAAAATGGGTGGCACTGACGTCAGCACGCCGACGAGGTCCTCTTATTGCTCCGATGACGTCATACGGTGTCGCGAGCGGAGCCGTGCTCGTTGAAGTGGGAGAGCTAGGAAAGAATTTCCGTGGAATGCTGGTGCAGGGGATATTCACCTAAGTGTTCAGGCTAGTCCTTTGGGAGCAACTGTTTATGTTGCCACTCCAGAAACCGAAACCAGTGATCCGAGGGCAGAGGCCCTGCAGATGGCACACGAGGTGGGGTGCCCAGCCGTGTGCACCGGCGGGGCAGCGAAGTGACAAGCACCACAACCCACAAAAAAGGTAACGAGGGCACTGAATAACAGGATCTTCTCTTTGTATCTGGCAGGAACAACGAAGTTAAAATGCCCTAGTACCAAAATGTAGAATTAGTGCTACAACGGTCTTCAAGAGGACCTGCGATGCCGCTTCTGCCTCCCGTACCCTGGAGGCGGCACATGGAGTCACGCGGTACGGTCATACTGCGGTGGGACGCACACTCGTTGACCTCTCATGGCACTGCTCCACACTTCAGGGAGGACGCTTTCCATTAGCTATGTTTTCTGATGACATGTCGCGCCGGCCCCGTCCAACAACAGAACTCCTTTAGATCCAAACAGACTCTTCCACTCTCTCACCGGAAGTGAAACCAGGCCACGCGGACACTTTCACAATACAACAGCCGGGAATGCACTTTGATAAAAAACACATTCCTTCCTCCTAATTAATCAAATAAACGTCTCACTGAAGAACGGGCCAGCTTCGATCGGTAATCAGCCGTTACAACAACTTTTTTACTTTGCGATACCATTACAACGCATGCATTACCACGCATGGGTTGTACATCACAAAGTCATTACTACGCATTTTTTTTTAGAACGTATGGTCATTTACCACGCATGCCTTTACAACAAATTTTGTTGTAAAGGTATGTATGGTAAATGACCATGCGTTCTAAAAAACTTGTAGACGATCCATGTCGTTGTAAGGAAACAGAGGCTGTTCTGTTTCCTCACAACGACGTGCACCGCGCCTCAGAGATGACGTGAAGCAGGAACCACGAGGAGAGAGGAACCATGAGGAGTGAGAGGTAAGGGGGATTGGGCATGGGGTGGGGGGTTTCTTTTCTAGGGTTTAGGGTAGTGCAGTGGTGTTTGGGTTGTGCTGGGGGTAGTGTTTTAGGGTTTAGGGTAGTGCAGTGGTGTTTGGGTAGTGTAGGGAGTCGTGCTGGGGGTAGTGTTTTAGGGTTTAGGGTAGTGCAGTAGTGTAGGGGGTCGTGCTGGTGGTAGTGTTTTAGGGTTTAGGGTAGTGCAGTGGTGTATGGGTAGTGTAGGGGGTTGTGCTGGGGTAGTGTTTTAGGGTTTAGGGTAGTGCAGTGGTGTTTGAGTAGTGTAGGGGGTCATGCTGGTGGTAGTGTTTTAGGGTTTAGGGTAGTGCAGTGGTGTTTGTGTAGTGTAGGGTGTCATGCTGGGGGTAGTGTTTTATGGTTTAGGGTAGTGCAGTGGTGTTTGGGTACTGTAGGGGTCGTGCTGGGGGTGGGTTTAGGGTAGTGCAGTGGTGTTTGGGTAGTTTAGGGAGTCGTGCTGGGGGTAGTGTTTTAGGGTAGTGCAGTGGTGTTTGGGTAGTGTAGGGGGTAGTGTTTTAGGGTTTAGGGCAGTGCAGTGGTGTTTGTGTAGTGAAGGGGGTCATGCTGTGGGTAGTGTTATGGTTTAGGGTAGTGCAGTGGTGTTTGGGTACTGTAGGGGTCGTGCTGGGGGTGGGTTTAGGGTAGTGCAGTGGTGTTTGGGTAGTTTAGGGAGTCGTGCTGGGGGTAGTGTTTTAGGGTAGTGCAGTGGTGTTTGTGTAGTGTGGGTGGTCATGCTGTGGGTATATTTAGGGTTTAGTGTAGTGCAGTGGTGTTTGGGTAGTGTAGGGTGTCGTGCTGGTGGTAGTGTTTTAGGGTTTAGGGTAGTGCAGTTATGTTTGGGTAGTGTAGGGTGTCGTGCTGGGGGTAGTGTTTTAGCACTAATTTTTCTTTCTACAGCACTAACCATAATTTCTATGGCAAAATGAACCCCCTCATTTTGTTCCTTTTTAAATTAAATGTTTTAAGCGTTACCAGTTTATTCCAATCAAGATGGCTTCAGGTGTGCCATACTTTTGTCATAAGTAAGACTGTTAGCGCTCTAGTTGTCCTTTAGAACACTCTGGGAAGCTGCAGTAGAACACAAAGGCATCAACTGACAGGCTGCTCCTGTTGAAATATAACAGGAAGATATTTGAGATCTCACTTAAAACATGTCCTAATTTTTCTTTCTACAGCACTAACCATAATTTCTATGACAAAATGAACCCCATCATTTTGTTCCTTTTTAAATTAAATGTTTTAAGTGTTACCATTTTATTCCATCCAAGATGGCTTCAGGTGTGCCATAATTTTGTCATAAGTAAGGCTGTTAGCACTCTAGTTGTTCTTTAGAACACTCTGGGAAGCTGCAGTAGAACACAAAGGAATCAACTGACAGTCTCTGCCCTTGTTGGATGTACATGTTTTACTGAGAATGTCAGACTTCATTCTCACATGACTAAGAAAGATAATGTGAATTTACAGAAAATATGCTCTCATTTTAGCTTCTGGAGCACCTTCCAAAACTGTATGGGACAAGCATGTGAAAATAGTTTTCTCTCAAACATGATTCATGATATCCCAGCAGAAGGTTTTTCACAGGGTAAAATCACCTTAGAACACACCACAATTCCTGAAATTAGTATGGTACCATCAACAAATGAATTCTAATGTAACTAAAGTCTGTTATCACCCTTTATAGTTCTCCTTTTGGTAACCCTCAAAATCTTCGATTCACTACAATGCATTTCAATGGGGTACTATCATTTATATTGGTCCCAAGATGGCTGCCAGCAAATCCAGGATGAAGTGCTGACAGCCAATCAGATCTCACGATGACGTGTGGTTAGGCTCCGCCCAGATATATATGTGTTTTCTTTTTCAAATTTCTCAGGAACTACTGAACGGATTTACACCATTTAAGCAAAAGGCACGACCCTGAACCAAGGGCTACCTTTTGGCAAATTTGGTGTAATTCCGTTCAGCAGTTCGGGCTGTAGCTGCGACTAAAGGTTCCTATGGAAAATTGCATGGGGAAAACACGTTTTGGGACCCCCTTTTTCTCGGCCCCCGCTAGCCGAATCACCCCGAGACTTTCAGGATAGGAGCGGACCGGAGCGCCCCAACAAGTTGGAAAATTTCGCGAAGATTCGTCAACCGGCGCCAACGTTATTTCAAATAGAATGTTGCGGATTTCCTATGGAAAATAGGTCCTAACTATAACTATCTACTGGCGACCGCCAGTAGATAATATATATATATATATATATATATATATATATCTATGTGTGTATGAATGGGTATGTAAGTAGTTGTGTGTGTGATTGGTTGTATGAGTGAGTAACTGTTGAGAGCCTGTATGGGTGTGTGAGAGGCTGTATAGGTGAACAAGTGGTGTGTAGTAGCTGTATGGGTGTGTGGCTGTATTGGTGAGTGATTAGTTGTGTGAGTGGCCCTATAGATGAGTAAGTGGATGTATGAGTACTTGTATGGGTCTGTGAACGGTTATGTGAGTGGTTGTGTGAGTAGGCGTACAAGAGGATGTATGGGGAATTGAGTGGTTCTGTGGATGATGTCATCAGTGACGTCACTGACCATGTCATGAGTGATGCAATATGTGAGGTCATAAGCAGTGCTTTGCAGGGGCGTAACCATAACTGCTGAATTTATATAGTTTTGTATTAGTAAAATCCGAGCCCAACTATACTGCCACTGTTTTTTTAGTGAATCTATCTATTTATCTCCTAGTGGCAGTCGCCACTAGGTAGTTAGAATTGGGTCTGCTTTTCCACAGACTGAAAATGTTTTGGTTTGCTAATAACTTTAGCCCTGTTTGATGAAACTTTCCGAAAAACAAGTTCATTCACCTCAGCTCCTTCCTGGAAATTTTCAGGGTGATTCGTCAAGCGGGGACCGAGAAAAAAGGGGGGTTCCAAAACATAAAATCACCATGCATTTTCCATAGACTTCTTTAAGATAGGTTACAGAAAAAACTGCTTAACGGAATTACACCCAAGTTGGCAGGAAGCTAGATTTTGGACCACAGATTCTGCTTTTTGTGATTTGGGGTGAATCCCTTCAGTAGTTTTTGAGATATAAATTAAGGTATATTTTGGCACGCGACAGTCCCACGGGCGTCCAGCAAGAGCACAAAAGCGAAAATGGAGGCCGGTGAGGCCCATTTTTACCGTGAGCCATTACGCTCTCGCTGGAGCGAGAGGCTACCACGAGTGCGAACGCTCCGATTGGCTGGCTGTTAGAATTTTAGAAATGAAATGGCGCCATTACTGTTTACAGTGAAAAATTGGAGGTGTTGTAGAAATGAAGTAAAAAAACTACATAAAGGGGTAGCAGAAAGGTATGCTGTCCCCTGGATTTAGGGAGGAGGTGTCTAAGGGATAGCCACTGATAAGAAAATAAATGTATATTGTTTTAGCTAATTTTTACGATCTCACAGAACTCTTGCGGTATTGTAAAAAAGGAGTAGATGAGTTCTCAATACACTCTACTAGTAGGAATGCATATTACTACGACACCCATAATCTGAGAGGTCTGAAAGGAGAGGCCAGTCCATCATCACACTGTACTACACACACCCGTCATCTGAGAAAGTGGTCTGAAAGGAGCAGCCAGTCCTTCCACACACAATCCTGCACATCTGTCATCTAAGAGAAAGGTCTGAAATGAGAGGAGAGTCCCTCCCCACACCCTACTACACACACCTGTCATATGAGAGAGGGGTCTGAAAGGCGAGGCCAGTCCGTCCTCACACTCCACTACTCACACCCATCATATGAGCAAGTGGTCTGAAAGGAGAGGCCAGTCCCTCCCTACACCCTACTACGCACACTTGTCATCTGAGAGGCCTGAAAAGAGAGGCCAATCCATCCTCACACCCTACTACACACACCAGCCATATGAGAGAGGGGTCTGAAAGGAGAGGCGACTCCATGCACACACCCTACTATGCACAGCTGTCATCTGAGAAGTCGGAGAGGAGAGGTCCGTCGCTCTCCCTATACCCTACTATGCACAATCGTTATGTGAGAGAGAGATCTGACTGAAGAGGGCAATCCCTCCGCAGCCACTACTACTGAAAACTGGGGTCCCCGGGGCAGGGTAATAGCAGCGGGCAATTGTCCTATGCACAGGAGCCCCGATGCAGGGCTTGGACCAGGCCCCGAGTAGGACATAAGTAAGGGCTTCATTGAAGAGGAGTAATGGTTCTATGGGGGCAATTCCTGGCTGAAGCACCTCCGTCAAGACATTTGTCTTGACTGCCACTGAAGGTAGCATAACGTCCAGGACCTCAGCTGCTCTCCACATATCCACTGCAAATAAGGCACCCTTCTCCATAGCCACAGTAGGGGGAGAGACAAGGCCAGTGTCTGGGGAGTTTTCCAGCCCACTGGCATCAGCCAGATCCTTGTACCAGTTGTCCTCGCTCTCTTCTAACTGGTATCCATAAGGGTCTGCAGACCTCTCCCATTCGTCCCCCAATTCAGGCCTCTCATACGAATAAGGCACCAGCTCTGTCATGGAAACTCTGTCCCTGTTGGCACCGGAATCGGACGACGTCTGTCTGGCTCCATGTTGGAGTCGGGTATGATGATGGGAATGGCGCTGCAATGGGTTGTCGAGGTGGCTCGACTGGCGCCACTCCGGATCCAAAGGGGCCCAACTGATGCCGGGGGCGAACACACAGACAGGAGACCAGAAGTATTCCCTCCCGAGTCCGTGGGGCCTGAAGGTGCTCCTGCGGGGATGGGCCATCCAAATACGAGGTGCATGGCCTCATAAAATTTACATAACTGGGCAGGGGTCATTCCGGCTCCCGGAAACTCTGGGAGGCGCAGAGACGGCACATGCCACAGGCTCTACCACACAGAGTGCCGACCCTCCCTCGACTTATCCGATTTCCCCCCCAGGGGCAGAGATCTGAAGAGGATGGGCAGGGGGAAGGGTCCCCAGGAATGTTCGCACGGTGGGTAGCTTATGGGGGGAAAAAACAAACTAAAGAAATCCTCATTAGTCATCGGCATCAGACTATCTTTAGGCTTGCCAAAGGTTTAAATAGGAGGGGGGTGGGAAAGGAGGAGAATGATAAAAATAGGATGAAGGGGCATGACAAAAGAAATCAAAGTACTCACATGGCATGTCAATGGCCTCTGCATAAAAAGAAAGCAAAGGTTAATTTGTCAGTATCTTCAAGAGAGTGAAGCTCAGTTACTGACACTTCAAGAAACACGAAACCCTAAGAATGTAAGGCATTGTTCAGTAAATTACGTTGGAGGAGTGCGGTGGTAAGCACTGAACAAGCATGTAGCACCAAGCGGATTGGCATTAATAATTATGAAGAGCGAAGGCATTGAACTCCTTGATTTTAGGACGGACCTCTCTGGCGCATGGATTATCGGGAGAATCAGGTCAGCGTCTGGTTCAATGGTTGAAATAATGCTACCCCCTCCTTTATTAGTAACATAGCGACAAACTTATTAAACTAACCCTCCCCAAGTCGGATTGGTGGTGACTTCAATACGATGTTGGATTGAGGCTTAGACAGGAGGTAAGAGGATAAGCACTCTGAAAGTAAGGAGAGAGATGAGGAACTTGATGCAGGATCTAGGTCTCTGCAATGTATGGTGGAAATGCGCTTTCACGAGGAGAGGTTACACTTTCTACAGTAAAAAATATGGACACCACTCAAGGCTAAACTTCTTCCTAATAGACAACACAATAGTGGACAAGGTAAAGGACAGCACACATATGCCTGCACACTGCTTAGACCACTCCATAGTGCTTTTAACAATGCAATTTTATGTCTTGAGGGCAAACACTAGGTGGGCAGTAAATAGAACTCCACTATCAAATCCCGACGTAATGCAAGAGTTGAAAGTTAATAGCATGAAATACCTTGAACTTAATATCATGGGATGGCTAAATTGAGTATTGTCTGGAAAGCATAGAAGGCATATATACGAGGCATCATATGTAAGCAGGGAGTGAAAATGAAACAAAGAATAAGAAAGGAAAATAGAAAGCGTGAGGTGGAAACTGGGTTATTACAGAGGGCTCGGCTACAATCTACATTGGATGAGGAGTGACAGAAGATCAACCGACAACATAGGGAGTGGCAGAATGTTTTAAGAATAGACAGGAGAATAGACCAGACACAAAAGTGGCAGGCAAGCAAATTAGCACACTTTGAGCAAATTAGCACACATAGAGTATGAGGGCAAGGAGTAGCAGACTGTTAGTCTGCAAAAAGAGAAGCAATACAACTCATTTACGAATTGCAAATGGAAGAAAGTGGTGAGACTTCGGATGACCCTACTCACATTGAAGTATACAAAAAAGTGATGGATGAAATGCTTGATTTAATCTCAGCCACTAGTAATTACTCAGGCCGCGCCCCAATTCATTGTCATTTTGCACACCATGCCACCTAAGTTTGGACCCAGCAATACGCAAATCAGTTTTGACCCTGCTCCAGTAGAAACGGACCAGCCTGAACTGTCTAGCCAGGCCCTCCCTAAACTGGAACACAAGCAACCCCCAGGGAGCACGGCACACAAAGTGCTCGTGCCCTATCGTGAACAGTAGGTAACGTCTGTGGGTAGGCAGGACGGGATGTGAAAATATGCATCCTGCAAGTCCAATGCTACCAGCCAGTCTCCTGGGTCCTAGGCAAACAGGACTTGAGCAAGTATGAGTATTTTGAATTTCTCCTTCTTGGGGATGAAACAGAGTGTAGGATGAAAGACTCTTTTTTGGGCACCAGAAAGTAGCAGGAATAACAACCACAACCTACTTCTGGCATTGACGCACTCTCTATGGCTCCCTTGGCCAAGAGACCCGCCACTTCTTGGCAGAGTAAGGAGAGATGGTCCTCAGTAATAAGTGGGTGGCATGGGTGGATGGGTAGTCACGAAGAGGAGGGAGAAGCCCCTTCGGACAATCTGCAGAACCCAGCGGTCTGATGTTATTGACCTCCAGTCATGCAGGTGATGGAGTATCCTGCCTCCCATTGGTTGCCCATGATGGTTGGAGGGCAAAATAAAGAGGTCTAGAGGCTGCCGGAGGGGTGGTGGACTGGACTGACCTCTGGCTGCCCGACCCACGGGGTTTGTGGGTACCACGTCCTCAGCCACACAGAGGCTGGGAAGCTTGTGCACCGTAGTGGCTGGGCGGGTAAAAATGGAGCTGGAAGCCCCTTTAGTGGCCGTGAAAAGCAGAATGGGTATAGTGGGGGGCAATGGAAATGCCCAAGGTCCTGACCGTAGCCCTTCTCCAGCGATGAGTCAGCCTAGTCTCCAGAGAGACGGGAGCCATCAAAGGGCATGTCCATAAGCAAAGCTTGGACATCTCTTGAAAAGCCAGTCATCCTCAGCCAGGCGTGACGCCATAAGGCCACTGACGAAGAAACTGCTCTGCCTAGCGAGTTGGTTGTGTCCAGCCCAGAACGAATCGTGAACTTGGCTGCATCCTTCCTGTCTGTCAAAGCTTGGGAGAGTATGGCCTAGGCCTCCTACCGGACCATGGGCAGCACTTGCGCAACCGAATCCCACAATGCATGGGAGTATCGGCTTAAATAGTATGCAGTGTTCACAGACTGCAGTGCCAGACTGGTAGAAGAAAACATTTTCTTGCCAAAGGCGTCCGTCTCTTGGATTCCCTATTTGGTGGGGTGGTAGGGAATACACCAGGATTTACACGGTGAGTGGAGGCTTGGACAACCGAGCTCTCCTGGGTAGGGTGTTGTGTGAGGAAACTGGGGTCCCCTGGGGTGGGTGATGGGAGCGGGCAACTGTCCTGTTCATAGGAGCACCTGTGCAAGGTCTGGACCAGGTCCCAAGCAAGACGTCTGTAAGGGCTTCATTAAATGGGAAAAGCGGTTCGGACGGGGGGGGAGGGGGGTCACTCCCGGTTGAAGCACCTCTGTCAAGACATTACTCTTGACTGCCACTGAGGGTAGGATAAGGTCCAGGACCTCGGCCGCTCTTCTCACCGCGATAGCAAAAGAGCTCTCTCTTGCATAGCCACAGTAGGTGGAGAGACTATGCCAGTACCTGGGAAATTATCCAGTCCACTAGCATCCACCAGTTCCTCACACCAGTCCATGTTAGGGTCTAGGGGCTGGTATTCTTCAGGGTCCAGTGGCACCTTCCAATCTTCCCCCAAGTCCTAGCCCATAGGAATAGGGTTCAGACTCCGGCCTGGAAGGCATGGCTCTAGTCAGCACTGGATTTCTAGTCAGACGATGCCCCTCTGGTTCCATGTCGAGGACGAGAATGGGGATGACGGCACTCGGACAGTTGACATCGGGACCTTTGCCGGGGAAGGTTGAGGTGGTACGACATATGCCGGTCCGGATCCATCTGTGGATCCAAGGGGACTGACTAGAGCCGGCAGTGGAACCGCAGCTGGTGAACCAGTAGGGTCCTCTCCCGAACCTGTAGGGCCCCCTCCCGCACCCACGGGATCCAAAGGCACACCAGTCGCCCAAATATGAGGTGCATGGCCTGATATATTAAGCAAAGTTGGGCGGGGGTCGCTCCTGGAAACTCTGGGAGGTGCGGAGCCACCCTGGTGCAGGCTCTACAGCAGAGCCAAGTCTTGAATGACGAAGCTCCCTCATCTTGTTGGAAGACTTCGATGTACAGGGCAAAGTTGAAGACCTCTTCGTCTTCTCGCTCTTTTTTGTGGGACTTACCAGAAGACGACTTTGGGTGCTACAAGGATCTAGGGCTCTGCGACCGATCCCGGGACCTTTCTCTCGACTGCGACCGTCACAGCATCGCACATCGAGCGGCAAGGAGCTTGAGGGAAACCTCTCTAGAGGCCTTGGGGTTCATGGTGTGACATTCGACGCAGGTCTTCATGTAGTGGTCGTGCTTGGGGCACCAGAGGCAAAAACCGACATCTGTCGGTGACAGGTTGTGCAGGGCTTGAAGCTGGGTTTCCTAGCTGACATACCTGCCACACCAGAAGAAAAAATCTTGAAAAAACTTATACAAAAAGTTGAAAAAGAGTCCATTAAAAAAATGACTGGTGGTAGCTCTCTCCGGATCTGCGCTGACTGGCACGGAAAGAAAAGAACTGACATCATATCACTGAGGTGGCACCTATATAGGCACCATGTACGTCACTTTGGGCGCGGACGCCACTCAGAGCCAAACAATGCCACCTACCTACCACCTGCAGGCGATATTACCTTATATACCAACAACCTTGCACAAACAGTTCCTTGTGTCGAGCAAACAGTAGATGAATTTGGGCAATTTTCAGGGTATCTGATAACTAAGACCGAGATAATGACTTGGAATATGAATAAGACCAGCTACACCAGTCAGTCCAAGTGGAGGTACCTGGGTAGAATTGTCACGCCAACGACCGAGGACATTCCCAAAGTTAATCTAATGAAAGAGAAGGGTGGGCTACTTAAGAGATGAGAGAAGTTGCATTCAGCAATATATGGAATTAACCTAATCAAAATGTCAATTTTGCCAAAGCTTGCCTTACTTTTTGGTAATAATCCTCTCCCATTCCCTGAAGACTTGATTGCAAAAATTCAGGAAAAATTAGGTAGCTACTTCTGGGACTCCAAGGGAAGTAGGCTGGAATGGAGAAAGGTGAGAAGGAAGCTAGGCCTAGGGGGCTTGGTGCTGCCGACGTCCGGGTGTATTATTACGCATTTCACTTCAAGGACTTAAAAATGCTCTTAGCACGACTCATGAGGGGGAGATTGTTCTTGATTGTGTTGGGGAGCTTAGGGCAGGATAACTTTCTCCACAAATTCGGCTTTCCTAAGATTTTTAAGAAGGTAAAGAGGACCTCTTTAGATATATGGCATGATGTTAGGAGAATTCTAGGCATTAAATACTGTGCAGCAAATTCTCCCATATGAGGTTCTCCAGACACCCCAGACTTCCTGGAGGACAAACTTAGTCTCCCAGTGATTAAGGCAGGATTAAAATATGGGGGGGGGGGGGTAGGGAGGAGATACAACAGATGCTGGGTCTAATTTCTACGGAGGATTTTACTGCGGCCACCAATGGTTCACTATCAAGGTTCAAGTGCCTTCAATTAGTATCATAGTGGAGGGCACAGCAGTGGAGTGCAGAAGAAAGGTGGAAATACGAATACTGGATACAGGACTCGCAGTAGCTAAAAAATAGAAGATTTCAACCTGGTATTGGAAGCTAATTGACACACATGATAAGCATTTCAGAACGCAGACACATCCATGGGAAGAACACCTACAGTCACCAGATCTGCCAAATTTATGGCAAGTAACTTTTACTCTTCATTATTTCACAGTTAAATCTGCTACTCTTGAAGAACTATTTGTATACTCTCCACAGAATCTACCTCACTTTGAACAAATGGGCAAAATTCAACAAATCAGATGGGCGTATGGTGCAAAAGATGTGGCGAGAATGCTGCAAACGATATACATGTTGATCACTTGGCTGAGGCTGGAAAGATACTGACATGGCGTAAGTGAAAGAGTGTCAAAAATACTAGGAGCAAGAATCAAGGTAAGCCGCGACCTGATCCTCTTTGGTGTCGCTATACAGCTGAACTTGATTATACAAGAGGCGGCTTCTCTTCTACTTAATTTTACTTGCATGAAGGGAAATATGTATAAATTGAGTAAAGTCGTACCCTCCCACGGTGTAGAGCTGGCTAAGTCTGTGGACAGAATATGTGGTTGGGATGTAGTCTCTTCAGGGGGCAAAAAAAACATGGGACCTATGGTCCAGTTTTCTATGCTGGCGAACTGAGGCATAAACAATACAAGAATGAAATACAATGGATCCAATGATTAAGCCATAAAAAGCCAACCATCTTAGGGGGCAGATGGTATACCCCGAGATCATTTGGCAAAATTGGTGTTCAGATGGCAAGGGTGCTCGGTATCGGACATTTGATGACTATGAGGACAAACAAAAAAAATATGAAAAAAGAAAGAATAGCCAATTTGGACAATATCTAGTTATCAATCCATCCCTTTTGCCTACTATGAATTAACTAATACTACAACTTTATTGTGGGGGATGTTATCATCAAAATATTGTACGTGCCAGAGACGAGTGTTTCTTTGTTTTCATGTTTTGGCCCCAAGTAGCCTGAGCAAGTCTTACATTCTGCTACTTCAGGTATATCCACTATGGCTTATTAAAGTTTCCTCAAAGTGCCAACAAACTTTTGGCTACTCCTGTCGAATTAAGACTTCACATCCTCCAAGACTGGCTGGCTATTTAGTTCTGTACCTAGCACCAATGGTATCACACACTTACTTCGTTGCACTTTAGCACATGAGATCATGTACAGTGCCAAACACATCCCTTTCTGTTTGGAAAAAAAATACCAAGACAGCAATAACTGAATTTCTTGAAGGTTAGTGATACCAGAGATTGGTTGCCTGCAAGGTAATTTTCTTTAGGACTTAAAGTGTATGATTTCTAGTTTACAACGTTTTGCAGATGATATTCCTCAACTGTACCAGTATGGAGAACAGAAAAAAGGTAATTTACTATTACAAAGCAACATATTTCTCTTCTGCATATATATTTTTGTATCCAGCTGTTAATCATTTGAACAACTTTTGAGGGGTAGGACTTGTGACAGCTGAAATGAACTGCACATTAATATATACAAAATGTTTTTATTTTCTTTACAGCACAACATTATTCGTCCTCTTCAATTGTGCTGGGTCTGAAACTACAATTGATGTATTCTCTTTAAAATAAAAATGTTTTTCAAACTAAGAGTCAGCTATTGCCGTCTGTGTTGCTTGACAGATATTCTGCAAGGTCACTCAGCTGAGCGCTGTTCAAGGCAGCGATCAAGTTCTCAGGTGTGGCCAGCAGTCCCTCGCGATCCAACCAGCTGACCAGCAACAGCTTTGCTCTCATTTTTACATCCTCGCTGTCGCACTCGATCTCCTGAATATCAGCTTCTTTCAACTGCAGGTAAGGGGCAAGAGTTTTCCAATCGTGACCAAGCCTACTAGAAAATGACTCGATCATGTCACCAGTCATCGGTTTCTGTAACGCCTGGTCGGGACCTGAAGGGAATAATAAGATTTCGCTTCATGAGTAGTAAATAATTTAAAGTGGTCGCTTTATCATGGCAAATTACATGAAGAATTGTGTTAGTTAGGGTAACAATGCAAAACCACCTGGAAATCATGGCACAAATATCAAAGCCAACATCTGGTATTGTTCTGTAAATCAAGAATGCCTTTGTTGTAGATTTTTCACACACCGAGTGAAAAGAGGCATTTTAAACTTTATCCTAAAATCTAGATAGGAGTAATTTCTCTCAGCTACATAAAATCTCAAACTCATTAGTAATTACAAGGAAGAATAAAAGGGAGATGCAGTACTTCTGAATCTACTTCATGTCGCAGATAAGGCCATCTTGTGCCAGGAAGTCCAGGAACTTTTACATTATGTCTTCACACATACACACACATGCATCACTAAGTCTATGAAATGGCTAAAGAACAAACCTATTTTAGTTTACTATTTCACACACAAAACAGTCCACAATGGGTATGAAATTTGAGACACAAGCCCGGATAAGGAACGGAGGATAGTGCATTAGAAAACTGACAGGCGGTACTCAGTGTTCAGGCTCCCAAGTGTCTTTCTAACTTGTGTCGAAGGTAAGTTACATGGAATACTCTTTTACCAGCAGTAAATGCTTCGTTCGAGGTAGAGTTTTTTTGTTTTTTTTAATCAACTTAGCATGCTCGGAGGCACCACCTTCTGTCACCTCAGAACCTTGCTCTCCAGAGCCTTCAGCCAGAGCATAATATAACTGGAAAAAAATCTATTTTGGGTGGAGTGTCCGCTGTAAGCACATTACCGCATTCTGCTATGTATTTGCAGACGCGAATGTTCTTGCTAGACAAAAGGGGGCTTGCGAGCCCAACAGCAATACTTAGTAGTCTGTGAAAGGGCTGCGCTCAAACCTGGACAGTCTCTTGTAGCAGCATCCAGAAGTAAACACTCCATGCTGCTGTCTATCTCCTCCACAACTGTTTTTTTCAGCAGTTCTGCCACATGCAGCAGATTCACTTGTTTTCATTTGGCCTGCCATTAAGCTTGAAGCACTACTGTTATTTTACTAAAGTTCAATAGCTGATTTTTCCCCAAAGTCCGGTAACACGATTCTACATTCACCGCAGGCAAAGCATTTTGATGGCAAATGAACAGTTTCTGCTACCTCATTTCAAAGATCAGGATTGTATGTGGATGAACATCTGTTTTAAGGGGGGGAGGAAGTTGTGCCAGGCAACAGGATGAAGAGGAATGATAGCAATTCTTCACTACCATATTCTGAAAACGCTGCCTAACATTTCTGGCAAAAATTAAGCAGTAAAAAGCCAAATGCGCCTTCGCTTGATTAAAAAAAACGAGAGCATTTCACTGACAAGATTATTAGCCTTACATGATTAGCTACTGCTGTTTAAACAATTTTAGACTGTAAATTATTTTTGAATGTCAAAACTTACTGCAGTTTTATTTCAGGTCCTCCCCCAAGTCCACAACGGTAGCCAAATGGACAAAAGACCTTTAACCAACAAATTCATCCCACTTCAAGAGAAAATGATTCTGTCCAGAATAACCGTCCGTCCGTCCACGCCTACCTCAATACTGGCATTTTGTATAACTTAGGTTAATACTCTGGAGCTTTATTCAAACACAATGGTCTGCCTCCACTTAACATATAGGAACATTACACTGGCTAAGTGTAAACATATGCTTTTTAAAGTGATAAACACAAAAAAGCATTATTAAACAGGATATAAAAAAAAGTGATATTGGTAGAATACTTAGAAGTAGGCGTGCACAACAAGCAGAGAAGTCCAATAAAATATAGTGCTTACTGAGGTCAGAGAAGGTGCCAGCACATGGCCAGGATCAAGAGGTGGTCAAATTCTAATTTTTCCTTATCTATGGCAGGCTAGGAACTAGCATTGGAAACAACTTCGACAAACCAAAAAAAGACTTTAGTGAAATGGAGCCGACTTTGCCATATCTATCTAAACTAATAGCGGCCATGAGGATTAAAAGGAAGCAGATATGTAGGTTCTCTATGGCTGATGCAGACTGAGCAAGTCTGTGTTTAGTGAAAAGAAAAGAGCAACTGCCAAGATGGATAGTCTTGCTAATTATTCCCTGAGCGTTTAAGACACAGCTGCTGGAATTGAATGACAAGAAAATCATTACACGCTAAGGCCAGGAGGACACATTGCATTTACAACTTTGCTAATGCTGTTGATGCAGTGGTGATTACCTGTGTATATGCTCCCATTCCATTTCCCCAATTTACTCTCAGATCAAAAGGTATGTTGGAGGTTCAAATTTGTTATTTGGTGTGATGTTACACCATGCAAAAATGCTGTTAAAGCGTGGTAATAACAGACACTCTTTTTAGTCTGATCTAATTCATTGGAACATTTAGCCATGTTATGTATTAAGTAGCTGCCATTTGTATTATTACACAGGAAGAAAATAAATAATGACAATTTTAAGCCAGACTTAAATGCCACCTTAAGAAAATGAATAGACAAGGTTAAGAATAAAGCTAAACGCTTTGCCTACCAGGAGCCATACCAAGATGCGAGTCAAATGCGTTAATTTCATATCTGCAGCCATTTTACTACAGGATGGATAACGCAGGCTGAGAAATAAGAAATCACTCGAACAGAAGTTTCCAATTCGGGGCTGAATAATGGAATTTCTGCTGGGATTTGGCAAATATGGACTGGACATTGGACTTTGACCCTTTAGACATTATGTAACCAGTATTGCTTCAATTGTACCTCATAGATATTGTATTTTGACATCTGATGGTGCTTTTTAAATACTTACTAGTCTGAAGTTTTTACATGTTTTATGTGCTGTACTGTGATGTACTTTTATGATCCTAGTGATCAATAATAAAGTCTTTGATGATGATGACAAATCTCCTGTAGAATCCAGTTAGGCCAAGAAAGGCTCGGACTTGGCTTAGGGGCTTAGGAGCTTCCCATGCCAGAATTCTCTGGATTTTGGGCTGGAGATATTGCACATGACCTCCACAAACTTGGTGGCCCAAGTACACAACAGAGCCTTGCCCTATCTTTCACTTACTTGCCTTGACAGTCAGGCCTGCCTGCTGCAGGGACTGACATTTCCTTGAGGTGGACCAGGTACTCCTCCCATGTGGAGCTAAATACAGCTATGCCAACAAGATAAGCTGCACTGAAACTCTCAAGATCTGAAAGTACACTATTCACCAACCTCTGGAAGGTGGCAGGTGCGTTTTTCAACCCAAAGGGCATCACTCTGAACTGAACGTAGCCTTCAGGTGCAGAAAAAGCAGACTTCTCCTTTGTGAGGGCTATCTGCCAATAACCTGATATCAGGTCAAAGGTACTCAGCTATCTGGCTGCCACAAACGTATTAATGAGCTCATCAGCTCTTGGTATGGGGTGGGCATAAGTCTTAGTGACTGCATTGAGGTCCCTGTAGTCCACACACAACCTCATCTCAGACTTCTCAACTTTGGGACGGGGCTTAAGCACCAGTACCGCTGGGTTGGCCCATGAACTACTGGAGGGCTCAATCACCCCAACTCCAGCATCTTAGCAACCTCAGATTTTATACTGTCCTTGACCTGGTCAGACAACCTACATATTTTGCTCTTGACAGGTACATGGTCACCGGTGTCCATATCATGTGTACACTGTCGTCAGACCTAGGGGGAAAGTGAACAGTCCAGAAAACTGCCTCACTAACTGATGGCAGTCCCTTTGTTGCTGTTCTGTCAAGGTGGAGAACACTACTCCTTCCACACTTCCATCCTGGGAATTAGAGGATACGATGACAGGGAGAGGTTCACTCTTTTCTTCCTCTCCTCCATCTGTCACCATCAACATGGTGAGGTCTACCCTGTCATGGTGCAACTTGAGCCCGTTCACATGAATGACCATGTGAGGGTTACTGGGGATACCTACTCCATTGAGTAGGTGACTCTCTATGATAGGGTGTGGCCCAGTCCACTTGTTCTGCAATGCCCTAGGTGCCACTGGCTTCAAAACCCACAACAAAAGTTCTGGCTAGTACCCACCCATAGAGGACTTCTGGTCATACCAGTTCTTCACAAACTCCTGGCTGGCCTCTAAATTCTTATTTGTCTTCTTCATGTATTCAGCCATCCTGCGGGAGGGCTAAGTACATTGTCCACTATGTCCTGCTTTGATTCCTTGAAGGGGTCCCTTCCCACCCTCTTTAACCACGCTTACTGGGTGCACAAAGAGTAGACCCAAGGGATTAAAGCCGGCTCCCTTTTGGTTAGTCCTCCATGAAAGAGAATAGCAGGCATGGGAGAAGGACATTCCATCTCTTCTAGAGTTTCTCAGGCAACCCCAGGATCAAGCTTTTCAAGGTCTTGTTGAACCTGTCAACTAGACCATTTCATTGGAGATGGTAGAGGGTGGTGAGCTTATAAGTCATACCACACTCATCCCACATTGCGTTCAGATAGGCAGACATGAACTGAGTGCCTATATCTGAGGCTACCTGCTTAGGGAACCCAACCCTGGTGAAGATTTCAAGGAAGGCTCTAGTCACTGCAAGGGCAGTGACTGTCCTAAGGGGAATATCCTCTGGGTAGCTAGTGGCATGGCCCACTACCATCAGAATAAATCTGTTCCCTGAGGCTGTTGGAGGTTCTAAAGGACCAACAATGTCAATATCCCCACCCTCTCAAAGGGAGTCTCCACTACTGTAAGTGGTATCAGTGGAGCCTTTGGCTTGCCCCTGCCTTACCATTGGACTGGCAGGTGACCCAGGAGCGATAAAACTCCTTGACCTTCTCAGACGTCTGGGGCCCAAAAAAAGTTTGAACTGCCTCACGCAAGTCTTGGTTTTCCACCAAGAGTCCAGCTAAGGGGATATCAATGACCAGGTTAAGGAAGAACTCTTTCTGGGGGACCAAAATACTTCTGGTTGCCCCTGGTTCGGCGTCCCTTGCCTCGCTTTACAGAAGGCCCTCCTCCTAGTATACCTTATGGGTACCACTGTTATCACCTTGCTCCTGACTGACCGCTAACTATTGCAGGTCCTCTTTCCACCTCTGTCCAAGCAGAGGTTTCCAGATCATTGCCTAGCAGGCACACTACTGGGATGGCGGGGACACTGCTACCTTCTTTGGGCCAGTAACTTCCCCCCACAAAAAATCAATCCCAGCCATGGGGTGCTACTATGTGACATTGTCTGCATTTACTATCTTGTGCACTTCCTTTGGTAGGATCTGGTCTGGGGAAATCAGTTTGGCCATCATCATGGGTACACTGGCACCTGTATCTCTCAGAGCCTTCACCTCCAACCCACTGATATTTTGACACTGTTGGTATTTCTCCATACTTGGGGTCAGTAAGCCAAACGTTCAATGTTATCCCCACCCATGGACACTCAGGTGGCCTCTGTGTACTCTTCAGGATCTCTAGGGGCGTTCTCCCACCCCATTCCTACACTAGCCAACCATTTGGACTGGTCACCGGTGGGCGCCTTCTTTGTGCACACTGAATATCCCCTTTTGTGGCTGGCAAATTGCAGCCAAAACACACCCCAGCCTTTGAGGGGTCAAACTTTCCCAGATACCCCCCTTCCCTTGGAATGGAATGTAGCTCATCCCCCTCCTTTGGCTTCTTTTAAGGACTTTTTGGGGCTATCCTTTACATCCTTTTCCCAATCTCTTTCCCATGAAGGGGGGCCTGAACACTTTTCTTTTGGTCTCCTCAAGGACTTCTTGAGGACCCTGGTCCGAACCCACTCATGAGGTGTCTTGCCCAGTTCCCTGTGGTTAGACAACCTAGAGACCACCAGATGCTAGTGCAAATTCTCTGAATGACAATTTGTTAAAATGTGCTCCTTGACAATTAAATTGTAGGACAGGTTTACCAAATCGAGCTCCATGTTTACTTGTTGAAAAAGTGGATCTTTAAACTTTGTCAAACTTTTTGAAACTTTAAGAACTTTGTCACAGCTTCTTTAAACTTTTCCCTACTCCTTGAAAACATGTCAGTTGTTTAAAACAGTCTTTAGGAGTCGACAAAAAATTTCCAACTGCTTGAGATGCACAATTGCTTTTTTCTAGGTGTCCACTCTGGCGGACCGTCAGTGGTCTCAAACTTCAACAACTGCATGGTACTGCTAAAAAGAAGTTCTGGATCCCACCGCTGCCACATATCTGAGGAAATAGGGCGTATTATACGGTGAGGTTGTGCAACCTCACTGTGTAGTACACTTACCAAACTCTTTAGGACCAGTAGTTTTCGTTTGTTAAACCCTCTAGGCCAGTGTTTCCCAAACTGTGGTCCGCGGACCCCCAGGGGTCCGTGACACATTCCCAGAGGGTCCGCAGGCAGCAGGTTTAAAAGCACTGCAAGGTTCATTCTATAATTAGCAGTTTTTGAGCGACAATAAACGTGTCAAGATAATACCACTGATTAATGTACCTGTGGAGAGAGATGAGAGTTTTGTGCAGTGGCAGCTTTGAGTTATCTAATGTAGCACAGAGGGTGCATATGCCTACTGCAAAGAACGTGTACCATGCATTTTAAAAAACAGCATTTTATGTGCATAGGTGAGTGGATTACTGCTTTTGTCACAGAGATTCTTTTGTTACTGTGCAGTTCATAAGTGACAACCGTAATCTAGCACAGTGACCTATAAACTTTCATCAAAGAGCTGCTTGCAAACTTCATGGTACAAGTTAGTACCTTATGTTTTTTCCCAGTCTTTAATTATCCTGATGCTGCTAAAAAGGTTTATTTGGGTGGAAATACATTTTTATTGTTAAAGTCAATGCTAACCACTGTGTTATGTTCTGAATGCCAAGTTTGTGCTTCTCCAGACCAAGCACTCTTTAAGAATGCCTACCAGTATGAATGACATGTGAATCCTACACCTTGTAGTCCCCTCCGCCTTATGTAACATTTTCTATACACTGATTTACACGTATGATTCATTGTCTCTATATGTGTGTGATGTAAAGTGCTCTGACATCCTACAATGGTACGAGAGATGCTATAAAACAAATGAAATACATGTGGCAACCGGGGCTATGGAGAGATGAGAGGCACTGTTGGAGGGTGATAATAAGGGAACCATTGAAGAACCCCAACAAAGATTGTCGCATCCTGGTGCATAGTAAGGTCTTCATTTACTATTCGTTAAAAGCTAATACAATTCAATATATAATGATAAATGTGTTTTAGACTGCACCATTGTTTCCTAAATTTCTTGGGGGGGAGAGCCTCCCAAAGCCCCCTTTGTAGTAGTCAGGCTCACTCACTGCACTTGGTGTGCACCGTATGGGGACTGGTCTGAAAACATTTGCCAGGGCTGCTTTGGGTTTCCAGTCTGGCCCTGGCAGGAGCAGGAGCCTCGTACTGTGAAATAAAACCAACCATTTAAAAGTTAGTCACGGAGATGCAGCACCAACCTTCCCATTAATTTTTTTTGTTTTTTTGCAAATTCTTTCAATATAAAATACTAAGGGGGATATTTACAACAGAAGTGGTGGAGCGTGTCGTTAGCCTCCTTGGCTTAACGACTTGCTCCGCCACTTCAGAAACGCAGGACTGCACCATATTTACAAGAATATGGTGCAGCCCTGCGTTTCCTCCCGTGCTGGCGCTACACTTAGCAGTGTAGCAGCAACGCAGGCAACCTTGCACCATAGTGCAAGGGTGTCTACGTGCAGGGGAAGATTGTTTATGTACAGGAAGGTCCCCCTTCCTGCACATAAACAATTTTGAAATGCAGATTTGTCACTTCTATGTGTGCTGCTTAATGCAGCACACATGGAAGTTACAAAATGCCATTTTTTTTAAAAGATTGTTTATGTGCAGGAAGGGTCACCTTCCTGAACATAAACAATCCAACGCGTTTTGCTTTTTCCATGTGTGCTGCACAAGGCAGCACACATGGAAAAAGCAAAAACGAGGAGAAATAAAGCATTTCTCCTTGTTTAGCCAAGTTAGACCTAGTTTTCCCTGGTCTTAATTTTGGCGCTGTCTCCTATTTACGCTGCCCTTGTAAATAGGGGGCAGCGTCAAAATCAATGGGTGTTGCGGTGGAACGCCCATTGCAACACCCACTGTCCCCCCCTTTCACGCTAAGCATTGCGTGAAAGGGGGCCTTATTTACAAAGCAGTGTTAAGCGGCTTAACACTGCCTTGTAAATAAGGCGAAGCCCCTATCGCACCGGGATCGTCACAAAAAGTGACGTTCCCATGGCGATAGGGGCTTGTAAATATTCCCCTAAAATCCTTAGTAATTTGAGTATTTGTTTTGTGTGCACATGTGTTTATTTTTTTTCGAATTACTGTTTTAATGTTTGAAATTTAAATCATACAAATTGCTTGGGGGTCCCCGGCTTCCAGTGGTGACTCAATGGGGGTCCTCAGGAGTCAAAAGTTTGGGAACCACTGCTCTAGGCTCAACACAGGGTAGCTGTGGTTCTGAGCAGTAAGGCTTACAAAAGGAGCAAGTGTAAAGCATTTAAACAGCACCAAAACAACTGAAGAAAAAAATACACGAGACATGGAAGTAATCCAACACCAATTTATAAAAATAGATTGTATTTTTAGACACCACAATGAAAAAGATCCACCAGAGGATTCCAGAGATATAGATTTTACAAGGTACGGTAAATATGCACTTTCACTTAACCGTGAACAAGCACTAGGAAATTCAACGAATTTGACACAAACTTTTTTGAGAAAACTTTGGGCGAGTGTCAGTGCGGTAACTTAAGAGTTACTTTAGGGGACCAACCCTGACAGGGAACCATTCACGGGGACCAGCAGGGTCTTCTGAAACAGTTGCCTCAAAGAAGAAGCAGTCTTCAAAAAGGTCCAGGCACTTTTATCCTTCTGCAATAGGTTCCTACAGAAGTGTCCTGATTCAAGTAATATAGGATGCTGAAGATGCTCAGGGATGTTGTGGATGAGATGCGGTTGACGGGGGTCTTCCTGAGGCTACTCAGTCAACGAAGGGGGGTAAGGCGGTCCTGGCCACATGGTCAATGTCCCTCAAAGTCCTCTCGGTTCTGGCAGAAGTTCAGTCGCCAGCGGGATGCCAGTTGCCCGGTTCCGCGGTCACAGTCAAATCCTTTCCTGGGCGATAACTTGCCTTCTGGGCAACCAAGCTGTACTCCTACAACTCTTCAAGGTTCAACGAACTCAGGTGCAACTTTGAATGTCTGGCCCTGGTCTCTGGTGCTGCATGGCGTCGAGAAACGGCGGCTTGAAAATTTGGGCTACCAACCTGCCACAGCAGGCTTCTTCAGCTGTTGTGTCTCTGTGTTGTGAACAGGTCAGCCAACTGACCCTTGGAGTTCCTTGAGCTACACTATTTATAACAGTCTGCAGTTCAATATCATTCAGTAAGGCTTGCCTCCACTCCTCAAACAGTGCCCCCTCCGTGATAGCACATACCGAACTCGTAGCACACACCATTTCTACATCATCAGTATGTTCTCCTTGTACATTCTCCTATGACATAGGTAGCCTAAATAGGCAATCAGCCACACAATATTTTGCACCAGAGACATACTCTAGTGTATACAGGAATTCCTGAAGCCTATACTGCCACTTGGCAATACAGCGGGTTGAGCTTTATTTATATCCAACCGTTGGTCTTCTGGTCCAGGCAGAAACTGCCAACACGAACCCCAGGAACATTCCAGCACAACAACTTACCAAATTCCACAGCCAGATCCCACACCCATAGTCCTGGCTCCATAGTGTAGAAGTTGCAACATGTGCTACGGCACAATTCCTGCAACCCTTCAGCCTAGTCTACTTCCAACCTGCAACCCTTCAGCCTAGTCTACTTCCAACTATCTGGAGACTGCTTAAGATTGCCAAGTACCTGACCTGATGACACTACATTCTGTGCACCTGCTTCATAGGCAAGCACCTCATCCTCAAAAAAGGACAAGACGACTGTGCAAAATACTCTCTCATATACCAAACTAACTCAATATTCTGTGCATGGAAAGGCTAGATCCTTAAAGAGGAAAGCAAACTCTACCTTGCTGCCAAAGAAGTCCTATAGAACATTACCAACTACAAAAATTGCCATACTCAAATTGATGCATAAGGTGTGGTGAAAAAGAGGTGTTGTGTTTAAAAAGCATTTACACAAGTCAGATCAACGGTTGGTTACTTGGCCTGCTCCTCTAATTCCACAGCAGTTGGTGATCTACTTTGAACTTGGGATGTAAAAATGTATCTATCTCAATGTATTGGACACATTTGTAAAATATACCTATCCAGTGTTCTAGCCATCCTCTCACCCTAAATGACAGCAGGGTTGGGAAGAATTTGCATTATTCTAAACGTTTTAAAAAATGCCATGAAATTCAGTGCAAATAACAGTAAATTGGACAAGAAAGCGATTTTGCAAAGTTTTAATTTCAATTCTGGAAATTCCTGCCTAAAATTTTAATAAGTAAGAATATTCTCCAAAATGTACACTTTTTTTTGAAATCCCAGGTGCATTTTAAAATGTGGCTTCTCAGCCCATTCCTGTGAGAGACACTTGCCAGACCTTCCATAGGATTGATAGTGGCTATTGGCTAAGCTGATAAGATACCAGTTTGTGCCAGGCTAGAACATTTGAGGGGTTTCAAGGAAGTCCTGTTAACACTCAACGTAACTGGGTACTGGACTGGGTGAAAGCAGTAATGGGAGTCCTCAATGCTGGAGGACTCAAAACGCAATCTAAAGCAAGGCAATATCTGAAACCAGTGGGATGATCTTATTCAGGATAGTTTGTGTCTGTAGATAATGTCTCACTAAAAAAAGCTTCTTAGATTTACTGGCAGAAGACAGAGGCAAAGTGTCCTTTTGCCCAAAGCCACAAACCAATGCTTTTCTTGTAACCCCCTCTCATCCAACGATGGCATTGAACATATCACACTTAAATCTAGTATTACCTAAGGAGTACCATGGTTATCATCATCCCTACAACGCTTCTGAATAATAAAGGGTAAGACGGAGAAGAATATTTAAAGGTTCACATGTACTGGAGACAGAATGAAGATCGGAATATGTAACTGCCTCTGCAGAAATGCTGCCCTCACACAGCTCCAAACCAAACATCCTACTAAAAGAATAACAAGCATTTGCAATGCAATAGGTCTCGCATTCACATGAGTTTGAGCTGTTGGCATTGAAAATGACAATGCCTTTTATTTATGTTTTGGGTTTTAAAACATAAATAAAAGGCATTGTCATTTACAATACTAATAGCTTAAACTCTCGCAAATGCGAGACCTATTGCATTGCAATAAAGGGCCTTCTCGACCGCTTGTTAGATTGTAAATATCAGAGTCTTCAAAGTAGTGATAAATAGTGCAGTGAAGAAGATGTGTAAGTGTTGTAAATTACACAGCCACAAAGTGTGAAGTGAGAGTTACATATGATCCGAGCTATAAACACTAACAAAGCACTCCAACACCTTTCGCTCTGTGATTACACTGTGGCGGCTCAGGAGGAAGAGCGGGAGGGGGGGGGCCATTTCCTGCCCTCTCCGTGATTTGAATGTGCAGTGTGGCATTGCGAAATGTTATTGCCATCTTTGGCCTAATAAAAAACACTCCAGCTGTAGTAGGGCGCTGGCGTCACCTCCTGGTGCAGGGCGGGCTGTGCTTTATGGCAGGCATGGAGGGAGGGATGGTCTCGGCTGCAGCTCCGGCCTTGTACAGTGCCCTTGCTATTACTAGTGAGTGAGAGGCACTGAGGTGGTGGTATTGGTGGTGGTGGTGGTATTGATAGTGGTGGTATTGGTGGTGGTTCTACTGATAGTGGTGGTGGTATTGGTGGTGGTGGCGGTATTGGTGGTGGTATCGGTATTGGTGGTGGTATTGGCAATGGTATTGGTTGTGGTGGTATTGGCTTGGTGGTGGTGGTGGTGGTAATGGTATTGGTGGTGGTATTATTGGTGGTGGTATTGGTGGTGGTGGTATTATTGGTGGTGGTATTGGTGGTGGTAGTATTGGTGGTGGTGGTATTAGTGGTGGTGGTATTAGTGGTGGTGGTATTGGTGGGGGTGCTATTGGTGGTGATGGTATTGGTGGTGGTATTGGTGGTGGTGGTTATTGGTGGTGGTTATTGGTATTGGTGGTGGTGGTGGTGGAGGTATTGGTGGTGGAGGTGGTATTGGTGGTGGTGGTGGTATTGGTGGTGGTGGTATTGGTGGTGGTATTGGTGGTATTTGCGGTGGTATTGGTAGTGGTGGTATTGGTGGGGGTATTGGTGGTGGTATTGGCATTTGCGGTGGTATTGGTGGTGGTGGTATTGTTGGTGCTATTGGTGGTGGTATTGGTGGTGGTATTGGTGGTTTTGGTGGTGGTGTGGTGGTTATTAGTGCTGGCATTGGTGGTGGTGGTGGTATTGGTGGTGCTATTGGTATTGGTGGTGGTGGTAGTGGTATTGGTGGTGGTGGTAGTGGTAGTTATTGGTGCTATTGGTGGTGGAATTGGTGGTAGTGGTATTGATAGTGGTGGTGGTATTCGTGGTGGTGGTGGTATTTGTGGTGGGTATTGGTGGTGGTATTGGTTGTGATGGTATTGGTGGTATTATTGGTGGTGGTGGTATTGGTGGTGTTGGCATTGGTGGTGTTGGCATTGGTGGTGGTATTGGTGGCGCTATTGGTGGTAGTGTTGATGGTGGTGATATTGGTGGTGGTGGTATTGATGGTGCGAGAAGCTATAGTGTAAATGACAGAGGGTTGGTGGAGAGGCAAAGGTGAAAAAATTGTATGAGAGGCAGAAGTGAAGAGAGAATGAACGAGGAGGGGAAGAGTCGGTGGTGGAGAGGGGTTAAACAGAGAAGGAGATCTAAGGAATGGAGAAGAAAGGGGAAAAGAGAAGGAAGGTGGAGAGTCAACACTGAAGGTAGTTGGAGAGGAGAAGTGTAGAAAAGAGGGGTGGGGAGGGCAGAGAAAATGAAGCCCGGGAAGAGATATAGTGGAGGGTTAAGAGGGCAAGCCGGATTTGAGTGGAGAGGAAATGATCAGGTGAGAGGTGAGTAGCAAAAGACAAGAAGAGGGAAAGTGAAGGGTTGACATAAGAAGAAAAGGAGTAGAGGGGTGGAGGAAGGAGAGATGTGGAGAGGTCAAATGAAGGGCGGGTAGAAGAGGGAGGAAGGCAGGGCTAGAAACGAGAGAGAAAAATGAACACTGGGGTGGGTACAGGAGGAAGGCGGTATGGAGGGCTGAATACGAGAGGCAGTGAGAGAAAAGAGGAGACAGAAAAGGGAGAGAGAAGCGAAGGGGGAAGTAGAGAGGGAGAGAGCGGCAGATAGGGAAGGGGTGGAAAGCAGGGTTGTGGCGTAGAGGGCAGGCGGAGAAGACAAGATGAAGAGAGGGTGGATACAGTAAATGAGAGTCAAGATGAGAGGAAGGTGGACAGGGTGGGGGGAGGTGGCATGATCGCGGAAGGGAGAGGGCAAAGCAGAGGAGGGACGAGAGAAAAAAGGTGTAGAAGAGAGGGGGGGTCTAGTGGGGGAAAAAAGGGGCTGAGGGGAGAGGGCGAGGTGAATGAGGGGAAAGTTTAGTTGATAGACAGGGCGAAGGGCAGCTGGGTTTGGAACTGAGAGTGGTGGAGCGGAGGAGGAGAGGCAGGTCCAGCCAGGACACGGGAGGAGTGGAGGAGAGTGAGCAGAGAGGAGTAAAGGAGGGAAGTATGCTGACAAGGGAGAGTGAAGGGCAGTGAGGCTTACGGAGGGAAGGAGATGAAGAGGGAAAAGATGAAAAGGAGGGCTGAGGGTAGTGGTGATGAAAGGGGAGTTGAAAACATTGGAACTTTCCGAAAAGGGGACAGCTGGGGAAGGAGGGAGCGTCGATGGGTAGCGAGGGGACGGGCTAATGCGGGGGGGGGGGGGAGAAAGAGTAGTGGAGGAGGAGAAGGCGGGATGTTAAGTGAGGTAGGAAAAAGTTGAAAAGAAAGAGGAGTGCAGGGAGAGGGAACAGACCTGGTGGAGGTCACGAGAAGGGAAGGGGGAGAGGAAAGGAAGGAGAAGAGCTGGGTACAGGAGATGAAAGGACAGGGAGAGAAACATAGGAAATGACAGGAAGGGTGTGTAGTCAGGAGAAGGCGCGAGGGCGGTGGTGGAGGAGTAGGGAGACACGAAATAGAGGAAACAGTGGAAGGCGAAAGTGCATTAGAGAGTAATGAAGTGGGGGAGGTGTGAAACTCCAATACCTTCGGGTCGAGTTAGCGCTAAATACAACTGCAAAAAAAAGCACACAAAAAGCTGGATGATAAATAGAGAAGAAAGTGTAGAAATGAAGGGAGAAAGAAGGCGACAGAAAATGTGGGGGAGTAGAGGGTGTGAGATGTAAATGAATGAAGGAGGGATGGGACATGGAGACGGAGCGTGGACGAAGAAGGTGAAAAATCATACAGAATTTGAACAACAAAAAACCAGAGAAAGTGAGTCATTTATAGAGCGCTTTTTTGGCCTCGAAAAGGCCTCTTGGCGTTACCGTTGGAAAAAATATATATATATGAAATGAATGAAGGAAAAAAATGCCTACTATTGAAAGCCACATCAGAGAGAGGAGGGGGTGAGTTATGTCAGATGAAAAGTGGGCGGAGAAGGGCATCACGATGAGAAATGACAAAAAAAGTGTAAGACGGGGTGTAGGCAGTTAGTTTATGTAATAGGTTTGGGAGGGAGAGTAAGGGGGTGTAGCGTGACAGAAAGCAAAAGAGGTGACAAGAAAAAGGGAGAAGAGGAGGGAGGAAGGGGGTGGGGGAAGGCCGAAAACGGGAGAAAAAAATGTCCGAAAAGGGCCCCAGTGAGGAGGGTGATCAGCAGTGAGGGGTCGGGGAGCGCCAACAGGAAACTAGAAAGTGGAGAAGAGAAGAGGCTGGGGTGAGAGCGGAAGGAAAAGGCAGAACTGGTGAACGGGGGAGGAGTAGGGGAAAGGCACAGGATGCGGGCAAGAACAAGCATTGAAAATGCAATAGGTCTCGCCTTTGATTAAGTTAAAGCCATTTGCTTTGCTAATGGTATTGTATAGCAAAGCAAATGGCTTTAACTTAATGAAAGGCGAGACCTATTGCATTTTCAATGCTTGTTCTATTCGTGTAACTCTCCCATGTCCTCTCCCCCTACAATCCTTGCCAAACATCCCTTCTACCTGCACCTGCGATTATCCTTAGTGAGGGCCGAGCAGCCTTAATCTGCTCTGTAAAGCCTTGTCCACCCGGTAGCACCCCTTGTCGTCCATCTGCTCTACGGAGCTAGTTGTTTCTTTACATCAGAGCTCTTGCCTCCTACTCCACTTCTTTTAGTTGCACCCACCTTCTTATCCCCCGCCCGCGTGACTCCCCTTTGGGATCAAATGGATTTCGTCCTCGTCTTTCATGCACCTGTCTAATGTTCCTCCTATCATAGCTGTGCTGGCAGCTTTTTGCACCCTCCTCCTTGCCCTGACTCCTTCAGATGACGTGGGTCTGTGCTGTGCATGCCCACCTCTTCCAAATTTGGCTGCATTGAATTCTGCCTTCATCACCGGGGCGTACAGCTGTGGTGTGTCAGTAGTGGGGTGTCAGCAGCGGCGGGGTGCCAGGAGCGGCGGGGTGTCAGCAGCGGCGGCGGGGTGTCAGCAGCGACGGCGGGGTGTCAGCAGCGACGGCGGGGTGTCAGCAGCGACGGCGGGGTGTCAGCAGCGACGGCGGGGTGTCAGCAGCGACGGCGGGGTGTAAGCAGCGACGGCGGGGTGTCGGCGGCGTGTCAGCAGCGGCGTGTCAGCAGCGGCGTGTCAGCAGCGGCGTGTCAGCAGCGGCGTGTAAAGTTGTTTGCATTTAACAACGAGATCATGGTGTACAACTGGAAAAATCCTGAATGCAGACTTTAATGCACCTTCTCTCTCATTCATATGAATTGAAAGCACACATTCGTCCGTGGTAATAACAGTACGTCTCTCCTAACACTCATCTTGAGCTCCCAAACCCTCCATGTACGCAAATACTATGTGGTACACCACTGCACGCGCGCGTTCCATCATTCTCGGGGCTCTCCACCTTGCTGCGGCACATCCGTGCTTCCCCCTCCCTGCCCCGTGCTTCCCCCCTCCCTGCCCCTTTCCATCATGTCTAGTTCACACCGCCAGTAGACGCACAGTGTACATCTCAAGGGCAACTTCGCAGCTCTCGAAGCTGCTTTCTATTTTCATTACTTGTTATCCATTCACGCGGTACTTCACGCACACAGCTCGGTTGGCACCCGTGCCTTCACAGGTAGCAAAATGTGCAAGAACCCGAGGGTCAAAGGGAGATGTGTTCACACGTCTTCTCCAATCTGGAATATGCTGTGCCACGTCGAGCGGAAACAACTCGCAGAAAAAGAACACGAATCCAATGGAGGAAAAAACCCAATGACTATTTAGAGGCATAAATCTTTGGCAAAATGCATTACCAGTGATTACTGCTTCGTTAATGCTTTGTTACTCACAAATCAAGAGGCGTCATAAGCAAGAGACTGTCTGTTTACAATACTACTAAAAAACCCACAATTAACAATAAAAGCAATTTTTTTGTCAACAAAAAGTGGTTTCGAAACTTGAACCTTAAAACAAGCAGCACTACATTAAGTTTCTTCATGAGCCAGCCTTCGTGATCATGAACACAGCATTGTACTTTCTTCTACCGGGAATGAAGAAAACAACTACAGCTAAACAGGATAAACAAGCCTCGATCTCTTGTCTTTATGGGGCCATGTGTTTCTAATTAGAAACACATGGCCCCATAAAGATAAGAAAGTGCTTTGCAACAGACGCAAAGCAGGGAAGCCAGTCCGGGTGGGCCGGCACAAAAAGCGAAAGGGAGGCAACCCAAACACCTAATTTCCAATGGCAGGCCACCGTTTACCATAAACGGTGACGCCAGCCAATGGAAATAAGGGGCGGGCTTCAAGCCCTCTTCTCAAACTCCTTCTTCACAATAAATCTCGCCGAGCGAGCTGCGCATGTGCGCAACGCTAGGTGAGACCTAAAAAAGGGTGTGCGTAGTAATGGGGAGGGAGTCGGGGAGGGGCTAATATAACGGTTAACTCACCCCATGTCATTAGCGTGAGAAAGGAGGAACGGCTGTCTGGTGGCCTCGTGCCATGTATGTCAGTTTCAGCCAGTCCTGGCTTTTCTCTCACACAGCACTTTGCATTCTGGGACTTGTAGTTGAGCTTTCACCATTAAAACGATGGGGTTAAAAAGTTAAATAACTTGAAGGGCGGATTTGGCAAAAACAAAGGATTGACTGAGAATGTCACACATGAAATCGGGCCCACTTGACCGCCGCTACTCTATATAAAACACGGAAATAAATACATGATGGTGACTTCAGTCAGTCCTGATTTTTTAACGGGTGCTCTAACCATGCAGGCACTTTCTTGCCTTATACTTAAAAAGAGAATGGAGAGGGTAAAGGCATCTTAAAAAGCCAAAGCTCGCTCTCAACGCTAGAACTTTTCAGTGTTGATAATGTTTGTATTTTGCCAGTCATACGGTCGCGTGTCTTTGTCTGTTCCGTGAATATATTCAAGCGCTCGGGCCGTTTTTTCCTCACTGGTACGCATTCACATTTTTTTTTTCCATTCGAGTTGACGCGGCTGTTTGAGCGCCGAATAAAGGCAGAGGGCATCACGGCCTTTTGGGGGAGAGAACGGCGAAAGGGAGAAAGGTTCTCGAGAAAAAAGGGCAGCAATAAAATTAATTTCTTTAACTCCGTACGCCCGGAATGTTTTAATACATGGATTGGGACACTTTTACTTTAAACACAAGTCCGTCCTACTACGCGACAAAGTGAGAATGTATTTACTGGGACCCAAGGAGACAAGTACATTTCCTCTACGCCCTTCCTAAACAAGCGCGGTCCCGAAAGTTAAAGAGAACTGCGCTGCCGGAGCATGGGGATCTCTTGTCTTTATGGGGCCATGTGTTTAAACACATGGCCCCATAAAGATAAGAAAGTGCTTCACGACAGCCGTGAAGCAGGCGACCCAGTCCGGATCGCAAGCCAAAGGGCGGCAACCAAAAACCCTCATTTCCAATGGCAGGCCACCGTTTAGCATAAACGGTGACGACGGCCAATGGAAATGAGGGGCGGGGCTTCAAGCCCTCTACTGAAACTCCTCATCTACAATAAATCTCGCCGAGCGAGCTGCGCATGTGCGCAGCAACGCTAGGCGTGACCTAAAAAACACATGGAAGCAAACAATTCCAGAGTGATTTCTTTTACAAGGATCTATATATGTTAAAGTGTTTGGCATTGCTAGAGCTGCTTCTTCAAAATTATTGGGATGCATGTTACTAGTTAAGCTGGATGCATGCTAGATTATGGAATATTTTCTTATGAGGTATTGTTAAATTCACAGATTATTCCTTAGAACAGGTAGATTTGGTTGAAATGAGGTACTCCAATAAAGGGAAATTAAATAGCTCTGTGCCAAGACTGAGCGTTTTAACTTTTTGACACGCCAAGGTTTTTCTGCATGACTAATTAGCGCTCCATGAGTTCAAAAATGTAAAAAAAAGAAATGCAATTTTAACATTCTGGACAGAAGAGACCGTACTCTGGCTCTGGAGAGGCGTGAGAAAGGAGTTATTTCTTTGTGCCTGACTGATTTTGGGCTTGGGGCAATTATGATCGAAGATGAATGTATGGCACAAATTGTTTGTAAAAGCACTGTTCTTTCTCACAAATTTTGATCAACAAGTACAAATGTCGATAAGTGAACATATGCAAGTATTTTTGAGCTATTAGCTTAGAAAATATGCTAATGTTTTAATCACCATACACATAATACACCAGAACCACCACAAAAAAACAGAGACCTGTCTACCTACAAGCCTCATGGAGTACGCTTAAAAGCAAACTTTGATTCCTGCAGTCTTATCAGAAAGCAACAATGACGGCATGGAGTCGAAAATGCAGAGGAAAGGTGAAGCGACACGCAAAACTAGAAATAGACAAAGTCATTCTTATACTAAAAATAGAGCTGAGAAGACAAGATATTTCGCTTTGGAGTGCACATAATGTAAGTATTGGAACTGCCTTCTTTTTCTGTTGACTGGAACATTCCAAGTCAGAGTAACAACCTGGACTCTGCACTGTTAATATATCTTGCTTAGAGTATCTCGAAAATCTGTTTTGGTTCCAATTTTTTTCAGACTTTTACATAATGCCAAACATGCCAGCTCCCAGCCACTTTAGAGTACTTAGTTATGCAACAATGTAAAATACACAGGGTTTAGAAGCTAATATATAACACATATGTGTCTTTTGCAGATCAATGACTCATCCGCTATGTGCAGCGGGACTTGGATCTTGCGGTCGGTATTTTAGGGGTGAACAATTGATATGAGCAGATGTTAGTGATGAGATGAAATTAGACAAAGATCTGTAGTTTACGGGCAGCTGAAATACAGCTTAAGGCCAGATGTGTTTCTCCATCGAACATTCCTCAGCTACTAAGGGTATACTTGGAAGTCCTCAGTCAAAGGCCAATTTTAAAACATCAGTTTTGTATGGGATTTTGTAAGTTTTACAAAACCACACCACTTAAGGAGTTCCAGAGTTGAGAAAGTGTTAGCTCTAACAAGAGTGGTTAGGTATTTCTGACAACACGTTTCTGGGAAGACTGGTTGAAACTCAAGGGATCAGAGTACTAGCCTGATAATGCAGAAAGTAGGATGTAGTCAAAAAACCCACGTCTAATTTTGGTCAAGTAAAAGTCGGTCAGTGTTAGATGCAACACAAAGTTACAAGAACAATGAGCACCACAAGCCGGGAGATGGAGCAAGCAAAATAAAAAGACAAGACAGAGCCAGCAACAAAATGACACACAAAAAGGAGCTTCTTGCGGTTTCTGACCATGCCAATTTAAAGGCTCTAAAACCGTAAAATGGTAAAGAAGCCCCTTAATGAACACAACATAAGTAGCAAATGCAACCTACTGCATGCAAGATTGGATGTGCCCGGTTTTCTCAAGTTCTCACCAATTCGTTGACTATGGGAATATTCTCTTCCAAATCGCGCCCCAAGTATGAAAAAATCAGAACATGCTGTCTTACTTTCATTGTTCTCCTTCAATAAAGCATCATTATCTTCATCATCCTCGCCAGTCTTTATCTCTTCAGAAGGAGGCTAAAATGTGAAACATTACAAAGTTACTAGCATTTCTGTACTGCATGTGACAATCCACGGTGTGAAAGCAATGTTTTAATTACAATCTGGCTTTAAAAAACAGGAGCCATCATTGCCCCTATACAGATCTACAAAAAGCATACATATAGACTAAAGGTCTTGCGGTCGCTTTAGATACTGAGGTTAATTAAAAATGAACATAAGCTTGATCAAAAATAAACTTAAAACACCATTGTCTCCCATCTGTGACGCCTGGTAATTCATTGTAGTTACATGTCTATGGGCCACCAGACTACATGTCGGAATAATGTAATCTACAGTCCTTCCTACTTTGGTATTTGACTTCAAGATAAATACTGCACACCCAAGATGTTTCTAGCTTGCTTGGTCCTTATTTATAAGTAATTTTTTCAGAACATCTTATTAGATATTACAACTTTCGGTTCTTATTTGCTTACATAAGCCTTTTTAGAGCAGCTGAATTTTCATGAAAAGGCCCACCTCGGTGCTGCAATAGCTTTGCAGAACTCAGAAGGGCAGCGAAAGAACAAAGGTAAAATATTAGGAAAGTTCTCTGCATCCAATATAAGTAAGCAACCTTTGCACCTTTATCATGCCCCCAGTACTCCTATTCCTCGCTTTAAAATGTTTAGGAATTGGCTTTTCAAAGAGAGTTGAATAAAAACAATAATTGGTATCCATCTGCAAAGAAAGCCACATACCCTCCTGCACGTAAGCTGTGCTTCCTTATCAGT
Organism: Calotriton arnoldi; assembly: GCA_963921515.1. Taxonomy (NCBI): domain Eukaryota; kingdom Metazoa; phylum Chordata; class Amphibia; order Caudata; family Salamandridae; genus Calotriton; species Calotriton arnoldi. Next base: position 2,127,683 of record CAWUFW010000268.1, on the reverse strand, counting down.
TCCATGTCATGAATCAGTCAGAAATAGAAACATTAGCTAATAATGAATGGAGTTTGAAAGCGCATGTTAACAGGAGAGGGCAGAGTAGTGCTGTAGATTCCCTAAAGGTACCTTTCGCCGGTAGGTAGTTACAGTTAAGGATCTAGTTTCCCTAGGAAAAAGCATTTTTTGTTTTTCTAATATCTTTGGCGCCGTTTGACGAATCTTCAATTTTCAAAACTAGTATGCACCTGATTTCAGCTGCTGTGTGGAATTTTTCGGGGTGATTCGTCATGTGGGGATCAAGAAAAAATGGGGTGTGGGGGGCCCAAAACGTTTTTTCCCCATGCAATTTCCCATAGGGATTTTGAACACAACTACAGCCCAAACCGCAGAACGGAATAACACCAAATTTGGCAGATAGCTAGCTCTTGGTCCAGAATAAGTCTTTTCTGTAATTTGGTGTAAATCCATTCAGTAGTTTTGGAGTTATTTAAGAACAAAGAAATATAGATATCTAGGGACACAAATCCTCCCCAGATCAGACAGATCTCATGATGAGATCTGACTGGCTGCCAACACTTCAACCAGGAAGTGTTGACAACAATTTTGAGACTGAGACTCAGCTGAGTCCCCAAAAAAAGGTTTAAAGAGAAGGGGCACGGTAGGAATACCCTGTCCCCTAGGCCTGGTGGTGGTGGTGGGAGGGGGAGAGAGGGGGGGAGCAGAGAACCACCACCTCCCCGGGCCAGCCGTGCAGATACAAAGGAGGGGAGGCCAAGCAGGCCCACTTCCTGGAGCCGGCTCCCTATGTCCGGAGGTGTCCACCCTCAGGACAGTTGTTTGCTTTCGCTTGGTGGGAGCTTTGACAGCTCCTGCCAAGCGAGATCAAACAGTAAGTATGATCCCAGCATGCAGGAGTGGGAAAACTACTCCCACCAGATGGGAGCTGACTTTTTATGTTTCCCTGCCCGCTGTCGTGCGGGCAGGAAAATAGATGAAAAAATTGCTTTGGCACACAGGGAGCAGCCGCTCCCTGCACGCGGGAGTAATGCCTGCTCCCACTGGAGGCAGGCAAGGACCGCGGGGCAATCAGAACCCCCCCCAGTCCACCCCTTCGCTGAGGACGCGGGGTGTGTAGGTGCCTGCGGGGTGTTGGGTGCCTATGGTGGGAGCGGGGGAGATTTGGCTACTGGCCCATCCCTTTAACATTTGTTATATATATATATATATATATATATATATCTCACACACGCACACACGCACACACACACACACACACACACACTCTAAATATACATAAAAGACACACAAGCTAAAGGATTACTTATTATAATATTTTGTTCTTTTCTTGTGCCCAACAACCGCTTGTCTACTATTAAAGCTTGCTACTCTGGTCAAAAGTTTATAACAATCTATGAATGAAGATCCTAAGATACAGAAAAAAAGGTTATTTTCTTGTAGTCTGTAAGAAAGTGCTCTTTTTGACATGGACACCCTCATTTTTAGGTCTCGGCCTGCACCAGCGCTTGCGCTGGTCTGGCCGAGAGTTTTAGTAAGTGGGTTTTGGAAGTGCAAACACTGGCTTTCGGCTGGCGACCAGCTTGAGTTCACGATGGCGTGCACGCGTAGCTGGCATCTGGGTTTCCTATCTCTTCCTCATTTCCTCGTCATGGCTCATTAACTCTCTGGACTCTGATGTTTCAATCGCAGCAGCAGCTCACATTACAAACTGAGGGCCCTGGACTACAGTCACATGAAAAACAACAGCGATTAGCATTGAAATGCAAGCTTTTTTTTGTCTAGTTAGAAATATTGCTTCGGTGGGTTGATTTCACCTTATATCGCTATTTGTTTTATATTGGGAGTCACAGCCTAATTAGCAGTATTTTTGTGTCTCACTTTTTTTAAAAATATTTATTCGCGCAAAGCTATATTTAAGGTTACTTTTCCGCGTCACTTCTTCACTCTATTTAAACTCCACACCCCACTCTTATTGTCTCTCTCCTTCTCTCTCTCTCCCTCTCTAATTCTCTCTACTTAATTAACTCTCCCCGCTCTATCTTTTTAGCCTTTCATTCTCTCTCACCCCTTTATCTGTTTCTCTTTCAAACTCCTTCATTCACTCTCTCTCCCCTTCTTTCTCTCTCTCTATCCCGCTCCACTCTTTATTCTATGTACACCCTTTCTCTCTCTTTCTCTCTCACCACCCTCTCTAATTGGGCATTATATCTTCACTCTATCTCTCACTCGGCAACACCACAGCATCACTCAGCGCAACCACAGCATCAATCAGAGCCATCACAGCATCACTCAGCACCAACACAACATCTCTCAACGCCACCACAGCATCACTCAACGCCATCACAGCATCACTCAACGCCACCACAGCATCACTCAGCGCCATCACAGCATCACTCAGCGCCATCACAGCATCACTCAGCACAACCACAGCATCACTCAGCACAACCACAGCATCACTCAGCACAACCACAGCATCACTCAGCACAACCACAGCATCACTCAGCACAACCACAGCATCACTCAGCACAACCACAGCATCACTCAGCACAACCACAGCATCACTCAGCACAACCACAGCATCACTCAGCACAACCACAGCATCACTCAGCACAACCACAGCATCACTCAGCAAAACCACAGCATCACTCAGCACAACCACAGCATCACTCAGCACAACCACAGCATCACTCAGCACAACCACAGCATCACTCAGCACAACCACAGCATCACTCAGCACAACCACAGCATCACTCAGCACAACCACAGCATCCCTTAGCGCCACCACAGCATCACTCAGCGCCACCACAGCATCACTCAGCGCCACCACAGCATCACTCAGCGCCACCACAGCATCACTCAGCGCCACCACAGCATCACTCAGCGCCACCACAGCATCACTCAGCACCACCATAGCTTTACTCAGCGACACTACATCATCACTCAGGGCCAACACTGCATCACTCAGCACCACCACAGGATGACTCGGCACCACCACAGGATGACTCAGCACCACCACAGGATGACTCAGCACCACCACAGGATGACTCAGCGCCACCACAGGATGACTCAGCGCCACCACAGCATCACTCAGCGCCACCACAGCATCACTCAGCGCCACCACAGCATCACTCAGCACCACCATAGCTTTACTCAGCGACACTACATCATCACTCAGGGCCACCACAGCATCCCTCAGCGCCACCACAGCATCCCTCAGCGCCACCACAGCATCCCTCAGCGCCACCACAGCATCGCTCAGCGCCAAGACAATATCACTCAGCGCCACCACAGCATCGCTCAGCGCCACCACAGCATCGCTCAGCACCACCACAGCATCGCTCAGCGCCACCACAGCATCCCTCAGCGCCACCACAGCATCCCTCAGCGCCACCACAGCATCCCTCAGCGCCACCACAGCATCCCTCAGCGCCGCCACAGCATCCCTCAGCGCCGCCACAGCATCCCTCAGCGCCGCCACAGCATCCCTCAGCGCCGCCACAACATCGCTCAGCGCCGCCACAACATCGCTCAGCGCCGCCACAGCATCGCTCAGCGCCGCCACAGCATCGCTCAGCGCCGCCACAGCATCGCTCAGCGCCGCCACAGCATCGCTCAGCGCCGCCACAGCATCGCTCAGCGCCGCCACAGCATCGCTCAGCGCCGCCACAGCATCGCTCAGCGCCGCCACAGCATCCCTCAGCGCCGCCACAGCATCACTCAGCGCCGCCACAGCATCACTCAGCGCCGCCACAGCATCACTCAGCGCCGCCACAGCATCACTCAGCGCCGCCACAGCATCACTCAGCGCCACCACAGCATCACTCAGCGCCACCACAGCATCACTCAGCGCCACCACAGCATCACTCAGCGCCACCACAGCATCACTCAGCGCCACCACAGCATCACTCAGCGCCACCACAGCATCACTCAGCGCCACCACAGCATCACTCAGCGCCACCACAGCATCACTCAGCGTCACCACAGCATCACTCAGCGTCACCACAGCATCACTCAGCGCCACCACAGCGTCACTCAGCGCCACCACAGCGTCACTCAGCGCCACCACAGCTTCACTCAGCGCCACCACAGCATCACTCAGCGCCACCACAGCATCACTCAGCGCCACCACTGCATCACTCAGCGCCACCACAGCATCACTCAGCGCCACCACAGCATCACTCAGCGCCACCACAGCATCACTCAGCGCCAAGACAATATCACTCAGCACCACCACAGCATCACTCAGCGCCAAGACAATATCACTCAGCACCACCACAGCATCACTCAGCACCACAGCAGTATCACTCAGCAACACCTGAGTATCATTCAGCATCACCTCCGCAACAGTCACCACCACTACCACCACCTCAGCATCACTCAGCACCACCTCAGCCTGCTCTCGGAATCTGGCATCTGTTGATTCTCCCCTAGCGTCTGGCCGCTGCTAGTGTTATAATACAGGTACTAGTTCCCAACCTTCACCCTCCGATTGTTTATGCCCCCTCAAAAAAAAAGCTTTAGCAAACAACCATTGCAATAGGCAGAAACAAGTTGCCAGCATTGCAATAACAAAAGAAAACTGAGGAAATTTTTTATTGTAAATACTTTTTAATATGGTCGTTCAGTTTTACATAATGCCTTCTTGGTCATATATAAAGTAACAAAAATGCTTCTGACACTTTTTATTATAACTTTTCAGCATGCCGCACAGCAGCCACACTTCTCTACAGCACAGCTTGAAGACATTGGCAAAGTCAATAGCTCTGGCTAAACACTTATAAGGCCCCAAAGGCGAGACCTATTGGCTATGCCAATGCTTGTTTGACTGGTATCTGATACAATTTCGACAGAAGTGCACTGGGTTCCTACTATCCATATCCCGAGTGCAAGATCTCTTTCCCTAAAACTGTACAATTGTTCCCCCAGTTGGCAATACCTTTAGGACCCCTTGTAAGTCCTTAGTAAATGGTACCCCTGGTACCTATTGCAAGAAGGCTAAAGATGATATCTAAGGGCTGCAGCATATATTGTGTTACCCTAAGAGAGCCTTCAGCACCCACATGCAAACTGCCATTGCAGGCTGTATGCCATGATGCAGAGAAAAGTGAAGACATGACAGGGTACAGCTCCTGTGTGCCATGCCTGCAGACACTCCATGCAGTATAGGTAAGTCACCCCTACAGCAGGCCTTGCAGCCCTAAGGCAGGGTGCACTATACTACATGTATGGACGTATCTGCATGAGCAGATATGTCCCTCTGATGTCTAAGTTGATTCTTAGATATTAAAAGTGATCAGGGAAGCCATTTCGAGTACATGTGCTGGACACTGGTGTTTACGAGTTCCCCAGCATCACTGAAACTAGAAATGTTTGGTATCAAACATCTCGTATTAATAAGCCCACACTGATTCCAGTGATGGATGTATTAATACATGCAACCAGAGGACACCTTAGAGGTGCCCCCTGAAAACCTACCGATTACCTGTGTACTAGCTGACTGGTGCAGACCAGCCTGCCACCACAGACCGGTTTCTGACCCACTGCAGATGAGAGCCTGTGCTCTCTGAGGGCAGAAACCATGACTGCTCTGGCCAGAGGTGTTGTCACCTCGACCAAGCAGGATGGCTAAGTAATCAGCATATCAAGGCAGGAGGCTCCAAAGACCTCTGCTGCCTTTGATATGCGACCCAAGGCTTCCCCAGACAGGGGAAATGCAACCCCCTGCTCAGGGCCCGTTTGGCAACAGGACAGGAAGGGAACATTAGCTAATCAGGAGGCTTGTGCTCCTCTCAGGCTAGTAACACCCCCAAGCTGGGCTACCTGAAGTGAACATGACTTTTAGAATTCCACCATCTTAGTTTGGGCAGACTTAGGCTCTCTGGGTCAAGGTTATGCCCACTTCTAACAGGAAGTGGTCATATAGAGGGTGTAGACACCCTAAAGGTAAGTAGTCCATTGGCTACTACCGGTCACTCCCCTTAACACCCCGAAATTGAGTATTTAGATGGCACCCCTGACACCAGAAACTTAGATTCGAAAAATCAAGAAGAGAGGGCAAAGAAGAGGTACAAGAAAAGCGAGAACAGATGACGGACTGTGGGCACCAAACCCTGCCTGACTGCACCAAGTCTTGACAATAGCGACCAGAGTCTCCTCCTGCAGTTGACCAGCTTGCAATAACCCCAGCAGACTGCCAGCCCTTTGAAAATTACCACCAATCTCCATTGGAGTAGAGAAGCTACTCCCCTGCATTCTGTAGGCACCGAAAAGCAAAGTCCGGTTCACTGAGTTGCTGCTCACAGGCCGGTCCGACGCCGCAGCCCCCCCAGGAAGCGGTACCTGTGCTCCTGAAGGTCAGATCTGTTCCCCCACCAAGTGAGAGGACACCAGGACCAACCGAAGTCACAGGACCAATACTCGGGGTACCAGACTTCTTGCAAACAGAGTCCAGTCTGGACTCCAATGACCCTGAGCAGCCGTCGAGGGACGTCAACACTGCAGAGACTCACTTCCAGAGTGGCCCAGCTGTTCTGATTTTTGCACCCTCAACCGGTGAGACTGATGACCGCAAGGCCCTAGGACGCAAAGAGCCCAGTCTTTCACTATGTATAAAGTCCCCCAGCCCAAGTACAGACTGAACTCCCTTTTTCCCAGGACCCTTGTGACCAGAGTCCCCCGCTGGGAGCTCATAGACTTGTCCCAAAGTCCTCATCTGCAGCCTGTTTCTAGTTGGTCCCCCTTCTTACCGGTGTAGCGCGCACAGCTACCAATCCAACCAGCACCTCGGCAACCGGACGCTCCAGGGCAGGTAATGAGACATACTGGTGGTACTTTGGACCTTGGCCCCCTACTACCCTAAGTCCCGAAGGAGATCCCCAGAAACTGACCACAAATATGCTATCTATGCCTTTTCCCTCCATAGGAAAGCATTGTGCGTAAAGGTGCATTTAAGTGACTATTTTACTTACCTACAAATTTCAATATTTAAAAAAAAACTACTTACTTGATAACTAAGTTCTTGGTATCAAAATGTATATAGAATATGACTTATTTTTCACAATTGGTCTCGGATTTATTCTTGAGTGTGTGTCTCATTTATTGCCTCTGTGAGTACAACAAATGCTTAGCACTACCCTCTGATATGCCTAACGGCTCGCCCACACTACCACAAAAGAGAGCTTTTGGGACATCATTTGTGCCTCTGTAAACCAACTGGGGTTTGCCTGGACTCTTTACACAGTGTACCTCGTTTTGGTCCACTATATAAAGAGGCAGCTTCCTACATAGTCCAAGTTCTGCATCGTAAGAATTGTCACTGAAGTCATAAATGACCTCATCACCTCCATGGAGTTGGGCATTGGAACATTTGATATTCTTGACTTTTCCATTAAAAAAAAAAAGAAGAAGAACTGAGTAGGTGAGGCAAACTGCCAGTACCAAGCATTATGGGTAGAGGGACTAACAAGTTTTTTTTCGTTTTTTTTTCCTTCGTAAGAGCGAGGACTCCTTTCGCTCTATTTACAAAAGAAGTCTATCAAGTTACATTATTTCTGAACCTGTACACATTTTTAAACTGCTTTTACATTTAATATGTTGAGATGTAGTTTTAAAATGAGGATGAACCCATTTGGATGTCCAGAAAAAAATTCATTTCTAATAGACTCTTTCAGGGTGCTGCTTCATCTTATGGATAAATGGATTCTTGACACCCTTCGTTATACTCTTTGAACATCATATCTATGGTACAGTACTCTGGGTCTACGCAGAGAGTGTGACATCATTCAAGTGATAAGGAGTTCAATAAAGATTCCTGTAATGCATGTAGGAGAGTAGGATCTGCTTCTTATAGTTACCCCCACTTTTTTGCTGATGTTTCACTGTTTTTCGACTTAGCCAGACTGAGGCCTTGCTAATCAGGACCCCAGTCTATCTGCTTTCTACTGTAAATTGATTGTATGTACTTTAGGTACACTCCAGATTGGATTCTGGGGTACCCTTGTGAGTCCCTAGTATATGGTATACTATGTACCCAGGGCATAGGTACCCCAGAGGCCTACCAGGGGCTGCAGCCTGTATTATGCCACCCCTGGGAAGCTTTGTAAAATGACACAACAGGTCTGCTACAGCAGCCTGTGTAAGGTGGTGTATCCACCCCTTACTGAGATATAGGTTCCCTATATCTCTCCATATCACTGCACATGTAAACCTATCAGTCACCCCTATGGCAGGCATATGGCAGGCCTTAACAATCCTGAAGGCAGGGTGCTGGGTTTCATGTGAGAGGGTGCCCATGCATGAGCAGAGCCCCTCTGCAGCTTTCGGAATCTTCATTCCGGGGTGGTTTGTGATGCAGCCAGACCATATACTCTTAAGTGCATTATAACAAAACGGTAAATGCTAACTTTGGAATGGCTGCATGGAAAACTGTTGTGTTTGGTGTCAAACACCTTGGAATCATACCCCCACACCAGTAACTGGTGTGGGAGTATGATCCCACCCTTCTAGAGGGAGAGACATGGCAGCACCAGTATACCCGGTACCAGCTAACAGAGCCCTGGCAGCCACAGACACGAGTCTGCCCTCCTGCTGCTGGACGAAACTCCGGCAGGGGAGGCCTGGACAATAGGTTTCCTGTCACAGGGAGGTGTGACCACCTCCCAGACAGGCTTTAGTGTATTGGGGCTGGGTGGGTGCACTCTCAGAGTGCTTTGAAGTCTGCACTGGGGGCACATTTGGTGTCCCTGTGCATAGTCCAGCTCAAACCGGTTGCAGGGGCACACAGCCCCTGCTCTGGCGCAAAACTGGACAAAGGAAATGGGTGTAGCCACCCCTCTTTCTTGACTCTCCCATAGGTGGGTCCCCAGAGTTTGTCCAACCCCTTCCTTGGGTATAAAGTAGGAAACCCCGACTACAGGACTTTAGATTACACCTGGACTAAACTCTGATACCAGAAACCAAGTACTTCGACGATCTGCACGACGCTGGACGACTGAAGAATCTCCCTTGGAGTAAAGGAGTTACTCCCCTGCAAGGCAGGCACCTTTAACGCAACCGACCGGTTGGCATCTCCGAGCTCTGACGGACTCCAAAGAATATTGCCACACAGGAGGTGGGTTTTCCTAGGTCTCTGAGGTCGATCTGTGCCCACAGCAAGTCTGAGGCCCGTATCCCTCGTGGAGACCGTGCACCCCGAACCCCTGGAACCGCGACCATTTGCAGAAGCATCAGCTTTCCGGCGACCCCTGAGGCTGAGCTTTGGGTTACTTGTAGCCCTGACCCCGAGCAGTAATTGCACCGAAGATTGTCGGCCTACACTCAACGAGTGTTCCGTGGGCCGCCATTTTGTGATTGCTCTCAAGGTCCCTTCGCGATCCCTGGTCCATTGACCTGTGGGTCCCCAAGAAGGCAACTAACTTTTATTGGGCTTCCCTGGTTGCTCCAGACGTGCCCCGACTCCCATCGCTTGTGGAGTCCCCAGGACCTTGCTGGTCCGCACAGAAGCATCTTTTCTTTTCCTGCGTGGGTTGCTGTTGCCAAGGCTTGTTGTGGTCAATCCGATCACCGACACCCCAGCACTCGACATCTTTCGTGGGACAGCTAGAATCCGGCTCCTGGTCGTCGACATCTCCGGGACCCCGTGGCTGCAGAGTCAAGCTTCACCTCTTCGCACCTGAAGCACCCGACATCGGTGGGCATTAGATTGCTCCGCTCCTGGTCACTGGCTAGTGACCCAGACTCTGTCCCCTCTGCTTTCAGGTTCTTCACATCCTCGATCCAGGCTTGGATCACACCGGACACTTTTCTCCACCACGGCAGCAGCACTTTGCAGCAGATCGCCATTGAAAACGACGACGATTCCCGACACCTTTTGACACCTATGCACCCGGCTTCCCTGGGTGAGGTAACTCGAGTACTCCGGTGCTCCCGTGGGTGTTGGCCCTAGAAACCCTCAAGTCTAAAGGGATTTGCTCAAAGTCCTCTCCTAAGTGTCCTTTAACTTTAAAATTCCAACCGCGACTTTCCGCATTGAATCCTACGGCGCTCGCGGCTGTGTTCTCACACTGCACCCGTCCCCCGTGGGTCTCCTGTGTCACTACCTTGGGTGGTTCCTTGGGGTCCCAGCGATTCTACCTGCTCTAGGCACTGTGTCTAGTCAAGTCGTGGTTCTTATACCACTTTCTTAGTATATGGTTTGGTCTCCCACTGTGTATTGTGCTATTTACTGTTGTTTTAATACTGTGATACTGTGTATCTTGAACTCTAATCACATAAAGGGATTAGTAGTTAGTGTTTAGAAATAAATACATATATTTTATATATATCTTTTGTGGTTCTCCTTTCAGTTATTCAAGAGGTTATAATCTGGTAAACCAAGCTGCTTTACACTCCTTCAAGACTTAGCCTGAAGGCTGCTCTCCATAGCTACCACTAGGATAGCTTTCTATAAGGTTGTCTTTAAACCTACCATCAATAAGGGTCGTTTGGACTGGTGCAAGGTGCCCACTATAACTAGTGGACAGCATATACCAGGCCAACTTCTCACAATGCAGAACTAGGACTACAAGTAAGTAACCTTTTCTTTTATAACTTACCGTACATAAATCAAACACTAGCAAACCATGCCAAGACCTTTCATGCATTCAAAAACTTGCATTAACCACGTAACATACAAGCATTGCTGTGTGACCATCTAGTAATACACAGACAGGAAATTGGATGAATACATATAGATGTCCTCATCATGGAGTGTCTCCATCAATGACAGTTTTCAGGCCTACAATATGTGCAAGCCTTTTGATAGGTCAAACAAACGCAAACAATACAAAGAAAACCATACTTACTGGTAACTCCTTGGCCAATTTTATGACCATGTTTTCTAGATAGTCTGGTAAGCTCTTAAACTGCTGGTTGGTCGGTTGGAAGAAATGGGGACTTCGGCGGGCCAATAATCGTAATGCTCTCCATCCATAATTTGAGTTTTTCACCACCCTTTAAAAGAAAATGTTAGTATTTATAATTTGCCCATTAACTGAAAAGGCAGCTAGTTCTAACAATTTTTTAAAAGTAGTCTGACTAGGCAACCATGAAAACCATGCGTCTCTGAACTCTGCAGTACATTTAGTCAAAGTAATCCACGATTTGGAGAAAATATGGGGTTTTATTTTTAGACAATCTAATAAGTTCTGGGGTGCTTAAACATTATGGGCCTATTCACAAAGGGAAACATGCACATGTATATTCACTCATGAGTATATTTACTACTACACCTAAGTGTAACTTAACACCATTAGTGAAGAGTCACACCTAGGTGTGGACTTGCATGCCTCCACCCCCGAAAGCAATTTGTTGGAGACTCCTAAAACAAGATCCATAAGAGCAAAGCTACTACTAGTAATTTCACACACGTATGTGGAGATCTCCGCCACTGTGGTGGGGATCTGCGGATGAGAAAGGAAAAGGAAAATATGTAATTTTATTATTCTTTGGAGAAAAAAAAAAATGCAAAAAAATATTTTAATATATGAAATTTAAATTAATTTAAAATATGTACTAACAGAACTAACAAAATGTTACAGTACATTCACTCAGTGAATTAAATACATTAAATATTGAATTAATTTAAATATATTAATTTAAATGTAATTAACATTACTTTCCAGAATGTGAAATGAAACTGTAAGAATAAAATAGACTGACAAACTACTTGAGCTAATTACTATGTGGCTAAAAGTTTTCAGTTTGTTCACTCTCATTTGTAATATTTCTTTATTTCTCATGCCCGTCATGCACAGTTTTCTCATCAATAATTTCATTGCAAATGTTGCAGGGATATTATCAATGATGTCATGGAAGATGTCATTAGTGATGTAATAGGTGGAGTAATTAGAAATGTATGACGAGGGCGCAAGTTATAGTTACCTTAGGGCACGAGTTATAGTTATTTGAGATAACTAACTATAACTGGTGAATTTCTGTGGTTTTCAGAGATTAAAAGTGAAGTTGTTACTAAACAATTCACCTTTTTTTTCAGCAAATTTCTAGGGTTATTTTTTTAAAACGCAAAGTAATTATTTTTTACCAGATGCAAAACCAACCTCCCGCTGAGCATGGCCGAAGGGGTTGTGTGGTTGGCTATAGGGTCTGCCCTGCAGCCAGGCCACTGCAAGCAGCCAACCTCACGCTGTGCGCGGATGGGAGTTGGTTACAAGGCCTGGCCTGTGGCTAGGTCCTGTGGCCAACACCCCCACCAAAGGCAGCCAACACCATGCTGCGCAGGGCCTTCGGTTGGGTGCGGCAGGGGGTTGACCACAGGGCCTGGCCACGCTGCCCCTCCCAGAGCCTATTATGGCCCTGGGAAACCCATCCCCCAGGGCCCGCATTAGTTCAAGGTGGGCACCCACCATACACACATTGGGGCCTGTGGGGTGGGGAGCCCCAGGACTGCGCGGTCCCAGCCTGCTCACCGCATGTTGAGTGAGCCGGCACTGCTCCCGTCCACTGGGAGTAGCTTTTTATGCTGCACCCTCTGGGCGGGACCAATTTCTTGATCGGTTTCCCTGCCCACATTAGTGTGGGCAGGGAAACAGATATCAAGTCTGCTCTCAGCAGACAGGAGCATTTTTAAAGCTCCCACCTGCTGGGAGTAGTCTTTGTGGTTGCTCTCGTTTGCCATGAGTGTTAAAAATGCTCCCGCCAGGCGGGAGCAAACACAAGTTTACCTGCCCGCGCCAGGGCGTGTCCCCGGGACATAGCAAATGAGCCGGCCCATGGAATGGGGTCCCCGGGGCCATTAATGGCTCAGGGAGGGGGTCGAGACCCCCTTTTTTTTTTTTTAAACTAGCGGCCCTGGGCGATGGGGTCCCCAGGGCCTTTTAAAAGTTGGGGAGGGGGCCGCTCTGCTCCCTCCCTTTAAAAAAATACAGTGGGATCGGAATTATGGGGTTACCGGGTTTGAAAACGGCTCGGGGAGGGGTGTGGCAGGACCCTTCCCATAATTATTTAAATTGGGCCCCCCGGGGATGCACAAAAGAGGCTCAAGATGGGGGACGGTCACACCCCACTCGCCTTACAAAATACTTTGGGCCCCGGGGATGGTGTATTTGGGGCTGAAAACGGTTTTGGAAGTGGGGCCACGTGCTCCCTTCCCCAAAAAATAAACATGCCTCCCCCATGACCTAGCCCAACCCGAGGATTATTTTTTTTAAAAGCAAGGGGGTGGGGGGGGGGGGTGGGGGTAAGTCCATGCCTTTTATAAAAAGTATATATATATTTTTTTTTTGTATATTGCCGTGGACTCACTGAACCTCCAAGAACTCACTGCAGAATTTGGGGGGGAAATGTTTTTGTCTCCAGGTGGGATTCCTCTGGGACCCCACCACCAGGCCTAGGGGGTTAGGGTGTCCCTACCTTGCCCACTTACGCCTTTTTTTAAATGTTTTTTCCAGAACTCTGGACTGAGTCCTGGGTCCTAAGATGGCTGCCATTACTTCCTAGTTGAGGTGGTGGCAGCCAATCAGATCTAAGTTTGTGTGTGTGTGTGTGTGCGTGTGAGAGAGTGTGTGCGTGTGTGTGTGTGTGTGAGAGAGAGAGAGTGTGTGCGCGTGTGTGTGTGTGAGAGAGAGAGAGAGAGAGTGTGAGAGTGGTGTGAGTAGTGCGAGTGGTGTGAGTAGTGTGTGTGTGTCTGTGTGTAGGTATATGTGAGTCAGAGTTTCCACAGGAAGAGCGCTTTTGTTTTGTTGATAACTTTGGTGCAGTCTGACAAATCTTTACAAAACTTTACCCCAAAAATAAGTTCATCCACCATAGCTCCTTCCTGGAAAATTACAGGGTGATCTGTAAATCGGGGATCAAGAAAAAGGTGGGGTACCAAAATACATCCCTCCCTTGCATTTTCCACAGGAACAATCAGACAACGATACATACAAAACAGCTGAATAGAATTACATAAAAATTGTCAGAAGGCTAGATCATTGCTCAAAAAGCATTCTCGTTTTTATTTGGTATAAATCCATTCAGTCATTTGAGAAATTAAGCTTAAAAAAATTGAGATATGGAACGGTTGGTCCGGAGGACTCCTGTGGGACCGAAAATCCAAAGAGGCTTTGGCAAAGCCAATACGTCTCTTCTATGCAAGAGCTGTCGGCTTTACCAACTTGTTTTATTCATGTTGTACACCAGCATGACAGCTGCTTAGCATGGCTAAAATTCGGTGGTCAGGAGTGGCGAAGAGTAGCACGGAGCGGCGAAGAGCGGCACGGCGAAGAGCAGAGGGGTGAAGAGTGGCATAGAGTAGAGGTGGAGTGGCGTGGCCAAGTAGAGTCAGAGTGGCTTGGCATAGATTGAAGTGGCTTAAAGTGAATTGGCGTAGAGTGGAGTGGCGTATAGTGACAGAGTGGATAAGAGTGGGGTAGAGTATCGTAAAGTGTCAGAGTAGAGTGGAGTAGCGTGGGGCAGAGCGGAGTAAAGGGGCATGGAGTGTCGTAGAGTGGCCTATTGTGAAGTGACGTGGAGTGTCGTGTTATGGAGTGGCTTAGAGTGGAGGAGCACAGAGTGAAGTAGAGGGTTATAGAGTGGAGTAGAGAAGAGTGGAGTGGTGCAGAGTGGAGTAGTGTGTCGCAGCGTGTGGTGGTATAGAGTTGAGTAGAGTGCCGTATCGTCGAGGGGCATGGAGTTACAAACCACAAAGCCACTGGTAAGCAATCATCAGAATGCATTCCCAGGGAAGTTTTCCGAAGAAGTCTTTGAGAACCAGACAGGTAGGCTTTGACCTAAAAAAATCATTATCGCTGCTACAGATCTTCCAGTTACAATAGGAAATAAATGTAAACATGCACATTGCATTTTACCTAGTTTAGGCATTTTGAGTTTTGTGGTGTTGCAAATAGGTCTATGTCTGATTATCCTCATTGTTGGAAGAATGGGTGTAGGACTTGTATGTTGAGTTCCCACTCGTGGACTCGGTGGCGTATTCTGATGAAATCTGCAAAGTCGTTGTCGACTCCTGGTTTATACTCTGCTAATAACTGAATGTTGTGTTGGAGAGCATACTTCCAGAAGTTCTGTGCTAGGAGAGACAGTTGTGGAGATCTGGTCCCCCCTGTTTTTGCAGATAATACATGGTGGACATGTTTTCTGTTTTGATTAGGACTGCTTTGTCTATGAGGTGAGGAAAGAATGCTTTTATTGCTAGATAAACATCTACCAGCTCTAGGTGATTGATATGTAGGAGAGACTGAGTGTCCAGCGCCCATGTGCAGTCAGCTCCTGTGAGTGCGCTCCCCATCCAGTCATTGATGCGTCTGTCATTATGGTTGCTTGCGGAATTTGGTCTATGAAAGGCCGTCCCTGTAAGAGATACTTGGAGTTCCACCATTGCAGAGAGTGACAAGCTTGACGGTTGAACAACACTAGATCCTCTAAATGACCCTCCGCTTGAGACCATTGTTGCGTTAAGCATTGTTGTAGGGGGCGCATATTGAGTCTGGCATGAGGTACTATGGCTATGCAAGATGCCATGTTTCCTAGGTGACCTACAACGGTTCTCACAGATATCGGTTTGTGAGGCTGAAACTGTGGAATAAGAGTTTTGAAAGTTTGTATCCATGCTGCATTTGGGTATAAGTGACAATTTCGGATGGTTCCTAGGTAAGGCTGTATTTGGAGAGGGTGCAGGTGTGATAGTACTGCATTGACTGTAAAGCTTAACAGGTGTAGTAGGCTTATAGTGGTTTGTGTGTGTTGCAAATATTTGTGATATGTGTTGCTTTTGATAAGTCAGTCGTCCAGATAAGGAAAAACGTGTATGTTTTGTCTGCGCAAGTGGGCTGCTACTACGGCCAAACATTTGGTAAACACCCTGGGGGCTGTGGTGACCCCAAACGGAAGCACTTTGAACTGAAAGTGTTGTCTGCTGAAAGCAAACCTGAGGTATTGTCTGTGCACTGGGTGAACTGGAATGTGAAATATGCATCCTTTAGATGTAAGGCAGTCATGAAGTCTCTCTGTTGCAGAAGTGGCATGTCGTCCTGAAGAGTGACAATATGAAAATGTTCTGAAAGAATGTACCTGTTTAGAGGTCTGAGGTCTAGAATTGGTCTTAGAGCTCCGTCCTTTTTGAGTATATGAAGTAAAGGAAATAGAATCCTGTGCCCTGTTGTTGTAATGGCACTAGTTCTATCGCACCTTTGCTTAGTAGCGCTTGAACTTACTCTTTGAGCAGTTTTTGATGGTCTGTTGACATTTTGTGGCTGCGAGGTGAAATGTTTGGAGTTGTTGAAGTGAGCTCCAGACAATAATCACGTTGGATAATATCCAACACCCATTGATCGGATGTGATATTTATCCATCTGGGTTAGGGACTGCAAGTCCTCCCCGATCCGACTGCAGATACAGTTTTGTGAGCACCACTCTACATCTTGTGTTGCTCCATATTAGCTCTCGGAACATGCATACAATCGGTCAAAAAAAGGAGGGTGGTAAATACAACGGTAAGTTAGTAAAATAATATAATAACTGCGGAAGCACTACCATTTTTATGAGCGGCACCCTTCGAGCCACCGACGAAAGCCAGTGCCTTCCAGAATATATTTTGCGATGATATAGAGGTAATTTCCATCAAGTAGATCTTGTTCTGTGTGGTATATTCTGATACCCTCTTCTTTTTCTCCTTGCAGTGGAGCCTCTGGCATTGGCGATGCGAACATCTGCAGCCTCCTGGGGGATTCATCTGGGAAATGAACTACACGCAATCTACCTATCTAAACATGGATACCTGCCATACAATTGGTGTCCCATTAATGGTGAACATCGGATTTGGCAGGGCAGGTCAAATGGGAACAAGCAAGTCTTATCCCAATTAACTTGCAGTCCCGAAAGTAGTGAAAAGCGATTGAGCCTATTAGTAATGGTATCCGGCACTGCTCCAACATTCTTTATGTACAGTAGTAAATCATCAGCGTATAGGGAGATTGCGTGTAGTTCATTTCCCAGATGGATCCCCCAGGAGGCTGCAGATGTTCACATCGCCAATGCCAGAGGCTCCACTGCAAGGAGAAAAAGAAGAGGGGAGAAGGGACAACCTTGCCTACTGCCTGTTTTCACTGATATAGGTTGGGACATCATACGTCCGGTCCTCACCCTCACAACCGGATTTTTATTTAGTTGTGAATATCCCCTATAGATTGTTATCACTTCACGAGTACTTAGGAGAAACTACGATTTGGAGGCAGGTTTTTAACTTTGTTCAATTACCCTATGTAAGAGATGCACTTGCAAAGTAAGAATGCCAAATGTATCTGTGCATAGGAGTAATTACACAAATGAGTAAAATGGCACTTAGTAATTTATTTGTTATTCTTTTATAGCACTACTCATCCCAGTGTAGGGTGTCAGAGTGCTCTAAACCAGTTGTTCTTAACCTGTGGTCAGGGGATCCCTGGGGGTCCGCAAAGTTTTCTCAAAGGGTCCACGGCTGCTTAGAAAATTAAAAATTGTAACAGATTAAGAAATTGCATTTAAATAAAGAAGGAAAATGTAAGAATGGAGGCTAAAAATTAAGTTAGTAGCCCAAGATTGATTGTGGGAGCAGAGCCAGTGCATCAAACGAGATATAGAATGGATGACGAGTAGCCTCAATTAAATTTAGAAAGGCTCCAACCTTTCCTTTAAAATGTAGCTTTTTTAATATTTTTTTGTGCATTAAATAAAATTTCAACATTCGTTTATTTGTTTGATGAATACTTGTTTGTATTTTTTTGTGTATTGGTTTGCAGTTCAAATGATCGAAAATGTCCAGTAATGGGGGTACCTGGCTTCCAGTAGTGACTCAGTGGGGGGTCCTCTGACTCCAGTAATGATTAAGGGAATAATTACGATGTCTGTTGAACGAGCGTTCGACCGAGCTGCACCAATGTGATAAAATATGTGCCTAGTCCTGCAAACCAGATGATGCCGTGTCTGTATTATGCGCAAAGTACTCTGTTATAGCTGTGCGAAGGGATTCCCTAAAGGGTGGATCTTCCAGTAGGGTGGGTTGTTATCGCCATGTTGGAACCGGAGAGGGTTGTGCGTCCCATGCTATTGATACACAGTGTGGGTTGTGGTCGGAATGTGTGCGGCCGAGGTAGTCTGCCTGTGTTACATACGGCAGCATATTGGGTGTACTTAAAAATCTGTCAAGACGGACATGTAATCCGTGTGGTGTGGAATAGAAAGAGTATTCCTGTGTGTTAAGATTACAGTGTCTCCAGATATCTGCCATCCCCCGTCCATCAACCCAGCCCCCTAGCAGTGAAGTCCCCGTACATGCCGAAGTGCCCCTAAGTAGTCGAAACGATCGATCCAGTGACGTGTCAAGCACGTTGTTGAAGTCACCCCTTATTATCCAGGGTATGTCATACCATTTAGATAGTATTGTGGATAACTTATTCCAAAACGGCCCCTGATCTGTGCTGGGTTCATAGATATTGCCCAGTAAGAAATACCTTCCATCCAATTGGCCTTTGAGGAAGATGCATCTCCCTTCCGCATACACAGAACCGCACAAAAGTTAGTTCCTTAGCTATAACCAAGCAGAGGAGCATGGTGGAAAGGGCAAGACCGGACAATCGAGAAGCTACTGGGCCAGCGCAATACCAAATTAATAAGCAGAGAAACAGCAGCTCAGCAGAAACAAATTCCATGGATAGAAATCCTGTATACACAACAAGGAGAGCCAACCCCCCACCCCGGGGGCAGCACAATGATCAAAGAGCACTCAACTATCAAGCAAGAAGGGGGATAGCCCCAGCTATGCAGTAAAAATAAAAAATGTAGAGGTACGGGTCCTTCGGAGGAGGGGAGAATGGGGTGGTGTTGGGGGATGTCTGGACATCTCATACCCAACCTTCCCGCCCCCCCCCCCCCAGCTCAGCAATATGTGAGAAAGAGTGAGAATTAAAGGGCCCCGGATAAGTGGGCTAAAGCAAGGCCTCTGCTGATTGCACCAAGATCATTGGTGTTCTCCATCGTATCCTAATCCACCACCCCCAAGGAATCCTCATCGCAGAGAGACACTGAAACCAGATGATGAAAATTGAGGGGTGGCAGATAAATCCTGTAGTGATTCCAGAGCTTCCACTACGTGCTGCCGCTCACGTCGTGCCAGAGAACAAGTGGGGGGCCCCTGTGGCAAGACCTTGTCTAGACGGGGATCTGGAGCTGATGGGACCAAGGCAGAGGGTGGTGCCAGACCCTCCCGAGCTTCTAGCCAGTTCCAAGCAGACTCTGTCTGTATAGAAATACAATCGCTGGTCTGCTGGCACTCATAGTTTAGCAGGAAATAATAAACCATATTTATATTCCAAAGAGCGCAGCCTCTTCTTGACTTGCATGAAGGACGAAAGTTTGTGTTGAACAGAAAGTATATAGTCTGGAAAGATGACTTTTGCATTATCAACTCTGATTCGATCCTTCCACCAGGCTTTCGATAGTATCAAATACTGGTGTTTTAAATTGAGCTACCGCGCAATCAGCAGTCTTGGAGGTGATCCGGGAGGCAGACGTCGGGCTGGTACTCTGTGGGCTCTTTCGACAATGAAACAGGAGGGCAAGGAGCCTGGAGCCACAATGCGCAACCAATCTTCCATGAATCGCAGAGGGTCTACTCCCTCCGTTCTCTCCAGGAGGCAAATAAGGCGGCTATTGTTGCAGTGGGTTCACCCCTCTGCATTGTCTAGTCCTTTGCACAGTCGGCTTGTTGAAGGAAAATGCCTAAGGGTGCAGTATTATTGTTGATTTCAAAATGGTTGAGACTGACTGAGGCAAGTCTGCCTTTAATAGCCTGTCATCTTAGTACAGGAACACATGTAGTTCCAATATACAAAGGTGAGCTGCAACCACAGATATCACTTTGGGCTGAGGTAAGGCCGAAGGGCAGGACCCCTGCATGTAAAATTTCATCACCCGAGTTTCATAAAGCATAGGCATACGTTCTAGCAAGCAGTTTGCACAGACTGACCTGGTGGAAAACATCCTCTTCCCAGATGCCTCAATTCTCTTTGGCTCCCTGTCTGGCAGGATCGTAGGGAAGCAATTGCTGCTAATTCTGCTGGTGGAGGTCTGTACCCCAGGCTCTCCGAAGTAGAATGCTGCTTGAAAAAGGCAGGGTCACCAGGAGCAGACCTATGGCTGCGTGTCATCAT